>OX451215.1:9172866-9781976 GCA_949628195.1 Phasia obesa | reverse complement strand
CAGCGTCTAATCGAAAAAAGGACAAAAATCCGAGATCACCTATATTTTTCATAAAAAATCAATTTTTCATATGAAAATCTTATTTTTGCTGTAGTTTCTTAAATCAGCGTCTAATCGAAAAAAGGACAAAAATCCGTGACGACCTATATTTTTCATAAAAAATCAATTTTTCATATGAAAATCTTATTTTTGCTGTAGTTTCTTAAATCAGCGTCTAATCGAAAAAAGGACAAAAATCCGTGACGACCTATATTTTTCATAAAAAATCAATTTTTCATATGAAAATCTTATTTTTGCTGTAGTTTCTTAAATCAGCGTCTAATCGAAAAAAGGACAAAAATCCGAGATCACCTATATTTTTCATAAAAAATCAATTTTTCATATGAAAATCTTATTTTTGCTGTAGTTTCTTAAATCAGCGTCTAATCGAAAAAAGGACAAAAATCCGAGATCTCCTATATTTTTCATAAAAAATCAATTTTTCATATGAAAATCTTATTTTTGCTGTAGTTTCTTAAATCAGCGTCTAATCGAAAAAAGGACAAAAATCCGTGACGACCTATATTTTTCATAAAAAATCAATTTTTCATATGAAAATCTTATTTTTGCTGTAGTTTCTTAAATCAGCGTCTAATCGAAAAAAGGACAAAAATCCGTGACGACCTATATTTTTCATAAAAAATCAATTTTTCATATGAAAATCTTATTTTTGCTGTAGTTTCTTAAATCAGCGTCTAATCGAAAAAAGGACAAAAATCCGTGACGACCTATATTTTTCATAAAAAATCAATTTTTCATATGAAAATCTTATTTTTGCTGTAGTTTCTTAAATCAGCGTCTAATCGAAAAAAGGACAAAAATCCGTGACGACCTATATTTTTCATAAAAAATCAATTTTTCATATGAAAATCTTATTTTTGCTGTAGTTTCTTAAATCAGCGTCTAATCGAAAAAAGGACAAAAATCCGAGATCTCCTATATTTTTCATAAAAAATCAATTTTTCATATGAAAATCTTATTTTTGCTGTAGTTTCTTAAATCAGCGTCTAATCGAAAAAAGGACAAAAATCCGTGACGACCTATATTTTTCATAAAAAATCAATTTTTCATATGAAAATCTTATTTTTGCTGTAGTTTCTTAAATCAGCGTCTAATCGAAAAAAGGACAAAAATCCGAGATCACCTATATTTTTCATAAAAAATCAATTTTTCATATGAAAATCTTATTTTTGCTGTAGTTTCTTAAATCAGCGTCTAATCGAAAAAAGGATAAAAATCCGTGACGACCTATATTTTTCATAAAAAATCAATTTTTCATATGAAAATCTTATTTTTGCTGTAGTTTCTTAAATCAGCGTCTAATCGAAAAAAGGACAAAAATCCGTGACGACCTATATTTTTCATAAAAAATCAATTTTTCATATGAAAATCTTATTTTTGCTGTAGTTTCTTAAATCAGCGTCTAATCGAAAAAAGGACAAAAATCCGAGATCTCCTATATTTTTCATAAAAAATCAATTTTTCATATGAAAATCTTATTTTTGCTGTAGTTTCTTAAATCAGCGTCTAATCGAAAAAAGGACAAAAATCCGTGACGACCTATATTTTTCATAAAAAATCAATTTTTCATATGAAAATCTTATTTTTGCTGTAGTTTCTTAAATCAGCGTCTAATCGAAAAAAGGACAAAAATCCGTGACGACCTATATTTTTCATAAAAAATCAATTTTTCATATGAAAATCTTATTTTTGCTGTAGTTTCTTAAATCAGCGTCTAATCGAAAAAAGGACAAAAATCCGAGATCTCCTATATTTTTCATAAAAAATCAATTTTTCATATGAAAATCTTATTTTTGCTGTAGTTTCTTAAATCAGCGTCTAATCGAAAAAAGGACAAAAATCCGAGATCTCCTATATTTTTCATAAAAAATCAATTTTTCATATGAAAATCTTATTTTTGCTGTAGTTTCTTAAATCAGCGTCTAATCGAAAAAAGGACAAAAATCCGTGACGACCTATATTTTTCATAAAAAATCAATTTTTCATATGAAAATCTTATTTTTGCTGTAGTTTCTTAAATCAGCGTCTAATCGAAAAAAGGACAAAAATCCGAGATCTCCTATATTTTTCATAAAAAATCAATTTTTCATATGAAAATCTTATTTTTGCTGTAGTTTCTTAAATCAGCGTCTAATCGAAAAAAGGACAAAAATCCGTGACGACCTATATTTTTCATAAAAAATCAATTTTTCATATGAAAATCTTATTTTTGCTGTAGTTTCTTAAATCAGCGTCTAATCGAAAAAAGGACAAAAATCCGTGACGACCTATATTTTTCATAAAAAATCAATTTTTCATATGAAAATCTTATTTTTGCTGTAGTTTCTTAAATCAGCGTCTAATCGAAAAAAGGACAAAAATCCGAGATCTCCTATATTTTTCATAAAAAATCAATTTTTCATATGAAAATCTTATTTTTGCTGTAGTTTCTTAAATCAGCGTCTAATCGAAAAAAGGACAAAAATCCGAGATCTCCTATATTTTTCATAAAAAATCAATTTTTCATATGAAAATCTTATTTTTGCTGTAGTTTCTTAAATCAGCGTCTAATCGAAAAAAGGACAAAAATCCGTGACGACCTATATTTTTCATAAAAAATCAATTTTTCATATGAAAATCTTATTTTTGCTGTAGTTTCTTAAATCAGCGTCTAATCGAAAAAAGGACAAAAATCCGAGATCTCCTATATTTTTCATAAAAAATCAATTTTTCATATGAAAATCATATTTTTGCTGTAGTTTCTTAAATCAGCGTCTAATCGAAAAAAGGACAAAAATCCGTGACGACCTATATTTTTCATAAAAAATCAATTTTTCATATGAAAATCTTATTTTTGCTGTAGTTTCTTAAATCAGCGTCTAATCGAAAAAAGGACAAAAATCCGAGATCTCCTATATTTTTCATAAAAAATCAATTTTTCATATGAAAATCTTATTTTTGCTGTAGTTTCTTAAATCAGCGTCTAATCGAAAAAAGGACAAAAATCCGTGACGACCTATATTTTTCATAAAAAATCAATTTTTCATATGAAAATCTTATTTTTGCTGTAGTTTCTTAAATCAGCGTCTAATCGAAAAAAGGACAAAAATCCGAGATCTCCTATATTTTTCATAAAAAATCAATTTTTCATATGAAAATCTTATTTTTGCTGTAGTTTCTTAAATCAGCGTCTAATCGAAAAAAGGACAAAAATCCGTGACGACCTATATTTTTCATAAAAAATCAATTTTTCATATGAAAATCTTATTTTTGCTGTAGTTTCTTAAATCAGCGTCTAATCGAAAAAAGGACAAAAATCCGAGATCTCCTATATTTTTCATAAAAAATCAATTTTTCATATGAAAATCTTATTTTTGCTGTAGTTTCTTAAATCAGCGTCTAATCGAAAAAAGGACAAAAATCCGAGATCTCCTATATTTTTCATAAAAAATCAATTTTTCATATGAAAATCTTATTTTTGCTGTAGTTTCTTAAATCAGCGTCTAATCGAAAAAAGGACAAAAATCCGTGACGACCTATATTTTTCATAAAAAATCAATTTTTCATATGAAAATCTTATTTTTGCTGTAGTTTCTTAAATCAGCGTCTAATCGAAAAAAGGACAAAAATCCGTGACGATCTATATTTTTCATAAAAAATCAATTTTTCATATGAAAATCTTATTTTTGCTGTAGTTTCTTAAATCAGCGTCTAATCGAAAAAAGGACAAAAATCCGTGACGACCTATATTTTTCATAAAAAATCAATTTTTCATATGAAAATCTTATTTTTGCTGTAGTTTCTTAAATCAGCGTCTAATCGAAAAAAGGACAAAAATCCGAGATCTCCTATATTTTTCATAAAAAATCAATTTTTCATATGAAAATCTTATTTTTGCTGTAGTTTCTTAAATCAGCGTCTAATCGAAAAAAGGACAAAAATCCGAGATCTCCTATATTTTTCATAAAAAATCAATTTTTCATATGAAAATCTTATTTTTGCTGTAGTTTCTTAAATCAGCGTCTAATCGAAAAAAGGACAAAAATCCGTGACGACCTATATTTTTCATAAAAAATCAATTTTTCATATGAAAATCTTATTTTTGCTGTAGTTTCTTAAATCAGCGTCTAATCGAAAAAAGGACAAAAATCCGAGATCACCTATATTTTTCATAAAAAATCAATTTTTCATATGAAAATCTTATTTTTGCTGTAGTTTCTTAAATCAGCGTCTAATCGAAAAAAGGACAAAAATCCGTGACGACCTATATTTTTCATAAAAAATCAATTTTTCATATGAAAATCTTATTTTTGCTGTAGTTTCTTAAATCAGCGTCTAATCGAAAAAAGGACAAAAATCCGTGACGACCTATATTTTTCATAAAAAATCAATTTTTCATATGAAAATCTTATTTTTGCTGTAGTTTCTTAAATCAGCGTCTAATCGAAAAAAGGACAAAAATCCGAGATCTCCTATATTTTCATAAAAAATCAATTTTTCATATGAAAATCTTATTTTTGCTGTAGTTTCTTAAATCAGCGTCTAATCGAAAAAAGGACAAAAATCCGAGATCTCCTATATTTTTCATAAAAAATCAATTTTTCATATGAAAATCTTATTTTTGCTGTAGTTTCTTAAATCAGCGTCTAATCGAAAAAAGGACAAAAATCCGAGATCTCCTATATTTTTCATAAAAAATCAATTTTTCATATGAAAATCTTATTTTTGCTGTAGTTTCTTAAATCAGCGTCTAATCGAAAAAAGGACAAAAATCCGAGATCTCCTATATTTTTCATAAAAAATCAATTTTTCTCAAAGATTTATTTGAGATAAAAATATAATTCAGTTCTTTATTCAACGAAGGTTATAAAAAGAGTGACATTTTGTTTTAGTGTGTATTACAATATTACTTCATATTTAGTACATGAATGCAATTAAAAGAAGAGGGTGGTAATGCTTACATAAATAGATATGATAAACGATTAAAGAAATAATGGGTACAAAAATATCAGTTGTAATCAATTAGTATTAAGTACGTTAAAAGGCGAATCTACATCGGATATTTCAACACCTTCCCTCGAAGTAGTGAGCCTTTACTTATTTAACTTTGGTTACACCTAATTCTTGAATGTGTTTGTAGTGTTTGCTAACACCCAATCCTTTTGTAAAAACGTCTGCCGCCATATCTTCTGTGGGTTTGTAAATTAGTTGAATTTTGCCACCTTGTAGTTTCTGCTGAAGAAATTGTTGACGAACGTCTATATGCTTAGTTCGCGAGTGATAGCCTGTCGATTTAATTAGTTTTTGTGCGCTTTGACTGTCGTTGTAAATTGGTAAACTATTTATTAATAATCCGACTTCTTCCATAATGCGTGTTAGATACAATGCCTCCTTTGTTGCTTCTGTAATAGCTAGCAGTTCAGACTCAGTACTTGATAACGCCACAGTGCGCTGCTTTCGTGCTTCCCAGTTAATTGCGCCAGAACACAAAACGAAGGCGTATCCTGAGTATGATCTTCGATCTGTTAAGTTAGATCCCCAATCGGCATCTACTACGCCAAAAAAATCTGCTTCATTTTTCTTATACAAAATACCATAATCGAAAGTACCTCTTAAATAGCGTAAAACTCTTTTTGCTGCTTGCCAGTGTTCGGAGCTGTAATTAGAATTAAATTGACTTAAAAAATTTACCGTAAATGTTATGTCTGGACGAGTAGTCACAGACAAATACATAAGCGCTCCAATTAGGCGTTGGTACGGGTATTTGCTCATAAGATCAACATTCACTGACGTCGGTTTTTCCAATTTAGAATTTTGTTCCAGTGGCGTTTTGACTGGTTTCGAGTCTTCCATATTAAAACGTTTTAAAATTGACTCCGTGTATTCTTTTTGGGAAAGAAAAATTTTATTTTCCTTTTGATTGTGTTTAAACTCAATCCCCAAACATTTTTTTACTCCTCCGAGATCTTTCATCTCAAACGATTCTGTAAGTGATGCCTTTATTCGTTTGAGCCAGTCTGAATCATTTGTTGCCAGTAACAAATCGTCTACATATACCGTAATTAACATAATTTTCTCATAATTTTTACCGATAAACAAACAAGGATCTTGATTTGAAGGTTTAAGATCAAGTTGTGAGAGTTTCTGAGCTAATTTCTGGTACCACTGCAACCCAGATTGACGTAAACCATATAATGCTTTTTCTAGTCTACAAACTGGATTTGAAATACTTTTTATGCTATTGAACCATATCTCTGCTTTCTCTTTGGCCATGCTGCTTTTTACACCATTCGTACCAACTGCTTGGCCATTTATAATTTTTTTAAGTATTTCTTCCATGCCTTCTGGAATTTCCATGAAAACTTTTTCGTCTAAGTCTCCATTTAAATATGCGGTAACGAAATCCATTTGGTGTAGTTCTAGACCTTCTTTAACAGTTAGTGCTGATAATAAACGTATTGTTGATGATCTGACAACTGGGGAATAAGTACTAGTAAAGTCCTCCCCTGGACGTTGGGAGCAACCCTTTGCAACTAGTCGTACCTTTTTCTTGTTACCATCTTTTGTTCGAAACACAAATCTGCTGCCAATTACATTTCTCTTTGTTGGCCTTTGAACGATATTCCAAGTATTATTGAGAACTTGAGCCACATACTCGTCTTCAATGGCCAACTGCCATTTTGTACGATCTGAAGAACGAATCGCTTCTTCATATGTGGCCGGATCATCAGCAAGTGTAAAATTAACATATTCACAGTCCTCAAAATGTTCATCAGCTGCTGCTTGCTTATAATTATTTGGTGGCACTTTCTTTGGACGTCCTCTCAAACCTGTTCTTAAAATTCGCGGCCTTCCCTTGCTTTTTGGAGTATCTTGCTCTTCTTCTGATGACAAATTTTGATATGTTTCAGGGTTATTTTGTTGTTCATCTGCATTTTCATCTGCCTCATATTCTGATTTTACGTCCTCTAATGTTACAGGCTTTTCTACTTCGTTATTGGATTCGAGAAATTCAAAATCTTTAGGGCCATTGTCTTCATAGAAATTATTTGTAAATTTGACATCGCGACTCACAATAATCTTACGTCTCTCTAGGGACCACAAGCGATACGCTTTTGCCTCATTGGAATATCCGACTAAAATGCATTCTTCAGTCCATATCGTTATTGGAAGTTCGCCATTCAGAGATTTGGTGGGACATCTATTTCTAGTATAACAAGCAGCATTTATGGCTTCGGCCCAAAAAACTTGTGGCAAACCTGATTGTTTCATCATGCACCTGGCCATTTCTAATAGCGTTCTGTTTTTTCGCTCCGATATTCCATTTTGCTGAGGTGTATGAGGAGCAGTCAGCCTTCTTTTAATACCAGCTTCTTCCAAAAATGTATTAAATGGTGTATTTAAATATTCCGTACCATTATCGGATTGTAAATATTTTATCTTCTTGCCCGTAAGTAACTCTGCTGAACTTTTGAATTTTTTGAAAGCCATAAAAACTTCATTTTTTTGTCGTAGAAAATACACCTCACAATGACGGGAGTAATCATCTATATAGGTGACGAAGTATTTGCTATTGGCATGAGACGCTATCCGCATCGGTCCACAAACATCGCTGTGTACAATTTCCAGTACATCACTTGTACGTTTCTCATTGCTTTTCACATATGAATTTTGTGTTTGTTTTTCACTCAAGCAAATTGTACACGGCGATAATTTTTCACTTTTATTTAGTTGAATGCCACTAGCTGAATTGTGCTCCGACAGTAGCTTTAAATCACTTTCATTTAAGTGACCCATTATTTGATGCCACTTGTCAATTTCTTTCAAACTTTCTTTGCATACATTTGCTTGATTCACTTCGCATTTTATGTAGTACAAATTTCCAAGGCGATTTGCCTCCAACAACACTTTATTTTTTTTTCCTAATATAAGCTGTATTCCTTGTAAAATTTATTTCATAGCCTTTATCAACAAGTTTTGATATAGATAAAAGATTAGTTTTTAAATCTTTAACAAACATGACATCATTAACAATAAACTGTTCCTTTTTATACTTTCCTATGACATTTATCCTTATGTCGCCTATTCCTGATATTTCACTTTGCTGACCATTAGCTAAGCTTAAAGCTTTATTTACCCTTTTTATTTTTGTAAAATATGCTCTATTTGACGTCATATGTGCAGTGCAGCCGCTATCCAAACACCATATGCTGAAGTTGGCGCAGACAAACGCAGCATCCGTAGAATTAAACAACGATTTCTCCAAAGCTTTTTCTTGTTTAATTTGCTTAGATCTACATGTTCTCGCAAAGTGCCCAAACTTACCACACTTGTAACAACCCTGGTTTTGATTAAACAGCTTTCTTGGCTTTTCACCTCTTTGTTCTTTTATATTGGTTTTGCTGAAGTAATTCTTTCGCTGCACGTATAATGCATTATGTTCATTTCTTTCTGCTTTTGACTTACGTGATTGGTCTTCTTCTATAATTTTTACACGTAGCAATTCTGGAGTTGGTAATGCATCTCTCGTTTCAAGAGCACAACGAAATGTTTCAAAAGATTCGGGCAAACTGTAAAGTAATAAAATAGCAAGAAGGTCGTCACCAATCGCCACATTGATTTCCTTAAGTTTGCTGACGGCATCGAAAAAATCATTCACGTGATCTCGTGCATTATCATCTTCCTTCATTCTAGCTAATGCGACTCTTTTTAATAACGTAGCTTTCCTAACTGGACCTTTTGATTGAAACGTTGACTCCAACTTTATCCAAATATCGTGCGACGTTCTGCAGTCTGCTATTAAACCCAGTTCAGAGGGAGCGATAGACAGCATTATGTCTGCACAGGCCTTTTGATCAGATACCAACCATTTAGATGCGTCCGATTCTGGAGCTTTAATTGTACCATCTGCATAACCCCATAAATCATTTTTAATTAGCACGGCTTTCATGTGTAGCTTCCACGTATCATAGTTGTGAGCATTCAAAGGCTCTATCCGAACAACCGTACTCGACATAGTTATTTTAATTTTATTTAATAACTGGAACTCTGGACTTTAACCTCTTTATTTTTAAAATATACTGATATAATTAGCGGTACCTGGGCCCATAACCTCAAAGATTTATTTGAGATAAAAATATAATTCAGTTCTTTATTCAACGAAGGTTATAAAAAGAGTGACATTTTGTTTTAGTGTGTATTACAATATTACTTCATATTTAGTACATGAATGCAATTAAAAGAAGAGGGTGGTAATGCTTACATAAATAGATATGATAAACGATTAAAGAAATAATGGGTACAAAAATATCAGTTGTAATCAATTAGTATTAAGTACGTTAAAAGGCGAATCTACATCGGATATTTCAACATTTTCATATGAAAATCTTATTTTTGCTGTAGTTTCTTAAATCAGCGTCTAATCGAAAAAAGGACAAAAATCCGAGATCACCTATATTTTTCATAAAAAATCAATTTTTCATATGAAAATCTTATTTTTGCTGTAGTTTCTTAAATCAGCGTCTAATCGAAAAAAGGACAAAAATCCGTGACGACCTATATTTTTCATAAAAAATCAATTTTTCATATGAAAATCTTATTTTTGCTGTAGTTTCTTAAATCAGCGTCTAATCGAAAAAAGGACAAAAATCCGTGACGACCTATATTTTTCATAAAAAATCAATTTTTCATATGAAAATCTTATTTTTGCTGTAGTTTCTTAAATCAGCGTCTAATCGAAAAAAGGACAAAAATCCGAGATCTCCTATATTTTTCATAAAAAATCAATTTTTCATATGAAAATCTTATTTTTGCTGTAGTTTCTTAAATCAGCGTCTAATCGAAAAAAGGACAAAAATCCGAGATCACCTATATTTTTCATAAAAAATCAATTTTTCATATGAAAATCTTATTTTTGCTGTAGTTTCTTAAATCAGCGTCTAATCGAAAAAAGGACAAAAATCCGTGACGACCTATATTTTTCATAAAAAATCAATTTTTCATATGAAAATCTTATTTTTTCTGTAGTTTCTTAAATCAGCGTCTAATCGAAAAAAGGACAAAAATCCGTGACGACCTATATTTTTCATAAAAAATCAATTTTTCATATAAAAATCTTATTTTTGCTGTAGTTTCTTAAATCAGCGTCTAATCGAAAAAAGGACAAAAATCCGAGATCTCCTATATTTTTCATAAAAAATCAATTTTTCATATGAAAATCTTATTTTTGCTGTAGTTTCTTAAATCAGCGTCTAATCGAAAAAAGGACAAAAATCCGAGATCACCTATATTTTTCATAAAAAATCAATTTTTCATATGAAAATCTTATTTTTGCTGTAGTTTCTTAAATCAGCGTCTAATCGAAAAAAGGACAAAAATCCGTGACGACCTATATTTTTCATAAAAAATCAATTTTTCATATGAAAATCTTATTTTTGCTGTAGTTTCTTAAATCAGCGTCTAATCGAAAAAAGGACAAAAATCCGTGACGACCTATATTTTTCATAAAAAATCAATTTTTCATATAAAAATCTTATTTTTGCTGTAGTTTCTTAAATCAGCGTCTAATCGAAAAAAGGACAAAAATCCGTGACGACCTATATTTTTCATAAAAAATCAATTTTTCATATGAAAATCTTATTTTTGCTGTAGTTTCTTAAATCAGCGTCTAATCGAAAAAAGGACAAAAATCCGAGATCTCCTATATTTTTCATAAAAAATCAATTTTTCATATGAAAATCTTATTTTTGCTGTAGTTTCTTAAATCAGCGTCTAATCGAAAAAAGGACAAAAATCCGAGATCTCCTATATTTTTCATAAAAAATCAATTTTTCATATGAAAATCTTATTTTTGCTGTAGTTTCTTAAATCAGCGTCTAATCGAAAAAAGGACAAAAATCCGTGACGACCTATATTTTTCATAAAAAATCAATTTTTCATATGAAAATCTTATTTTTGCTGTAGTTTCTTAAATCAGCGTCTAATCGAAAAAAGGACAAAAATCCGAGATCTCCTATATTTTTCATAAAAAATCAATTTTTCATATGAAAATCTTTTTTTTGCTGTAGTTTCTTAAATCAGCGTCTAATCGAAAAAAGGACAAAAATCCGAGATCACCTATATTTTTCATAAAAAATCAATTTTTCATATGAAAATCTTATTTTTGCTGTAGTTTCTTAAATCAGCGTCTAATCGAAAAAAGGACAAAAATCCGTGACGACCTATATTTTTCATAAAAAATCAATTTTTCATATGAAAATCTTATTTTTGCTGTAGTTTCTTAAATCAGCGTCTAATCGAAAAAAGGACAAAAATCCGAGATCACCTATATTTTTCATAAAAAATCAATTTTTCATATGAAAATCTTATTTTTGCTGTAGTTTCTTAAATCAGCGTCTAATCGAAAAAAGGACAAAAATCCGTGACGACCTATATTTTTCATAAAAAATCAATTTTTCATATGAAAATCTTATTTTTGCTGTAGTTTCTTAAATCAGCGTCTAATCGAAAAAAGGACAAAAATCCGTGACGACCTATATTTTTCATAAAAAATCAATTTTTCATATGAAAATCTTATTTTTGCTGTAGTTTCTTAAATCAGCGTCTAATCGAAAAAAGGACAAAAATCCGAGATCTCCTATATTTTTCATAAAAAATCAATTTTTCATATGAAAATCTTTTTTTTGCTGTAGTTTCTTAAATCAGCGTCTAATCGAAAAAAGGACAAAAATCCGAGATCACCTATATTTTTCATAAAAAATCAATTTTTCATATGAAAATCTTATTTTTGCTGTAGTTTCTTAAATCAGCGTCTAATCGAAAAAAGGACAAAAATCCGTGACGACCTATATTTTTCATAAAAAATCAATTTTTCATATGAAAATCTTATTTTTGCTGTAGTTTCTTAAATCAGCGTCTAATCGAAAAAAGGACAAAAATCCGAGATCACCTATATTTTTCATAAAAAATCAATTTTTCATATGAAAATCTTATTTTTGCTGTAGTTTCTTAAATCAGCGTCTAATCGAAAAAAGGACAAAAATCCGTGACGACCTATATTTTTCATAAAAAATCAATTTTTCATATGAAAATCTTATTTTTGCTGTAGTTTCTTAAATCAGCGTCTAATCGAAAAAAGGACAAAAATCCGTGACGACCTATATTTTTCATAAAAAATCAATTTTTCATATGAAAATCTTATTTTTGCTGTAGTTTCTTAAATCAGCGTCTAATCGAAAAAAGGACAAAAATCCGAGATCTCCTATATTTTTCATAAAAAATCAATTTTTCATATGAAAATCTTATTTTTGCTGTAGTTTCTTAAATCAGCGTCTAATCGAAAAAAGGACAAAAATCCGAGATCTCCTATATTTTTCATAAAAAATCAATTTTTCATATGAAAATCTTATTTTTGCTGTAGTTTCTTAAATCAGCGTCTAATCGAAAAAAGGACAAAAATCCGAGATCTCCTATATTTTTCATAAAAAATCAATTTTTCATATGAAAATCTTATTTTTGCTGTAGTTTCTTAAATCAGCGTCTAATCGAAAAAAGGACAAAAATCCGAGATCTCCTATATTTTTCATAAAAAATCAATTTTTCATATGAAAATCTTATTTTTGCTGTAGTTTCTTAAATCAGCGTCTAATCGAAAAAAGGACAAAAATCCGAGATCACCTATATTTTTCATAAAAAATCAATTTTTCATATGAAAATCTTATTTTTGCTGTAGTTTCTTAAATCAGCGTCTAATCGAAAAAAGGACAAAAATCCGTGACGACCTATATTTTTCATAAAAAATCAATTTTTCATATGAAAATCTTATTTTTGCTGTAGTTTCTTAAATCAGCGTCTAATCGAAAAAAGGACAAAAATCCGAGATCACCTATATTTTTCATAAAAAATCAATTTTTCATATGAAAATCTTATTTTTGCTGTAGTTTCTTAAATCAGCGTCTAATCGAAAAAAGGACAAAAATCCGTGACGACCTATATTTTTCATAAAAAATCAATTTTTCATATGAAAATCTTATTTTTGCTGTAGTTTCTTAAATCAGCGTCTAATCGAAAAAAGGACAAAAATCCGTGACGACCTATATTTTTCATAAAAAATCAATTTTTCATATGAAAATCTTATTTTTGCTGTAGTTTCTTAAATCAGCGTCTAATCGAAAAAAGGACAAAAATCCGAGATCTCCTATATTTTTCATAAAAAATCAATTTTTCATATGAAAATCTTATTTTTGCTGTAGTTTCTTAAATCAGCGTCTAATCGAAAAAAGGACAAAAATCCGAGATCTCCTATATTTTTCATAAAAAATCAATTTTTCATATGAAAATCTTATTTTTGCTGTAGTTTCTTAAATCAGCGTCTAATCGAAAAAAGGACAAAAATCCGAGATCACCTATATTTTTCATAAAAAATCAATTTTTCATATGAAAATCTTATTTTTGCTGTAGTTTCTTAAATCAGCGTCTAATCGAAAAAAGGACAAAAATCCGTGACGACCTATATTTTTCATAAAAAATCAATTTTTCATATGAAAATCTTATTTTTGCTGTAGTTTCTTAAATCAGCGTCTAATCGAAAAAAGGACAAAAATCCGTGACGACCTATATTTTTCATAAAAAATCAATTTTTCATATAAAAATCTTATTTTTGCTGTAGTTTCTTAAATCAGCGTCTAATCGAAAAAAGGACAAAAATCCGAGATCTCCTATATTTTTCATAAAAAATCAATTTTTCATATGAAAATCTTATTTTTGCTGTAGTTTCTTAAATCAGCGTCTAATCGAAAAAAGGACAAAAATCCGAGATCTCCTATATTTTTCATAAAAAATCAATTTTTCATATGAAAATCTTATTTTTGCTGTAGTTTCTTAAATCAGCGTCTAATCGAAAAAAGGACAAAAATCCGAGATCTCCTATATTTTTCATAAAAAATCAATTTTTCATATGAAAATCTTATTTTTGCTGTAGTTTCTTAAATCAGCGTCTAATCGAAAAAAGGACAAAAATCCGAGATCACCTATATTTTTCATAAAAAATCAATTTTTCATATGAAAATCTTATTTTTGCTGTAGTTTCTTAAATCAGCGTCTAATCGAAAAAAGGACAAAAATCCGTGACGACCTATATTTTTCATAAAAAATCAATTTTTCATATGAAAATCTTATTTTTGCTGTAGTTTCTTAAATCAGCGTCTAATCGAAAAAAGGACAAAAATCCGAGATCTCCTATATTTTTCATAAAAAATCAATTTTTCATATGAAAATCTTATTTTTGCTGTAGTTTCTTAAATCAGCGTCTAATCGAAAAAAGGACAAAAATCCGAGATCTCCTATATTTTTCATAAAAAATCAATTTTTCATATGAAAATCTTATTTTTGCTGTAGTTTCTTAAATCAGCGTCTAATCGAAAAAATGACAAAAATCCGTGACGACCTATATTTTTCATAAAAAATCAATTTTTCATATGAAAATCTTATTTTTGCTGTAGTTTCTTAAATCAGCGTCTAATCGAAAAAAGGACAAAAATCCGAGATCTCCTATATTTTTCATAAAAAATCAATTTTTCATATGAAAATCTTTTTTTTGCTGTAGTTTCTTAAATCAGCGTCTAATCGAAAAAAGGACAAAAATCCGAGATCACCTATATTTTTCATAAAAAATCAATTTTTCATATGAAAATCTTATTTTTGCTGTAGTTTCTTAAATCAGCGTCTAATCGAAAAAAGGACAAAAATCCGTGACGACCTATATTTTTCATAAAAAATCAATTTTTCATATGAAAATCTTATTTTTGCTGTAGTTTCTTAAATCAGCGTCTAATCGAAAAAAGGACAAAAATCCGTGACGACCTATATTTTTCATAAAAAATCAATTTTTCATATGAAAATCTTATTTTTGCTGTAGTTTCTTAAATCAGCGTCTAATCGAAAAAAGGACAAAAATCCGAGATCTCCTATATTTTTCATAAAAAATCAATTTTTCATATGAAAATCTTATTTTTGCTGTAGTTTCTTAAATCAGCGTCTAATCGAAAAAAGGACAAAAATCCGAGATCTCCTATATTTTTCATAAAAAATCAATTTTTCATATGAAAATCTTATTTTTGCTGTAGTTTCTTAAATCAGCGTCTAATCGAAAAAAGGACAAAAATCCGAGATCTCCTATATTTTTCATAAAAAATCAATTTTTCATATGAAAATCTTATTTTTGCTGTAGTTTCTTAAATCAGCGTCTAATCGAAAAAAGGACAAAAATCCGAGATCTCCTATATTTTTCATAAAAAATCAATTTTTCATATGAAAATCTTATTTTTGCTGTAGTTTCTTAAATCAGCGTCTAATCGAAAAAAGGACAAAAATCCGAGATCACCTATATTTTTCATAAAAAATCAATTTTTCATATGAAAATCTTATTTTTGCTGTAGTTTCTTAAATCAGCGTCTAATCGAAAAAAGGACAAAAATCCGTGACGACCTATATTTTTCATAAAAAATCAATTTTTCATATGAAAATCTTATTTTTGCTGTAGTTTCTTAAATCAGCGTCTAATCGAAAAAAGGACAAAAATCCGAGATCACCTATATTTTTCATAAAAAATCAATTTTTCATATGAAAATCTTATTTTTGCTGTAGTTTCTTAAATCAGCGTCTAATCGAAAAAAGGACAAAAATCCGTGACGACCTATATTTTTCATAAAAAATCAATTTTTCATATGAAAATCTTATTTTTGCTGTAGTTTCTTAAATCAGCGTCTAATCGAAAAAAGGACAAAAATCCGTGACGACCTATATTTTTCATAAAAAATCAATTTTTCATATGAAAATCTTATTTTTGCTGTAGTTTCTTAAATCAGCGTCTAATCGAAAAAAGGACAAAAATCCGAGATCTCCTATATTTTTCATAAAAAATCAATTTTTCATATGAAAATCTTATTTTTGCTGTAGTTTCTTAAATCAGCGTCTAATCGAAAAAAGGACAAAAATCCGAGATCACCTATATTTTTCATAAAAAATCAATTTTTCATATGAAAATCTTATTTTTGCTGTAGTTTCTTAAATCAGCGTCTAATCGAAAAAAGGACAAAAATCCGTGACGACCTATATTTTTCATAAAAAATTAATTTTTCATATGAAAATCTTATTTTTGCTGTCGTTTCTTAAATCAGCGTCTAATCGAAAAAAGGACAAAAATCCGAGATCACCTATATTTTTCATAAAAAATCAATTTTTCATATGAAAATCTTATTTTTGCTGTAGTTTCTTAAATCAGCGTCTAATCGAAAAAAGGACAAAAATCCGTGACGACCTATATTTTTCATAAAAAATCAATTTTTCATATGAAAATCTTATTTTTGCTGTAGTTTCTTAAATCAGCGTCTAATCGAAAAAAGGACAAAAATCCGTGACGACCTATATTTTTCATAAAAAATCAATTTTTCATATGAAAATCTTATTTTTGCTGTAGTTTCTTAAATCAGCGTCTAATCGAAAAAAGGACAAAAATCCGAGATCTCCTATATTTTTCATAAAAAATCAATTTTTCATATGAAAATCTTATTTTTGCTGTAGTTTCTTAAATCAGCGTCTAATCGAAAAAAGGACAAAAATCCGAGATCTCCTATATTTTTCATAAAAAATCAATTTTTCATATGAAAATCTTATTTTTGCTGTAGTTTCTTAAATCAGCGTCTAATCGAAAAAAGGACAAAAATCCGAGATCTCCTATATTTTTCATAAAAAATCAATTTTTCATATGAAAATCTTATTTTTGCTGTAGTTTCTTAAATCAGCGTCTAATCGAAAAAAGGACAAAAATCCGAGATCTCCTATATTTTTCATAAAAAATCAATTTTTCATATGAAAATCTTATTTTTGCTGTAGTTTCTTAAATCAGCGTCTAATCGAAAAAAGGACAAAAATCCGAGATCACCTATATTTTTCATAAAAAATCAATTTTTCATATGAAAATCTTATTTTTGCTGTAGTTTCTTAAATCAGCGTCTAATCGAAAAAAGGACAAAAATCCGTGACGACCTATATTTTTCATAAAAAATCAATTTTTCATATGAAAATCTTATTTTTGCTGTAGTTTCTTAAATCAGCGTCTAATCGAAAAAAGGACAAAAATCCGAGATCACCTATATTTTTCATAAAAAATCAATTTTTCATATGAAAATCTTATTTTTGCTGTAGTTTCTTAAATCAGCGTCTAATCGAAAAAAGGACAAAAATCCGTGACGACCTATATTTTTCATAAAAAATCAATTTTTCATATGAAAATCTTATTTTTGCTGTAGTTTCTTAAATCAGCGTCTAATCGAAAAAAGGACAAAAATCCGTGACGACCTATATTTTTCATAAAAAATCAATTTTTCATATGAAAATCTTATTTTTGCTGTAGTTTCTTAAATCAGCGTCTAATCGAAAAAAGGACAAAAATCCGAGATCTCCTATATTTTTCATAAAAAATCAATTTTTCATATGAAAATCTTATTTTTGCTGTAGTTTCTTAAATCAGCGTCTAATCGAAAAAAGGACAAAAATCCGTGACGACCTATATTTTTCATAAAAAATCAATTTTTCATATAAAAATCTTATTTTTGCTGTAGTTTCTTAAATCAGCGTCTAATCGAAAAAAGGACAAAAATCCGAGATCTCCTATATTTTTCATAAAAAATCAATTTTTCATATGAAAATCTTATTTTTGCTGTAGTTTCTTAAATCAGCGTCTAATCGAAAAAAGGACAAAAATCCGTGACGACCTATATTTTTCATAAAAAATCAATTTTTCATATGAAAATCTTATTTTTGCTGTAGTTTCTTAAATCAGCGTCTAATCGAAAAAAGGACAAAAATCCGTGACGACCTATATTTTTCATAAAAAATCAATTTTTCATATGAAAATCTTATTTTTGCTGTACTTTCTTAAATCAGCGTCTAATCGAAAAAAGGACAAAAATCCGTGACGACCTATATTTTTCATAAAAAATCAATTTTTCATATGAAAATCTTATTTTTGCTGTAGTTTCTTAAATCAGCGTCTAATCGAAAAAAGGACAAAAATCCGAGATCTCCTATATTTTTCATAAAAAATCAATTTTTCATATGAAAATCTTATTTTTGCTGTACTTTCTTAAATCAGCGTCTAATCGAAAAAAGGACAAAAATCCGTGACGACCTATATTTTTCATAAAAAATCAATTTTTCATATGAAAATCTTATTTTTGCTGTAGTTTCTTAAATCAGCGTCTAATCGAAAAAAGGACAAAAATCCGAGATCTCCTATATTTTTCATAAAAAATCAATTTTTCATATGAAAATCTTATTTTTGCTGTAGTTTCTTAAATCAGCGTCTAATCGAAAAAAGGACAAAAATCCGAGATCTCCTATATTTTTCATAAAAAATCAATTTTTCATATGAAAATCTTATTTTTGCTGTAGTTTCTTAAATCAGCGTCTAATCGAAAAAAGGACAAAAATCCGTGACGACCTATATTTTTCATAAAAAATCAATTTTTCATATGAAAATCTTATTTTTGCTGTAGTTTCTTAAATCAGCGTCTAATCGAAAAAAGGACAAAAATCCGTGACGACCTATATTTTTCATAAAAAATCAATTTTTCATATGAAAATCTTATTTTTGCTGTAGTTTCTTAAATCAGCGTCTAATCGAAAAAAGGACAAAAATCCGTGACGACCTATATTTTTCATAAAAAATCAATTTTTCATATGAAAATCTTATTTTTGCTGTAGTTTCTTAAATCAGCGTCTAATCGAAAAAAGGACAAAAATTCGAGATCTCCTATATTTTTCATAAAAAATCAATTTTTCATATGAAAATCTTATTTTTGCTGTAGTTTCTTAAATCAGCGTCTAATCGAAAAAAGGACAAAAATCCGTGACGACCTATATTTTTCATAAAAAATCAATTTTTCATATGAAAATCTTATTTTTGCTGTAGTTTCTTAAATCAGCGTCTAATCGAAAAAAGGACAAAAATCCGTGACGACCTATATTTTTCATAAAAAATCAATTTTTCATATGAAAATCTTATTTTTGCTGTAGTTTCTTAAATCAGCGTCTAATCGAAAAAAGGACAAAAATCCGTGACGACCTATATTTTTCATAAAAAATCAATTTTTCATATGAAAATCTTATTTTTGCTGTAGTTTCTTAAATCAGCGTCTAATCGAAAAAAGGACAAAAATCCGAGATCTCCTATATTTTTCATAAAAAATCAATTTTTCATATGAAAATCTTATTTTTGCTGTAGTTTCTTAAATCAGCGTCTAATCGAAAAAAGGACAAAAATCCGTGACGACCTATATTTTTCATAAAAAATCAATTTTTCATATGAAAATCTTATTTTTGCTGTAGTTTCTTAAATCATCGTCTAATCGAAAAAAGGACAAAAATCCGAGATCACCTATATTTTTCATAAAAAATCAATTTTTCATATGAAAATCTTATTTTTGCTGTAGTTTCTTAAATCAGCGTCTAATCGAAAAAAGGACAAAAATCCGTGACGACCTATATTTTTCATAAAAAATCAATTTTTCATATGAAAATCTTATTTTTGCTGTAGTTTCTTAAATCAGCGTCTAATCGAAAAAAGGACAAAAATCCGTGACGACCTATATTTTTCATAAAAAATCAATTTTTCATATAAAAATCTTATTTTTGCTGTAGTTTCTTAAATCAGCGTCTAATCGAAAAAAGGACAAAAATCCGTGACGACCTATATTTTTCATAAAAAATCAATTTTTCATATAAAAATCTTATTTTTGCTGTAGTTTCTTAAATCAGCGTCTAATCGAAAAAAGGACAAAAATCCGTGACGACCTATATTTTTCATAAAAAATCAATTTTTCATATAAAAATCTTATTTTTGCTGTAGTTTCTTAAATCAGCGTCTAATCGAAAAAAGGACAAAAATCCGTGACGACCTATATTTTTCATAAAAAATCAATTTTTCATATAAAAATCTTATTTTTGCTGTAGTTTCTTAAATCAGCGTCTAATCGAAAAAAGGACAAAAATCCGTGACGACCTATATTTTTCATAAAAAATCAATTTTTCATATGAAAATCTTATTTTTGCTGTAGTTTCTTAAATCAGCGTCTAATCGAAAAAAGGACAAAAATCCGTGACGACCTATATTTTTCATAAAAAATCAATTTTTCATATGAAAATCTTATTTTTGCTGTAGTTTCTTAAATCAGCGTCTAATCGAAAAAAGGACAAAAATCCGTGACGACCTACATATATTTTTCATAAAAAATCAATTTTTCATATGAAAATCTTATTTTTGCTGTAGTTTCTTAAATCAGCGTCTAATCGAAAAAAGGACAAAAATCCGTGACGACCTATATTTTTCATAAAAAATCAATTTTTCATATGAAAATCTTATTTTTGCTGTAGTTTCTTAAATCAGCGTCTAATCGAAAAAAGGACAAAAATCCGTGACGACCTATATTTTTCATAAAAAATCAATTTTTCATATGAAAATCTTATTTTTGCTGTAGTTTCTTAAATCAGCGTCTAATCGAAAAAAGGACAAAAATCCGTGACGACCTATATTTTTCATAAAAAAATCAATTTTTCATATGAAAATCTTATTTTTGCTGTAGTTTCTTAAATCAGCGTCTAATCGAAAAAAGGACAAAAATCCGAGATCTCCTATATTTTTCATAAAAAATCAATTTTTCATATGAAAATCTTATTTTTGCTGTAGTTTCTTAAATCAGCGTCTAATCGAAAAAAGGACAAAAATCCGAGATCTCCTATATTTTTCATAAAAAATCAATTTTTCATATGAAAATCTTATTTTTGCTGTAGTTTCTTAAATCAGCGTCTAATCGAAAAAAGGACAAAAATCCGAGATCTCCTATATTTTTCATAAAAAATCAATTTTTCATATGAAAATCTTATTTTTGCTGTAGTTTCTTAAATCAGCGTCTAATCGAAAAAAGGACAAAAATCCGTGACGACCTATATTTTTCATAAAAAATCAATTTTTCATATGAAAATCTTATTTTTGCTGTAGTTTCTTAAATCAGCGTCTAATCGAAAAAAGGACAAAAATCCGAGATCTCCTATATTTTTCATAAAAAATCAATTTTTCATATGAAAATCTTATTTTTGCTGTAGTTTCTTAAATCAGCGTCTAATCGAAAAACGGACAAAAATTCGAGATCACCTATATTTTTATAAAAATCTTTTTTTTTTATATGAAAATCGTATTTTTGCTGTAGTTTCTTAAATAAGCGTCTAATCGAAAAAAGGACAAAAATACTTATATTTTTCATAAATAACCTGATGGTTCAGAATATATATATGTTAATAAGTCAAGGACATGTTTGAAACAACTTACCAACCTGAACGATCTGGTTGGGAATCTTTAGCTACACCATGCCAATTTTGAATTGTGTTTCTTTTTGTGAATATACTAGCTTTTAAACAATTAAAAATGAAACGACGTCCTATCCTAGCGCCCTCATTGTACATTACAAGTATGTATTGTAAAATTAGTCACAATTTACAGAACTTGGAGAGCCTGGATCCATGTGCTAACCCTTTGTTTATTAGTATTTTGGAGACCATCAAACTCCTGACACTCTATTCTTGCAACAGCCTGCAACAGCACACTTGACCAACCGTACATCATCCCTGCAAACATTGGTCCAAACCACATCCACCACGTGTACCCCGAAGGTGCCTCAAAAATAACCAGTCACAAACTTGGGCGGTTCTCTGTGGGTTCTCTGTGGAGCTACTAGTTGCCGTGGTACCAGTAGTTATGACACTTGTCGCGCCTCGAAAGACCTATATACTCTCGCCTTTTCTTCCAGATACAGGTTCTAAGAACCCCGGCGTCTGTTTCCCCTATATTCCCCGAAAGCACTTCGCCAAAGCAGTAAAAAGGTAGATTGCAATGACAATTAGTGCGATATGTTTGTGCAAAAAAATTTCCCAATTTGTAAGTTAGTTTCTGCCTTAGCAGAAACTTAGCAGACGCCACTTTTTTATATGCATTCGGCTTTTAGTCGAATTTCGGCCGCCACCGGTCGTCATTTCATATCTATCGGCTTCGCCCTCTGCTACTAAGCCATGCTTATGGCCTGAAATAGAATATATGAACTTGGTTGATAAGTTAATTAGATTTGTTCCTCCAGTAAATCAAATGCCTTCCCATGAAGACGATCGTCTCTGGCTGTTTTTTTTTTTTGGTACGGTTGGCGAGCGCTGTTACGGATAGTACTGGAGAGTTAGTATTAAGTGTTATGGTATAAATAGTAGTGCGTTTGCTTGCTAAGTATTTTATGTGAGGTCAGTGTCTTAGACGAGTAAGTGCGATCGTCTATGAGTGTTTTCAGAAACTAAAATCGTGATTACAAATGTTATTTTACAAAAACTCTAGAATTGACAAACAAAAAATATAAGTTGTGTTCACAAAAGTTCTTCAGTGGCTACAATTTTCTAACATATTGTCACGAAATTCGCCAAACTAAGTATACACAGAAAAAATTATTTTTCAGATTTAAACAATTAATTCGCATAAATAGAACATTTTTTGTTGGAAAATGGTCCTATAAACAAAATTGTAAATTCAGACAATTAATTTTAAAATTAGTTTATTGAAAATATTCTCCATTTTTTCAAACAAATAATTAGGATATTTGGTAAAAAAATTTATTGACTTTAGAAAAAATTTTCAAACAAAACATTTGTCTGAATCAGACAAAAAAGTTTACTGAAAATTAAAAAAAAAAATTTAAAAAAAATATTGTCTGAATCAGACAAAAAGTTTACTAAAATTTAAAAAAAAAATTCAAACAAATAATTTATCTGAAACTAATAAAAACTTTACTGAAATAACAAACAATTTTCAAAAAAATAATTTAGCTAAATCAAAAACAATTTTCGCTAATTGTGTTTAATAGTAGCTGTTTTGTGACTAATTTAAATAACTACTGGGTAAAATTTGACCATAAAAAAAAGGCCAAGAAGAAACGCTTTATAATGGCAAATTCATTCAATTTTGCTGTTTCTCAAAATATCAAATTCTGTATATTAAAACATGTTATCTAGATATGGAATTTGACATCTTGAGCAACATTGAAAATAATGTATCTCCCTTTTTCTTTTTACTTTGGTCAATATATATTTTAGGCACAAAGCGTTTCCTCTTGAGCATAATTGGGGCAAAACCTTGTATTTGATTCATAAAAATTATTGGTATGGGAATTGTTTGCTGGTCAGAAGCATATGTCATACATATTTACATAAAGTAAATAAAAATGAAAAATTAAAATATACATACATATACCTATTTACATATGAATATGTAGCAATATCTTCAATAAAAAATTTGTACATTTTTACCTTTTCCTCTGCAGCTAATGGCTTTTAAATATTTCAATATTTGTGTTTTAAATATTTTTTTTTTACTAAAATAAATTTCTTTTTTGAAGTCTTGAAAAAATCAATATACAATTTTTTGTTATTTTGTCAATGCATGACAGAAAGTGTTGCCGTTTTTAGCGAATAAGTAATTCTTAATAAATGGGCTAAAATAAAATTGCTTGGATAATATCTGCAAAATTGTCGTATAATTAACCGACTTCATATAAGGTGAAGGTTATCAAATTGTCTGAGTTCACTCCTAGAAATCATTTATTTAGTTTTATTTGAAAGGCCATTGCCTTATGCTTATAGATAAGTTCCATTCAAGAAAGTTCATAATTTAAAAAAATAAAGGCTGTGCATCGGGAAAACTATGTATGATTTTTACGTGTATTTTAAACCCTAAAGTGCACCAATTTCATATTTTAACAAACTAATATTACAAAATTACCTTAAAGATTAGTTGATGTAACTTGGAAATTAGGTATAATTTCAGATAGTCCGTTATGACCGTAAGTATAAATATTTCAAATTATAAATTAAACAGTGTCCCGATAGGTGATGTTATTTTATGTAAATGGCCTTATCTTTTGAACCATTATAGTCAGATATTTGATATTTACACAGCCTTCATATTTCTATATCCGCAATAATAAATAAAACTTAAAATTATATAGTGTTCTCATGAATGACTTAATTTGACGTATACCTCCTTATCTTTTAATATACAGATAGGCACTTAAAAATTATATAGTATTTGTATTGCTGTGTATGCTATAATAGCAATCATTGAAATGAAATGTTTTGGGAATTCAACTATTATTTTAATAATATAATGCTAATAACCTATACTATTTTATAAGAAACCAATTTATTATTTAAAAATATATATTATTTAAAAATATTCATTAAAAAAAATGTATATACTTTTTTGCTTTTTAATTTCATAAGGCTATATAAAAGGACATAGCTCCCCTACTAAAATATAATTAGAGGCAATTCAAAATTTAAAAGTTTTTTAAATTTAATTTTTACAAGAGAACAACATTTCCATACTAATAAATTTAGTTTGATCAATTATTTTTATTACGGCAACACTGTCAGCAGAAAATTAAAAATCAAACAAAACTATTATTATATTCAAACAAAAAAGTTTTTGAAAATCAATAAACATTAAAAAAAAAACCATTTGTTTGGAAATATTTTAGTAATAATTTTTTCTGTGTAGGGTTTTATTACCCTTTCGCAGTAGAATCGAACCTATACTGTTAAGTCCGTATATTTCTTTTACTAAAGCACTGTGTTTAAGTATCGTAAGAAAAGTATCGGGTAAGCTGTCATGTTTCTAGTGTTAAAAGTAAAATACATATAATTACGAACATAAATTGTATTCTCAAAGAAGAAAAAACTTATTTTTAGATCAAAGCGACCACCCTAATGTTGTTTATACATAAGAGGGAAACGTTGTTATCACCTAAAGCAAATCATGTTATATAAAGCAAATCACGTTATATTTTTACAATATATAAATGTAAATATTTTTTACATTTGCTAAAAAAAATATTAAATTTGTAAATTGTGCAAAATTGAAGAGCTTAAAAGACAAAATAAATCTCTTAAACGATAACTTAAATTTATTACGTCAATCTATTTTATTTATTTTATTTATTTTATATGTATTATTGTTATTGTGTACGAGTATGTTATTGTTATTTTATATGTTAGATCTATCACACCAAACTAATGTATAAATACTTATACTTTCATATAATTACCAACATAAATTATAAGGATAAGTGTGGAAATGTGCTTGCATAAGTATAAAAAGCACTCAAAAGGGATAATATTGCAGGAAGGATATTGAAATGAAAAAAAGAAATAATTTAATGTGTTTTACTACTAACAAATTGGTAAACAACAGGCAACCAACTCCACAACCTATCAATACATTTTTAATAGAAAAATAAAATAGAAATAGAAGTGGAAATTAAATAAAAAGGTCTAACCAAAGATGTATATGCGTGACAGTACTTTAAAAAGTACTTTTTAGAAAACTGCTTTACGTCACAGAAAAGCTGTAAAAAAATCCTCAAGACTAAAATTGTTTATATAAAATGATGTCACTATCAGCTTTTGTCTACTATGTTTTAGCCACAAACATCTTATTATTCATTTATCATAATTAACGCATAATTAATAACTTCATCCACTTTCCTTTGACATTTTCTTGACCCCAAATTTCATTTACGAACTAATACTTTAAACACACAGACGATGGTGGCTACAACTCTATACGACTGCAAATGCCGTTGGCTACAATTGTCGCTGTGTAGTCCGTTACTCAAATATATTTCAGACGAGAACTATATCAAAACTGACATTGTTGTAGAAATACATATTACAAAATAGGATATATGTCGAAACCATAACATGTGATTGCAGTGGCGAAAAAGCTCACCATATATATGAAAGCGAAAAGTCAAACTCCATATAAAACAAAATTGTATACAACTTTTGTATATTGACCCGGCCTATGAAAAGGTGGCTTATGACTCAAAAATGTTGCATTGTTGCATTGTTTATCTTTAACAGCTAATTTTTCGAAATTTTGCTTTTGAGTCATAAGCCACTTTTTCCCTTTTCAAAGACCGGGTCACACATATTGAATTTGACAAGTACAAAGGAGGAGCAAATGCTTTAATTCGCCCGTGTAATAACCTAGTATCAATTCGCTTTGATATGATACTTTTAGAAAAAGAAAATTTAAAAAAAAAAAAGTTTTTATCATGCCAAAACAAACCAAGGCGAATTTATATCAGGTGTTGTTGATAGCACAGCTGAATTTTGTTTGTTTACGTTTTTTGCCGGCTGGTTCATTCAAAATTTGTTTAGAATCTATATTGAAAACAAAATCAAAATTGAAATTAAAAAAAAAATTATATAAAAAAGGCGTTACATATGAATGTATGTATGTTGATTTTTTATTTTAAATTTTTAACACACACAACACAATAACACAAATTTAAACAATTTAAATAAGCTGCGGTGGGTCCAGATTCTTGTTTTATGCTTTTATTTTAAGTGCTTTTTATTTTTTAATCCTATTTTTTTCTTCGTTTTTTCTTTTATTAAAAATAAACAAAACACATTAGGTTGTGTTGTTTTTTAATGTCGTATTTTTTGTCGTCTCGCTTTCACCTGATAATGGATTCGCCTTGCTCTAAACCAAAGGTAGCCTCACTAATGAAGGGAAATATTAAGGGGTAAATTTAAAATTTTTTTATATGGATTTGATTCATAGATAATACATAGATAGTCAACTGAAACGTCAAAAACCTAAGTCTCTTGTCAAAAAACCTAAGTCTAAGAATGTATTGGTAGTCAAAATTGTATAAGTGTTGGTTTAAAAAAAAATCCCCACAGCACCTAAACCGTACATTGTTGCATAAAATATTTTGTAAAAACAGAATATTTTTTTACATTCAATTTTAGATGTTAAAATTAAATAATTCTTTTGTTTTTTAATAGAAATATGAATTTTGTATTTTTCTAATATATTTATGTGCGAAAAACGTTAGATTGAATGCTAATTTTAAATATTTATTACATATTGATTTGAAAATTTTCATCCCCTAAAAGATCAAAAAATACAATACTGTGTAGAAATAAATTTCACCAAACAAATGTCAACAAAATTAAATTTATTTAGTATTAAAAAATTTAAAATACAATAAATTGTTACATAATTGTTTGTGCAAATATTCAAAATTGTTTAAATATTTGGCAAGTGCAATGAAATATCGCTTAATAGTGTCTAAATGTGAATAAAAATTTTACTCCCCTAAGTGTGTTGAATTCACGCCGCAACCGTATATGTGAAGACATTTGTAGCCGCGTTTTTGACATTTGGAGAGTTGGCCATCTATGTGTTATCTATGATTTGATTCATGACACACCAATCAAAAATGTTCTCCTTAATATTTCCCCTCCGTAGTGAGGCTGCCAGATAAATGTGTCTTGCTCTGAACCTTTTCATTGTAAATGAATTAAAATTTTTTAATTTTGTGACATTTTCTTCTGTTGACTAAAATAAAAATAGTAATAAAAATAGTTTTGTAGCTTTGATGGTGTCAATATAATCGTCATCCTACAAATGTGTGTATGTATATATTTTATCAAAGAAATAGAATCTGAGAAATTTTAATTTTACATTATATTTCATAGTGTTAACTTCAACACTATTGTGTTAATAATCAAAATATAAATTTGTAAAATAAAAAATATCTAATTGTTGTTAATTGCTAACCAAAGGATAGCTAATAGCAAGACAGATATATACCATTTTCAAATAAAAGAAAAAATATATAAAGATAATTAAAATAAAGAAAAATGTTTGCTTGGTAGTATAATATGAAAAATAAATAGAGTTTACAAGTGTAAAACAATTTCAAAAAGCTCTATCTTCTATGAAATATAATGTAAAATTAAAATTTCTCAGATTCTATTTCTTTGGTAAGATTGTTTAAATAGAAAATGAATAACAATTGAAACTACCGGGTAGATTGATACAAAGAGTACTGATGACGGACGTAGCTGTCTAGAAAATGCATTCTGCTTTGCTGGTGTCTAATTTTTCTTTATCTCTTTATAATTAAGAACTTAAGCCTAAATAATTAATTTATTAATCCAAAAAAAGTTCAAATAAAATTCATATAATATGTATTTTAGTTTTAACAGTTTGTAGTCGGTAGGCTGATGTTATCTATGTGTTTTAAGCATAACTTTCATTGGAATTCACTTAGGAAAAAAAGAACTTTCGATATTTTCAGTTTGTGCTTTTTTCTCAATTTTTTAATCGATTAAATAATTAATTAAGCATAAGAAAACCATAAATCATAAATTAAAATAAGTCGCCTTTTTAATTGAGGGCAATGAACCGCACGCACTTTTAAACCAACATTTTTTACAAACACACTCGTAATTTCATAATAAATACACGTAACATAAATCACATAAAAACAATTAAACAAAAATCTGTTAATTCTACGAGGTCAGTTTGAAAAATACATGACTTTTAAATAATAAATACAATTTTCATTGTAACACTGCACAGTTCTTAATTACTGAACTACTTTCGAGTCGTAAAGTGCGTCATTGTCGTTATCGCTTAAAATCAATCAGGTCGTCCTTGTTGCTTGCCCTACGAGTGGTTTGCGTCTCACTGTCACACTGGCTGATTGGCTTCACTGCAGTACTATTATTGGTGGTTACTTTAATCAGCCACGTGTAATCGTTTTGGTTATCGTGTATAACCTATTAATTTTAATTTAATAAGTCGGACTTTGGTGGAGCACCAGTTTTGAACTCAATTCTTCAATTGAAAAACTCGTTTTAATTTTATCTAGCTGAATTTGGAGTCTAAATTCCTATACGAAGGTATACGAGACGCTGTAGATTTTGGAGGAAGCTAAAGAAATCATACCCTGGCATTTTGGTTTTGTACCTTTGCCATTAACCAATTTAGAATACAAAAAAAACTACTATCGAATTTAGAGCCACCTGCATTTATTTATTTATTTATTTATTTATTTATTTATTTATTTGTTTCAATACAAATACAAATACATTTATTACTTTGTTTGTGACAGCCATTTAAATAAACCTCACCAACAAAATATCGTGACACCAATGACAACCACATGCATAAATTGGATAAAATATAGAAATTATCTCAGTAGTCATTGTTCAGAAAATATTCCGCTAAAAACACCAGAACACTGATTTGGACAAACATCCCAAATTACCTGCTCAACATTCAAAAGTAACCCGACAACGAACTAGATACAATCCAATTTATTCAATAGAAGTCGAGCGGCTCTTGACAGAAAAAAAAATTCGAAGAGAGTAACAATCAAACAGATCTCCTCAACTTTAAAACAGACTTAATGAATGCACGAAACATCTAAGAGAGCTACTGGGATCTCGAAGAATGGTATCGTCGGCGAAGTAAACTATTAAGCAAGCCATACATGTTGCGATCAGTTGAACAACCAATTCTAGGAATCAGTTGTATGTGCTCCACAAACGATACAATTTAGCGTGCGATTTCATGTACAACTTCATTTAACAACCCAGCTCTCTCAAAGTAAGGTTTCATTCTATATTCTCTCATATGCTATAATTGCCATCGTCCGCAAATAATACTTAACATTCAATGTTAACTGCACGATGGTCGAAACAATACTTAACACAAATACTATATAAAATCGGAGGCGAGAGGCACATAAACGTTGCGACGTGTGCAAGGCGAATTCATACCAGGTGTGAGCAGTAGGACAACAACTACAACAAAACAACAACTTTGACATTAGATTAGCAGATATGAAACAATGTATTTTTTGACAAGACATTAGCAAAAAAAACGAGAGCAAAAAACAATCAGCTGGGCTATCGACTCCACCTGGTATGAATTCGCCTTGGACGTGTGGGTACAACTTGACAAAATATCAAATCTTTTTGATCTTTCGTACAACCGACATACAACTTCAATACAATCAGACCACATACGTTACAATTCGTGTACAACCTACGATTCCTAGAATTGGTTGTACAACTCATCGCATCGTCTGTGGCTTGGTTTAAAGTTAATATGCCTTCTTGACACCAGGTTCACTTTTCTAAAAATAAATAGAAAGTTTCCAAAAGTGAAACCCTATTCCTTTATTTTACCACCTGTTCTTATTTCTACTCTATCCTTTTCCCAAAGAAAGTAATGTATAATTGCCTGAGTGTTACTGCTAACTCTTGTCATTGAAAAAAGGGACACATTTTTTAAGCGACCTTACAAATTCAATGCGCCATCTTACAACCACTCTTGAAAAAGCGATCAATAATGCATTATAGCCATCCAAACTTCAGCTCGGTTATCCAACCAATCCAGCCTGTGTATCGCCAAACTATATATATTAATGTTACTGGTGCAAAGATCTAGCTATTATAGTTATCTAGCTACGTAAGAAAGTGGGAGTAAAAGTGGATGTGTTCAATATTTCTTTCCGTAAAAACCTAAGCGTTGACGTCGCGCTATTTAAGTTTGCTTCATACATTTTGTATTTACATGGGATTTTTTAACAGTTATTTTGAGCTCAACGCACTTGTTTTTTTGTTTTTTGATGTAATAACGCTCTGTCAAATTGGATTTTCCAAGCATTGAGGCCGCGCTATTTAGGTTTGCTTCATACATTTGGTACATGCATGAGAATTTTTGACAGTTTGTTTGCGCTCAATGCTCTTGCTTAGGTTTGGCTTTTAGAGCCAAATAATCCACAGCAGCTCCTTCCAAACAGAGAGTCATTTTATGATTGAATGAGCGTAAGAGAGTATTTGGTAATACAAATAGTTTACATATGGTGAAACATATTGACCCTTAAATGTAGATGCAATGGGGGACCTGAGCCTTGAACGGATGCTAGCAATTACTAGGGACTGTGTGATGAGAAGGAAGGTCGACAGTTACCAGTTGACTGTCTAAAATCACTAAAGTCAAGATTAAAAGCTGGTTGTAGCAAGTCAGTAGCAAGTAACTCAATAAAAATAAGGTCGCCTTAATTACATTTCTGTTGCCTATAATCATAAAAGACCGAAGGGGTCTCCCTACATTAATAATAATAATATTGACGCTTAAGTATCGGCACGGACATATATAGCGCCATTGCTTGTGTTATAATAACTTATTTGTTACAAATAATTTTTGTACTTTATAATTAAAACATAATTGCTAAATTCCTAATAAATATTTTTTACATCTTAAACACAAAGGCATAACATTGCAGCACATTGCATTGGCAATTATTGGAACAATAAAAAATATTTCGGTATAATATAAAGAAATTTAATAACTTTAGCTGCTTTTATTTATACATATAAATCAGTAGGAATGTTTCAAAATAGTAAAAGTAAAGCGGTAGTTAATTGAAAAAGTGATTCGTTTAGTAACGACATATTTTGTTTTAATTCCTATAACAAGTTTCAACACTTTCTCTCTCTATAGTAATTGTTGGCAGCACCTTTATTCAATAATTAGTAGTTCAATAATTATCAATTTAAAGTCGGCTTTTATTGAATTGAAAAGGTTAAATTTATAAATTATTTTATGATTTTAAGTCCAAAATATCGACCAAGTTACCAATCGATATAAATGGTAATAAGTATACAACTTCTAAACATCATTGCGCATACAAATTAAGAAAACTCCAAATGAATTTAAGAAATTCAATTTAAAGTTAAAAATGAATAGAATAAATGAAATTGAGTTACACACTGTAGGTAGCCGCAAAAGTGAAAAATTTCCCGGCTACCTAAGCCCTACCTAAACGGTGTTAAGAATCATTCCTAGGAAGTTCGTATGTTATAAGAAGTTGTTTATTGAGATCTTAGGTTCATTTTTGTAGTTGATTGTTTCCTTGAATTTTGAACGGTTTGCTACCTATGGACCTGAACAGGGGAAAAAAGGTAAAAAAAAATTTAATTTTTTTAAGTTTTTTGCGATTTTGACCTTAAAGATGAAGTTTTCTTGATTTTATATGTTCACAATTTTTGTTCTTTATGACAAGAGCTACAACTTTGCCTCAGAGAGTATATCAAAATTCCAAACGGTTTGCAAAATATGAGCTTGAGTAAATGATCATTTTTTTGCAAAAATGACATCGAGGCCTCACATCATTGAGGGCCCATAAAAAAAACCTGGAGTACTTTGGGCAAAACTGGGAGACAGGGATCTTTTTTTTTTGGTCTTTTATCACGTAGTGGTGTCCGTATATGGTTATTTTTTTCCGTGTTGCACTGTGTTATTTAATTTTACATTGAGAAAAATCCGAATCAAGTTGAGAAATTTGAATTGCAATTTGAGAAAATTTCAAGTCAATTTGAGGAATTTTAAATTAAAAACAAATATAAATCTATATAGTACTAGCTATCCCCGGTGCGCTTCGCGCAACACATCTACAAAAAATACAACAAACACTTGGAATAAAAGTATGGCTAACCTTTAACTCGAAAACACACGCTGTTCTTACGACAAACCGATTTCAGTTTATATGCAAGGTACGACGCCCACTGTTCCCATCCAATCTGTTTTTTGCTATTTTTCTATGCGTAATAACACGATAATAATATTTTACTTCCATTATCCTAATCCAGTCTGTGTTTTGCTAGATTATGCACATTAGTATAATAGCGTAGACAGACGACAGAGTTAATGTGCATAAAAAGCTGCCTGATGTGAATTAAAATTTTACCCTGACAGACGACAGTTATGTGCATTTAGCATTTTTTGTCAAGTAAATTTATTTATCATTTATATATATTTTGATTAAATGGACGGAAGGCAAAAAGTGCGATTGGCAGCTATTTTGTTGGTAAAAAATCAGCCTTATTTTAAAGAAAGATAAAATTACTTTTTCTAAAACTGCTCTATAATTGAAATTTTTAAATAATTTTAAACAATTTGGTCTTATCTGATTGATTGTCGAATGTGTTGGCATATTGAAATAGCTAAATTTAGTATAAATTCACAATTAATTTGAATAAAGACTGCTAATGCAAATTAACGACAATTCGTAAGTTAAGCGCGTAAAAGTGGGCGTGGTCAATTTTTCTTTCCATAAAAACCTAAGTTAGGTTATGATGAAAATTTAAAAAAAAAAAAATGGCCAAATCGGTGTAATTGTTGTTAAGTGATGCGATTACCAACGAACGACATTTGATTTTGTTTATATAGATTACTGATGAACAGGCACATCTTCCACATCCAGAGCATAATAATAACAAGTAGTAGTTTGCTGTATAGCCCTATTACAATATGCAGTAATTACACATACATATACGTCTTTGAAGCATTAATTACCTCTTTTAAAAAGGCAAATATTTGCTCTACTACATTGTACAGTGGGGCAGAATCAAAATATTTTGGAAATAATTCTACAAAATATTTTGATTTCTTTATATTTATATTGATTTTCATCGAAGTTTTTATTTTTTTACAAATCATTTCAATAATTTCATAAAAATATAGCTGTCGAGCTTTCGAAAAGACGATACCATTATGAAATCTTAAAAAACATTTCCTAACTCTTCGCAACTATAAAGAACTTATTTGACACATTTATTTGGAATGTTAGCCAGGGTTGTCCGATTTTTTCACCTATTTCGCCAAAATCGATGTTAAAAATCGCCAAAATGGTTTTTTAGATTTTGCATACAATATACTTATATATGTACATACAGCTGCGGTCAACAAAAAAAGCACCAAGCCTAAGAAAATATGTCTCCGATATATATTTTTCTTTAGGTTAAATTGATATATTTCAAAATTTGTCATAAGAAGCTTAGGAAACTGTATAACGACATAAAATAATAAATTTTATTTTTCCTAATTATTATTATTTTTTTTTTTGAAGTTTTTACTTTATTTAAAAAAAACACTTCAATTTGTACTAATATTAAACACTAAATTAAGAACAAATTAAAAAGAATTATAAATGATGAATTTATTACGTTGAGCATGATTTGTTCATTCTAATTAATACCTTCTTTCATGTCCTTTATTTGTAATAACGACTGCACAACGTTTTAGCGTCGAATTTTCAAAATTTTGGCATCTTTCCTTTGGAATTTTTTTACAGATTTGCTGGACAGCTGTCCAAAGCACTTCCTTGTTAGTTGGTTGCATTTGAGATGCTGTTTTTTATATCGCGCCCATAAATTCTTAATTAGTCTGGGATCTGAGCGGGCCATTCCATTACATGAACTTTATTGGCCCAAAACCACTTTGTCGCAGGCTTGCTTGTGTGCTTCGGGTGATTATCTTGCTGGAAGACCCACACCAATGGCATTTCTTAAGAAGCATAAGGGAGCATTACTTCCCCAAGTATACCAACATAAATGTTCTTATTGTGGATTTTTAGGTCCTAAACCATAGTAAGAAAAACTACCCCATAACATTACGCTAGATAAACACCGTGTGTTATGGTTTTAGTTGTAAGTTTTGGATTGAATTCTGCGTTTGGGGTCTTCTTACGTAGGAATGCGATCCCTAGCTTCTAAATAATACAATTCTGGAACCATCTACCACTTATTTTTACCGTTGGAATGAGAAACTACATTTTGTCGTTGGTGCTATTATTTTGACCGGCACTGTATATAATTTTTTTTTAAATTTTAAAAGTATTTTTAATAAATCGCTAAAAAACAAGTAGCCAAAATATATATGTATAATTCAGTTTCCAATATAGACAGATGTTAAAGGAAAAATCGTCAACAATTTGAATTATCGCCAAATCAAAAATTTAATCGCTAAATGACATTGAATACCGCCATATCTGTCAACTCTGTTGTCAGCTCCAAACGAACCTTTACGACTGTCGATTTCAATAATGCCTGATGTAGCTATTACGGGTGTCGAAAAGTAGCTTTGGATTGCGCGCGTCAGTGTCATTATCGCTTAAGGTCAATCAGGCCGTCCTTCTTGCTCGGTCTTCAAGTGGTTTGCGTATCCCTCTCGCACTGGCTGATTGGCTTCCACGGTTAGCAGTACCGTTTGCATCAAACAGCCACGTGTAATCGCTCTGGTTATCGTATATAACCTTAATTTTACATAACGTAACTACAAGAAAATTTTACATGAGACAATAAATAAAAAAAATATATCAAAGGAATAAAAAAATTAACAATAAAAATGAACAAACTAAAGTAAATTAAAATATAATTCAACCAAAAACAAAGAAGACAAACATTGTTTAAAATCCAACCGTCGTTTCTGGACATGACCAAAAGCTGCAAGTAAGAACCTAGTGTTTACGACAGCTTTTTATCATTTGGCACCAACTTTGTTGCTCTGTATGAGCAATTCTCAATTTAAAATTCAAATTTTTAATTTTTTTTTTGAAATTTCCCCAATTTCAAATTGAAATTTTCAACTTTATTCAGAATTTTCTTAATTTGAAATTTAAATTTTCAATTTCATACAAATGAATTATTATTAGTCAAGCTTAAGTTCGTATACTCTCTCTAGGTAGGGTTAAAAGAATCATTTTTATAAATTAGGTGATAATTTTAGAGAAAAATAGGAAAAATTGATTGGCAGAGACTAGAAGAATATAATAATGCATTTGGATCGCTACATCCTTCTTCAGCATTCTTCGTATCTATGTATCTACTTTGGGTAGTCTTTTAGTTGTAAACACTATATTTTTAACCAATCAAACTGAGATATTAGAATACGAGAAATTGTATTTAAATCATCGTCGTTAGTGAGAACGAAGTCTACCACCGCTTAATTCTTCCCTTATGTTCGTGTGTGCTGTTTTTAATATTTACCAACTTATATTTCTTGTTGTCCCAGCTAACCTTAAGGAGGCTCCTAATTATCCATTAAATTTTTTATACTTGTTGCTATAACATGCAAAGTTATAAACACACTGATAAAGATAAATCCAACATGAAGTTATTTTTGGAAACGCCCTTTAATTTCTAACTTTATTTTATTTTTTTTTTTTTTGTAGCAGCCACAGTAATACACCTTATCTGAAAATTTTAAGTGTCTAACTATTGCTATTCAAACAAAAGACGCCTGTGACAGATGGGCAGACATTGGAATGGTATTAAAAGGGTTACATTTTTACTCTTCGATACAGAATCCCTAACATGACTAACTTTTAATTAAGATTTATAAAGGCAGTAGAAAATCCTTTTAATTTTTTATTATTATTCTATAAAAATAAAATTTGGTTTTCAAAAGAACAGAAAAAAATATTGATGAGTATATGGAGATTCCTCTTTGTTCCCCATAGCCGTGTTATTTATGTACTGATTTTGTTGATTATCGAAGGCAAAATTTCAGAAACTTAATGTGACATATTGGCATAATAAAGCTGTCCACGGGATATATAGGATCTCTATGGAATACTTTTTTACGCCAACATGGGCCGTCTTCACTAACCATCGATTTGAACAAAACATAAACAAGACGCCGGAAGAGTAATGGAATTAATTTGAGCATGTTGTGATAGGTGGCAAATACGTGTTTATGACATTTTCTGTTTGAACATAACACAGTGCAACACGGAAAAAAATAACCATATACGGACAAGACCAAAAAAAAGACCCCTGTCTCCCAGTTTTGCCCAAAGTCCTCCAGGTTTTCTTTTATGGGCCCTCAAAGATGTGGGGCTTCGATGTCATTTTTGAAAAAAAATGATCATTTACTCAAGCTCATATTTTGCAAACCGTTTGGAATTTTGATATACTCTCTGAACAAAAATTGTGAACATAAAAAATCAAAAAACTTCTATCAAAAAACTACCTGGAAGCAAACAGCTGCATTGAATTCACATAAAAACAACCCAAAATATAAAAAAATACCTGGAAACACATTGTAGGTATCATTAGGTATCACGCGATCACGCAACGACCGCAGCAGCACAGGCAAGTCTTGGGAGGGGATCGAGACGCGGAACCGGAAGCAAGAGAATGGGTGAAAAAAATGCTGTATTATTATTTTGAGAAAATCGGCACATCGATGACATTAAAGCTGCATTTTCTTCATTTTCTTTTTTGATTTCTTTTCTAATTCATTTCAGGTATGTTGGTGGAGTCACAAGATCACCCTGTATGATGTTAATGAAGTATCTGAAGAAGAAAAAGCTGATGATGGAGGGCAGTCTGGAAGTACCGTGCCTGTGGACACCATAAGTTCTGAATCAGAGTCAAATTCGAACGACTCGGACGACGATTTGGATCCACAGCTTAAGAGAGCGCGATTTGCAAGTCCAGGGCCATCAACATTATAAACATAATACGAATATTTTTTTTTTTTTATTTTTTGTAATAGATAGCATAGTATTGTAGTGCCATCCCTGCTGAGACTACTAATCACTACAACACTGAATCATTATTACTAAGTCGCAATTTTATCCATGCTAGTACTCTTTGTTACAACCCTAACTCTAAATGTCAACCCATATCACCTAAGAACTAAGATTAATAAAATCAGTAATAGTATAACAATGAAACTTTTATAGTATCTCAATGTTGAAGTAAAGAAAAAACAAATGAAATTAAAAAATTTTCGGGAAATTTTTCACTTTTGCGGCTACCTAAGCGCTACCTAAACGGTGTTAAGAATCATTCCTAGGAAGTTCATATGTTCTAGAAAGTTGTTTATTGAGATCTTAGGTTAATTTTTGTAGTTGATTGTTTCCTTGAATTTTGAACGGTTTGCTACCTATGGACCTGAACATGGGAAAAAAGGTAAAAAAAATTTAATTTTTTAAAGTTTTTTGCGATTTTGACCTTGAAGATGAAGTTTTTTTGATTATATATGTTCACAATTTTTGTTCTTTATCACAAGAGCTACAACTTTGCCTCAAAGAATATATCAAAATTTCAAACGGTTTGCAAAATATGAGCTTGAGGAAATGATAATTTTTTTGCAAAAATGACATCGAGGCCCCACATCTTTGAGGGCCCATAAAAAAAACCTGGAGAACTTTGGGCAAAACTGGGAGACAGGGGTCTTTTTTTTTGGTCGTTTATGACGTAGTGGTGTCCGTATATTGTTATTTTGCCATGACTTAAAAAATTACATAAGAATCGTATTTCAGACTAAAGCAAATAAAAAAAAACCTTTTGTTTTCTGAACTATTAAATATGCGAATTTTTAAACTTGGACAATTTTGTTACTTAGTAGCAACATTATCATTTACAATAACATTTGCCGATTAGTTTTGTAATTTATCTTTATAAATGTTAGATTATATTAATGAAAAACGATTACATATTGGGTTGGCATTTAAGTAATTGCGGATTTTTGATAGGTGGAGGTTACATTAGGTCTGGGATATTTATCTCAAAAAATGTGAAACTGAATCCCATAGATAATTTTATTAAATATGGACCTTAAATTAATGTCATTGTAGTGTCATAATATTTATGATGAGATCGTTGTCACATAATGAGCTGACAAATAATCACATACAATTCCAATAACGCATACAGTAGCAATAAATATTCTTAGCTTAGAAAAACAAAATCAACAAAATGCAACCTAGAAACTTTACAATCGTAGTCACGCTGAAACTGAGTTTGGACATATTGTCCTACCTATCACATATCAATGGCCCTCATGGAATACTCATTCAAGGGTAAAATTTCCAATGATGCTGATGATGTCAAGAATATAAAGTTCTGACATTGCCTGGTCAATGACATAAGGTCATCGTCAGAAAAAAAACAGTACCTAATTAAATAATGTTGCATTTTTAAACAAAAATTTTGAATTTTTCTTCTTATTTAAAGTTCGCAATCACTTAGTTGCCAACCCAATATTTATAAACGGCACCAATAAAAATATTTTGTATTTTAATTTTTCAAATTAATATTGTAGTAGTTGCGCTTTAAATTCCAATGAATTAGTAAACATTGTATCTAAAAATTAAAAATTTATAATTAAACTAACAACTACAACGTGTTTAATGTTAAATAATATTTTTTTTTTCTCTTTCTCTCATTTTATGCAGTCCCATCATTTTTATAGCCACTTATCGTTTGGAGCCCTATTACGATGGCAAACTAGAAGCGGTTTGTTTTACCTCGGCAGAAACATTTTGGAGTGCATTTTATTTTATAGCCACCATTACTTTGTTTTTTGTTATACCATTCTTCATATTGGTGTTATTGTATGCCGCAATAGCTTATAAATTATTAAGGAGACATACGGAATTTCAAAGTCCAACAATACCCAACATAAATGAGGCCATGACAGCAACTACAGTGGAGGTAGTTGCGGAAACAAACAATTGCATTTTGCCCTCGAAGGAGTTCATTGTTAAGTTAACGGCAGGCCGCAGAACACGTGTCAATAGCCATCCCCAAAATAATAGTTTACGCAAGCATCGCAAACAAGTGATATTTATGCTGGTTGCTGTAGTGTCGAGTTTTTTTGTATGCCTTCTGCCATTTCGTGCATTTACCATTTGGGTTATTACGAGTTCCAATGAAGATGTAACCTCTTTGGGTTTAGAGGGTTATTACAATCTCCTATATTTCTGTCGCATTATGTTGTACCTCAACTCGGCTCTTAATCCCATGCTCTATAACTTAATGTCTTCCAAATTTCGCAGCGGTTTTTGGCTTCTGATTGTTTCCTGTTGTCGTCCACATAAGCCCAAACGTAATCTATGCGCTCGTCCTCAAATCACCACCCACACAAAACGTGAAATTAATGCAATGGAAAGAAGCAATTGTTTAAGATCTCGCCGGCCCTTTAAAAGGGAGGCTACATTTTTGGTAAATTCCATATCGAATTCATCGGGTTCTGAGCGAACTTCGAATACCTGGCGTAGTGGCAGTGTTTCAACTTCGGTTACGGGTGTAACAAAGACACCAGAATCGCTCTCATTGGCTGCAGCTATAACCGATATGAGCACAGCTGCACTGACGACAATGTACATACTTTAATTAAGAAGATTAAGAGCTGTTTTCATAACTTGCCTATAAAGTTACCGATAGTTAAAGGTAACTTGAGTTGAAGTGAACTTGGAAAGTTTAAGTTCAAAAAACTTTATATTTTTTTAATTTAACAAATAATAAATAAAATGTTAATTAAAATATTAAAATTATAATAATACGCCCATATTTATAAAAAATAAAACTGATTTGAAATTTTAGAATGATTTCAAATATGTATATTTTATCTTCTATATATATAAAGCACAAAATGGGTTTGTTTGTTTGTATGTTTGTTTGTTTGTCGGAAAGCTATAGTTGCCTACACCAGTGAACCGATCTTTCTGAAATTTTCACGGTTTGTTATTGGATATACGGATGGTAAAATAGGGTACTTATTTTTTTGATATTTGACGTGGGCGTGGCACCTCATACACAAAGTAAATATTAATCATCGTATATCTCTGTAACAGTAATAGGTAGCGTCTTGAAATTTCGCACCCGTAACCTCTACATTAGCGTTAATAGTTTAGCGAAACACAGACTGTATTGGAATAGTGGGCGTGGAACCTCCCATACAAAGTAAATATTTATCATCGAATATTTTGGTAACGGTAATAGGTAGTGCCATGAAATTTTGCAATAGGAACCTCTATATTAACATGCATAGTTTAGAGAAAGATAGACTGGATTGAAATAGTGGGCGTGGTACCTCCCATACAAAGTGAAAAATTATTATCGTGTATCTAGAGAACTACAATAGCTAGCACCTTGGAATTTCGCACCAGTAACCCTCATATTAACGTACATAGTCAAGATAAACACAGACTGAATTGGAATACAAAGTGAAAAATTATTATCGTGTTCCTGGCGAACTACAATAAACAGAACCTTGAATCTTTGCACGAGTAACGCCTATGCTAAGGTGCATAATCTACCAAAATAAAAAATTAATTGGGATAGTGGGCGTGGTACCTTCCATATAAAGTAAAAAATTATTATACTGAATCTAGAGAACTGCCATAGGTAGCGCATTGGAATTTCGCACAAGTAACCATCATATTAAAGTACATAGTTTAGCTAAACACAAACTGAATTGGAGTAGTAGGCGTGGCACCTCCCATACAAAGTGAAAAATTATTATCGTGTTCCTGGCGAACTACAATAGATAGCGCCTTGAAACTTTTCATGAGTAACCCCTGTGCAAATGCGTATAATCTACTAAATTACAGAATTAATTGAGACAGTAGGCGTGGTACCTCCCATATAAAGTGAAAAATTATTATCATGTACATAGAGTACTATAATAGATAAAGTAGGTATAAGTAACCCGCATACCCATATACTCTAGAAAAACATAGGCTAATGCACATAGTCTACCAATATAAACTGGATTGGGGCAGTCGGCGTTGTACTTCCTATATAAAGAGAAAAATTATTATCGTGTACCTGGAGAACTACAATAGATGGAGCCTTGACAAGTAAACCTCAGAGTAATGTGCATAGTGTAGCAAAATACTGACTGGATTGGAACAATGGATCGTGTACCTAGGGAACTAATTACAATAGCTAGAGTTTTGAAACTTTGCACAGGTAACCCTCATACTAATGTGCATAGTCTAGCAAATACAGGCAGGATTAGGATAGTGGTACCTCCCATAAAAAGTTAAAAATTCTTATCGTGTTAATATGTTTAGTCAAGCAAAAAACATATTGGTTGAGAACAATAGGCATATAAACTAAAACATTTTTGATGTGAGAATAGCGTTCGTTTTCGATTTAGAGGTTGGTGTTTATTGTATTTTTTGTGGATGGGAGTAGCGAAGCGCACCGGGGATAGCTAGTTTTTCATAAATATGGGGGTAAAAAAAAAGCTAATCATGAATACAGACAAATAAAATCACAAAATAATAAATTTATGGAAACAAAACTAATTGTTTAATAAATTAAACGTATAATTAATTAAAATTTTACTTAGTAGTCTCAGAAGAATTATAAATAACAATTTATATTAATTAAGTGTAAAATAATAATAATAATAATAATAATAATAATAATAATAATAATAATAATAATAATAATAATAATATATATGTATGTATGTGTAAAACTTTATTCATAAAACATTATTGATAAACAGTTGTCGAAGCAATGAAATAATGTAATGATTATTCAATAATTAGATGTACATAATATTGGTTTGAAAGTTATATACATAAGTATGTATGTATGTATGTATGTATGTATGTATGTATGTATGTATGTATGTATGTATGTATGTATGTATGTATGTATGTATGTATGTATATATATATGTCCGTGGTTCAAATATAGCATACTTTTTTCCAATAGATAATTCTTGCAAAAAAAAACCGACTACAAAACAAATATATGTGCATCAATTCTTAACCGAAAATTTAAAAGGAAGTAATCTGTAAGAAATAGTACTCAAATCAAATACTTTTATACTTGTTGCTCTAACGGACATAGTAATATACGTTCTGTACATTCGAATCTCTATCTATAACGGTTCAGCAGATAAAGCCTTATACGACAAATTACCTCAGATATGAGGACAGCCTTTATTTTTTTATACTTATTATTACTGACACAGCAATAAAATGTAACGGTTCCAAAGATATGACCATATAGGTTAAACAATATCACCTAGGGGACACCCTTTAGTATAAAATTTTAAATTAAACACTTATTTTAAAGGACAAATTCTTTGTCAATTTCAAATGTCTGTCTAAATCGGTTCAAAAGTTTGGCAATATGAATCAATTTACCTCAACTATTGAGACACCATTTATAACTTTAAATATTTATAAATGTTATTATACGGGACATAGTAGTGGAGATTCTGTCTAATTTTCAAGTGTTTGTCTATAACGGTTCAAAAGATAGGGCTAGATAGGTAAAATTTTATCAATTAAGGGGACACCCTTTAGTTTCCAAATTTAAATTATATACTTGATGTTATTAAGGACTTAGATATACAGGTTCTTTGTAAATTTCAACCGTCTCTCTGTTACGGTTCAAAAGTTTTGCAATATATGTACATCAAATTACATCAACTATTGGGACACCCTTTAACTTCTAATAATAAATATTTAATTTCTGATTATAAATATTGGACATTCTGTCCAATTATCAAGTGATTGTCTACAATGGTTCATATATTTAAATTGACGTCACATATGGGGACAGCCTTTAATTTTTAAGTTTATTTTTTTTTTTATTAATTTCTGTTATTGGCAGATATAGTGATATGCGGTTTTTTTAAATTTTAAAAGGGTGCTCTTTACGGTTCATAATACACGTAAAAAACACGTATGTTGTATGGGGACACCCTTTAATTTTCAAAATTCTGAACTTCTTTTCATATGGGACCAATCTGTAAGCATTTCCTTTCTAATAAAGAAAAAAATTTTAAAATCGGTTCAGAAATGTTTGAGTTCTGCGGGCACAAACATAAAAAAGCAACATTCAGACGAATTGATAACCTCCTTCTTTTTTTTGAAGTCGGTTAAAAATAGAGAAAAAGTAGTGAAAGTACTCAATTTTACCGATTTAAAGTTACTGGAAACTTGACAGCACCTTTTATTTTTGAAAGCGGAGTATTTTAAATACTATTTGCTGTGTACTGTACAGTAATTTAAGAATTTTATAAAAATATTAAATTTTATATAAGAAACATAGGATAAATACATAAAACTTGTCTGAAGCACTATAAAATTAATTTTCTTAACATTTGGTATGGATTACCCCCCGTCTACATTACTCATTAACATGTCTTAACAAAAGGCAAACTTCATATAAAAAAACAGTATTAAAAATAATGTTTTTTACTTTACCATACGTAGTATAAGGTAAAATTAAAAAAATCGAGGTCGGGATTTCGACGGATTTATACGTTTTGAGGTCTCCTGAATCCATTTTGACTATTTTCGCGATGATGTCTGTGGTGTGTATGCCACTATTTTTGTGGAGTTTGTACAGGTCTTACCGTTTGACATATCAAAATGAAATTTAGTATGTGCCTTTGGTACATGGAGATGAAGAGCTGTATAGTTTTTGGGCATAATCGGGAAGGGGCAAGGAGTAGTTTACTTAACACCCCAAACCGAAAATAATTAATTTTTCGATTCGAATATACTTTGAACTTTTATTCTTTTTGTAATTGTATATCCATAAAAATATCTGTTTCCATTGGGTATAGTAAAGTTGAGTGTAGGCCACTCCATTTTTATTTTTAAGAAAGACACTCAAATTGTATTGAAAATTACGGGATTATATTAGTAAAAACAAAAACAAAATATGCAAAAAATTTTTTATTGAACAGTTCAATATATCTCAGTTCTATTTTGTCGAACACCACTGTATATTATCATCAAAGATAATATTCAAATATATTTATTTCAAATAGATTTAATTTAATTTGGGTGATTTTAAAAGCAATGAAAAAAAATTGTTATTGGTAATTAGTAGTTGCGGTAAGGATATTTTTAAATAAAAGTTACTAAACCGATACAGTTTACAAGTCTCTATGAAAAGCACTCGATTAAATGAGAATAGACTTATTAGCATTCGTAAATGCTGCTTTCACAACGCTTCCGCACAAACAGTTTTAAAAGCTAGACAAGAATCATACAGAATAATCAAAACAGAACTGGTTCTACCATGTATTCATGTATTGTGGAGCATTGAGTTTACCTTTGGTTACTATAATTTGAGCCGTTTATGTTGAAAGTGGCATAAGTCACTTTCGATTTGAATCGATAAATTTAAGGATTAGAGTGTATATACATATATTTTGGTTTTCCCAAAGCCATTTCTATTATACCAATTTCATGTGTATTGGGTAAGTGGAGATTAACATTTACATTTAACATTAACATTTGATTGCAAATTTTTTTAAAAAGGAAAAAATACCCTTAAAATGTAATCAATGTTATCATTGCTTTGGTATTTTTGGAATGTGCCTTATGCCACTTTCAAAATAAACAGCTTATTTATTGAAATTATTTCTCGGTTACTTTTAAGACACAAGATTGTCTTTAATGTTTTATAAATAAAGCAAACAAGAATAAAAAAGCATAAAAATGTCTTTAATTAAAAAAATACAGGTTCTATAAACCCATAATCCAACAGGTTCTATTAACACATAATCCAACAGAATGCTATTAAATCGTTAATGCTGGCAACTGTGACTGTAACAAGTAGTTTGGCAAAACTGTTATTACACGCAAACATTATTACAGAAAACATGTTGTGAAAAGTGGTAGGGAAAACAAAAGATGGCGCTTTTTTACATTGCAGCAGTGATGCCAAGTTGTTTGATTTGCAACCAATTCAAAAGACAATTTCTATTAAACTTTTTATCACAGTAATAAAAGTTGTTTTTAACATTTGAAAATTAATACATACATATTGTTTGAACTACATATTTGAATATAACTATAAGTTTTATTATAAACTCCAAACTTCAAAGACCCTTAACTTTTTTAGTGCTTCAGTTATGGTTTATGTACTTACTTTAACCTTAGTCCCTTTCCACACTTACAATTTTTGTTTCTGCAACACATGTATTTGTTGTTGGGAGAGGAAATAAAAATTGGCAGCGGTACAATGTTTCATGTACTTGAAACTCTGCTGCGACTCTCTATTGTTGTTGTTGTTTGCTGTTATCGACATGAGAATGACTTTATAAAAGTATACACACGTCAGAAACACAATTTTGAAAGTATGAACACGAATGCAACTTCAAAAGAGAATTTAAAAAATGTTTCAGAAACAAAAATTGCAAGTGTGGAGCGGGACTTACTAAAATAACTGCGTACTCTCATTGCGTTTTCTCCACTTTCTCGTGGAAATAAAATATTTTTGCTTAAAAAAGTATCGTACAGGGTGGCGCAAAAATAACCTTCCGATGTTTTTTGGCTGTAATTTAAAAAAAATGAAAAACTTTAATTCTTCTTGTGGATTATTTTTATTTGTAGTGTAGCGTAACATTGTTTATTAACGTGTATTTCGCAAGTGTTTACTACACAAATGTCAAAACAGAATTGGCATTAGGGGCCAATCACAAAATTTATAGCATTTTCTGATAGGAGGATTACTTTTGCGCCACCCAGTATATTGGATTTAGGATACTAAAGTACCTCCTCACAAAATTTTGCTAAAATCCTTCCAGTAGTTTTAACGTGATGGGAACACAAAAAGAAATTCAGACAGACAGAAAATGAATTACTGTTTTATTGTATGTATAGATTCATTGTCTTTTCAAGCTACATAACTCCAATGCTGCAGGTGGCTGTTATGCTACTCCTTCCTGCCATTGGGGGTTTTCACATACTGTGGGAAATAACTTCTTAATAGATAAAAGCCCCTCAAGTACATTATACAATATGATCCAGGCATAGAATAATAGGTCGATTATGGATGGCAACCCAACCTCAGTTGCGTTGTCAGTTGCCGAAATTGTATTACATATGGCATATTGATTTTAGTTGCCAAAATGACAACCATAGATTTGTAGTTGCTGTTGATTTTTTTCACAAATTTTAAAGTAAAAACTGCATTAAAACTGAAAAGTAAGTTTATTTGTTCAACTCATAAGACAACGTAAGTGTCATGGCCCTCTTTCTGCGTTGCTCAAGTAATTCCACACATAGCATGTGCAATGCAATAAAGGAATAACGATGATACGAATTTTTATAGATTCATAATTTATCAGCACCTGGTCCCTTTTCTTTTCAACTTTTGATGAAAATGGTTGAAAAATAGCTGCTGGTAGAAATTTGGTATACCAAAGGCTTCATGCTCAAGAGGAGGATCTTTAGGTGGATAAGGAGTATTGTATGATTGAGATTTACCGCCTTGGCTGGAACATGATGATAAACTTGCATTAAATTTACGAGTCTGTTTATGCATATTTTGGCTATTAATTTCAAAAAGAATCAAAACTGTAGACATGAAATAATATTTTTTTTTATTTTCTTTGTTATTTATTAAAAACTATTTGATTGTTTATATTTATATCCAGTTGCTAGACACTCAAAATAGCATTATCGGTAACTTTATGGCAATTAAAAAAAATTGCCTTACATAATACCAATTCTTTCTCCAGTTGCGTTGGCTTTTGACAACCCAACTGAGGTTGGGTTGTCATCCATAATCGACCTATAAATCATCTAAAAATTTAACTAAGTATTCCTGTTTTTTCTTTACCTGTAATTTGTTAACATTAATTAAATATTAATTCAATTGTCTTAAAAAAATTTTATTACACTTTTAAGTACTAAAGTAGCTCTGGATTGAGGAATAACATGCTTGGGTCATTGTCATTATCGCTTAAAGTCAGTCAGACCGTCGTAGTTGCCTTCGAGTGGTTTGTGGCTGACTCTTGCACTGGGTGATTGGCTACCTCGAATAGCTGTACTGTTATTGGTTGTTGTAATCGTCCAATTGTTTTGGATATTGTGCATAACCTTGCAAATTAAAATTCAACCTGAATTCGGGAATATTCACTTCCTATACATAGGTATAGGATGCGTTACAGATCCTGGAGAAGGTTAAATCCCACTTAACCTGGCAATTTATGAATATTAATATAAAAAAAAACTTTCAAGAACAGTTATCGATCATAGTAAAGTTTACACTTTATATCTATCATCTCGAATTTCGATAGAACTAATTCCAAGGTATATTTATTTTACTAGGTAGTGGCGTCCCTACAACAAATACAACAATACAAGAACAACATGGCATTTTGTTGTTGCTTTATAGTTCAAAATATCAAAAACCATATAAGAAAATTGAGAAGGCCTGTATGTGTTTTATTGCTTTCTCACTTCTACACTATAAAATTTCTGAACACATACAACTTTTGACATATCGAACTACTAAATCAGCTGGGCGGACGACAGTACCTAGTAAGATAAATATACCTTGACTAGTTCGATATCGAATGCCAACAGAAAAATGTCGATTATGTTTTCTGATTTGTTTGTATTATGGATTTTTTGTGCTCCCATTCATATATCTATGTAAATAAATGCATTGTGATGTTTAAAGCCTTGCGAGTCCTTTAACAGCTGACCCAATCTTGATACACCGTCTGCAGCAATGGACAAATTATATTAAGACAATTATTTTTCTTAATACCTACATTTTTTTAAGAAATTCGTAAATCATAAAATCTGGACTATAGAAAGCAGGGTTTCAATTATTGAGAGATTTTGATCTTGTATGTGTATAAATTTAAATATTTTGATAAAATGCGCAGCTTCGTGAAGTACGAAATCACCGATAGCTGAATCGGTGCCTACATCGTTGGACCCACTCGGAAACTATGCTAATATTCTCGTCTGAATAATCTAGTTAATGAAGCTTAGGTGATTTTATGTTATATACTGACCTAAATTGCCCCAACTTTTAAACCAATTTCTAAATTGTGCTCGATGACTTATTTGAAATGGTACTTAAATTGCCTCTGACATGCGCAAACTCAACTTGAATTACACTATATATGTATGTTTTTTATATAGTGTAATTCAGTGAATTCAGTGCAAGTATAGGGAAAAACCTTTCTGCTTGCGCAACTTCGACAAGAGAATATAAGTGTTGCTTTGTTTACATTCCAAGAACGAAAATCAATTTGCTTGGTGGCTTCTAACACAAACATTATATGATTGGTTACCATTGCTTTACTTTTAACTACATGTTCGCAACAATCAGAATTATTCTACATTGTCTTTAGTATAATTAAAAGAATTTGTTATTTAAATATTTTATATATTTTTATTTGAACCCTTATTAAATATATAAAATTATAAAAATTATATTTTTGAGAAGACACAAAGAAAGAAAAACAAAAATAAAGAAAAAATTAAACTTGAATATTGCAAAAAAAAATCTAGTTTTTAATATTTAATAATCTATATATTATTATTAATTTTTTGATCTATATTAGAATAAATGTATAATTTTATTTTGCAAACTAGTTGATGTTCCTAATTTATTAAATGTTTTCGTAGTTATTATATACTTTTTGTTGTTTTCTCTTTTTTATTTCTATATTTATAAAACTGTAGTAAATTTAAATTTAATACAACGAGTAAGAGAACGTGCTTAAAACTGAAAAAGAAACTGGAATTTATGAAAAAAATATAATTAAAACTAATAAGAATTTATTTTAAATACTCGTTACACATCACAAACTATTAAATAGAACAAATAAATAAACAAAATTAAAATTTAACCAAATTGTAAATAAAGAAACCAAATAATGGAAACTTGATTAAGTTGTGTATGTTTTATTTCATCAACCAACTACTACAAAGTGGGTAAGACGAAGAAAAATAAAGAAAGATAAAATATGAAGAATTTGATGCAAGTAAAATTATTTTTGAAATTAGTGGCCACAGTTGGAACAGAGTATAAAGCCCAGAAAAAGCTAAAAGATAAACTTATTTGCAGAAACTTACATCTAAGTTTTCACATTTTAAAACTGTAACCTGTCTGTTATTAATAATATTGATTGGTGTATTTTGTTAATTCGTTTTTTATACCTTTTTTTAATAATTTTTATTTAGCTACTGCACACTTTAAAAATAAAAAATATTTTTTTTGTTGGATCTTTTTTTTTCATATAAATACTAAAACATGTTGTGTCCACAAATAGGAGCGACTGATTAAACAAATGATCAGCATCACCCATCATAAGTTCCGTTCTGTCTGAAAAATGTCTGCGTCGAGCGACATTGAAAACTATAATTACATATATTAAAAATTTGCTTAAGTTGGTTTTTTGTTCATCTTATCATATTTATATCATCTTTTGTTATTTCTTTTGTTGTTTAAGTTTAGATTTATTATTTAAATGTACTGTTGTTTTTTGTTTTTGGGTTGTTTTTTTTTTTTATATTATAATAAAATAATGATTCACAAGAAGTTGGGGAGTAATTATTCAGCAGCAACCAGACTTGGTGTTTTCTACTGGACGCCCTGGATCGATTTTAACTTTGCTTGCATTTTCAGTAGCGCTCGATGGTGGCCCAACACGATTCTTAATCTCAGCCGCCATTGTCATGAAGGCCTGCTCCACATTGGTTGCGCTCTTGGCTGAAGTTTCAAGGAATGGAATGCCCAGCTGATTTGCATATTCCTGTAAGAAAGAAAAGACAGAAATAATAAATTTTACGAAATTTTCATATTAAAAGGTGAAAGTAAAGAGAAGGTGTGATTCAATGAAAGGATATAAAGGGTGTTTTATGGAGGGTTTTTATCTATATAATTTCAAAGCAAAATAGAACAAAATATTGTCAGGACGCAAACAACGTGTGTGGGTACAGCTAGTTTTAAATTAAACATATATGGGGTGCAACTTTTACACACCCCTCTAAGTATAGACCAGTTAACATGTTCATTTCTGAAAATTATTTCTATCATGTTTGACATGGATTGTATCACTCTCGCATTAGTATTGCAGACATGTTTCAACCATCCTGCTGAAACTACAAATCTGCACAACCAATGTCTTCCAATTGAGGTACGAAAAAGTTAGTCAGCATGTCTTTATTTGTGAAGACATATGAACCAATGACACAGGTTATATTGATGTTTCGACAATTATTTCTCGAATTTATTCCTCTGATGGACAATTATGAGCACCGAAAAATCCACATAATGCCCGATTACCTTATTGAATTGAACCATAATTTTCGAAATATATTTTAATAATAACGTGAGCCCATTCATGATAATTTAACAAATCGAACTAATCTCAAAACAACCGAGAACTGTCAACAGTGCTGCCATTTTAAACTTTAAGGTCTCTAAAAACACAAGCGATATAGTATAGTTTTACACTACGCAAGGATAGTTTTGGATGTTTTTTTATGCTTTTAAAGAACTTTCCAAATATTCATTTAGAGGATGGACGAAAAGAAAGGACACCAATATTTTTCGGATTTTAAGATAAATTAAAAAATTAAAAATAAAATATTTAGATAATTGACTTAAAAATCTTTTTTAGTTATACAATCTTGTATTCATATGCTTTTTTATCTCTTTTATAAACTAAAAATATTAAATATCACATTTTTATAAATCTTTTTTGAGGTTAAAACATATTTTTTTATCAATACATATAAAAAAAATTAGTAACTCATTTCCTCCCTGTCTGTCTTTCTCTTTGTGTTCGCATCACGTAAAAACTACTGGATGGATTTTGACAAAATTTTGTGAGGAGGTACCTTCTTATCCTGATTCCAATATAGGAAAGTAACGCAATTATGTATTTTAGTAAGACCCTTTACATAAAGTAAATACATAAACCATAACTGAAGCACTAACCGATGTGCTTTAGTTATGGTTTATTTATTTACTTATTTTAGTAGGGATGAGAAACTTTATATGTATAAAGTAAATACATAAACAATAAATGAAGCACTAAAAAAGTAAGGTTCTTTGGTGTTGGATTGCTTTCAAAGCAAAATCGAACAAAATATTGCAAGGACGCTGACAAGTGCGGGCACAGCTAGTAATAAATAATTTAATTTTTAATTGCCAAATGGTAGCACTGTGGGGTATACACTCTAAAATTTGATTCCACACATATTATGCTACAACTGTTGTTCTTAGTCTAATTCAATATACCTTTCAATTGCTATGTTGTCAGGTGTTAATATTCGTCGTTTTATGATATTCAAGGTAATCGATTTGATGGACTCTGCTCGTTTATCGACGCTTTCAGCGTCTAGACACAAACTAGACGATGCCGCTGATTAGAAAGTTTTACATTAGTCTATCAACACACATGAAAGGAGCAGTTTAATTTTTAATTACCTAAGAGGGAAGTTCAAGAAGCCATACATTTTTTCGGCTGACCTCGAAAAAGTTTGCATAACTCATCATTTTTTATTTTTTTGGTGTGTTAATTGAAGACTAAAGAAATGTGTTACATGTGTCGAATTCGAGTAAGACTTCGACAACCGTAATAAGGCTGATTTTAAACGGGTATGTACTGTAATTCTTCATTCACTCAAAAACAAAATATTTTAACATTCTTATAAGGTGAAAATTATATAATTTTCGATATAAAAACATATATTAAAAAATCTGAAACAAGTAATTAATTTCTTATCCGGTTTTTAGTATATTTTCAAGCAATAAAAAAATAAGATTTTAGGTAATTTTACAATATAATATAGGCAATTATCACAATGTTATAAAATAAGAAATTCCAACTTACCGCAGCTGTAGTATGATCAACCACCTTTTTAGTGGTTAAATCACTTTTGTTGCCGACCAACAACTTGTTGACATTTTCACAGGCATATCGTTCAATTTCTTCGAGCCATTGCTTAACATTATTAAACGATTCTTGATCCGTACAATCATAAACAACTATAATACCATGAGCACCTCTATAGTAAGAAGATGTAATGGTTCGGAAACGTTCTTGGCCAGCAGTATCCCACTAAATTAAGAAAGAAATATTTAAAATTTTTCCGATAATTTAATATTTTTTAATCAAAAAACTTACAATTTGCAACTTTATGGTTTTGCCATCTAACTCTATGGTTCTAATTTTCTACAAAAAAATAAATATTTTTTCTTATTAATAGCTATTTGTAGAAAGTGGTTGTGTTTAACTTACAAAGTCCACGCCAATTGTGCTGATATAACTTTCTGTATATGTGTCGTCAGCAAATCTCAATAAAAGACATGATTTTCCCACACCAGAATCACCAATCAAAAGTAATTTGAAGAGATAATCACTGAAAAAAAGATGATAACATTTTAAAATGTACATTATTTTTAATTGACAAAAATGTAGCTGTTGATGTAAATAAATTATTAGCATTATTTTTTTATTTTGTTAAGTTTTATGTTTATGAATAATAATTTGAACAACCACCAATAAAACCTCTTATCCCCCCATCAAATAAATTACATTTTATTAGAAAATTATATTGATTATTAGCTTAATCAATATTCAATTCTAAAGAATCGCAATAGTAACACTTTTTAAAATTGACGAAGGCTATCCTGATAATAACATGCTTTTTCGAGCTAAAGCCTGGTGGTATTTATTTATCTCTCACACTATCTGCTAGTCTACCGGGGCACTCTGATGAATTAGTAGTTACCCTATATCTGAACGAAAATTTTTTTGACATATAAAGTTAAATACTTTTAATTTCTGACGATAGGGGTAGCAAGTGCCCCGCGTAAGGCTAGTGTTTGATAAATGAAAGTGTACAATGTATTGCTGCAACTCAGAAACATATCTTGGTACGAGTTATGTGGTGTGCAAGCGCTATAATATCCCAGATCCAGGAAAAAGTTTCCAATTTTTACCCGAAGAGCGTGCTTTTAAAGATACATACATACATATATGGGCTAGAAGTTTCGCCTTATACAACAAATTCCATACCAGTGCAGAACTTTTGTGAAATGTTCTTATGAAATGTTCGAGAATATTCTGAAACGTTTAGAAATATACAGGAATATCACAGATCATTGTGGAAAATTTCAGAACACTTTCAAATGTTGTGGATTAAAACATTGTTCGCATCGTTCTGCAACTATCCACATATGTACATTTTTTTAAAACTTTATATTTTCTAAGAAGTGTTTTATCTTAATATTATTAAAAATAAACAAAATATATAATGCGTACACACATACTTATACAACAATAAATAAATACACACATACAAATATAATTTATGCATATAACAAAATGTAACAGGACCGTGTCTGTACATAAAATATTTTTTGAACATTTTGTTGCTGGTACAGATTGCAATCGATATGGAATACAAAACACCAACTTTTGGAGTTTTTGTCTGCCTGTATGTGACTCCTTTACGTAAGAACTACTGAATGAATTTGAGTAAAACTTTATGGTGAGATTAGGTCCTCGATTCTAATATAGGATACATTATTTCGTAAAAATATCAATTGCAAAAGGTTACTTGGGAGCACCTTTTATTTTTGTAAGCGGGAAATTTACATTCATTATTTTCATAATTCTACAATAGTAGAATTTTATATAAAACCTACATATATCAACAACCTAAGTGGTCACCTCTCCCTCTATATAAATTAAATATAACTAGATATCATTGGTTTTCGACTTGCAGCTAAGAGAACAACATGTGCATACATATGTATATATTCATTTATTGGTGTTAGTAAGAACTTTATACTGAACCGATTGAAATAAAATGAAGATTGTGCACATCTTTAAAACCATATAAGTCTTTCCAAAATCGGTTCAGTATTACGGACGTAAAATGGATCACAAAAAACGTGTTTGTCTATTAATTATATAGATTATAAATCATATCTACAGCATTATAATACATAGAAGTAAGAGTCTTAAAATTTATTATATGAACGATTTATCGAACCATGTTGATAGCATTGACTGCAAGTCTTTCCTATTTACGGATGAAGTTTTTCTCTTTTTTTGTGGTAGTCGGTCAGCATTTTCTACGTACCAAGTGAATATCAATTATACTCTTAATCATTTCCTGGTTTGGTCCGCTGAAAACTATCTGTCTATAAATGTGTCTAAAACGAGGGCCCTTTGTTTTGGTGGTGGTGATGTATTTTTGCCGTCTCTTGATATATACATTGGTACATCTAGGGTTCATTTTGTTCACAGGATTAAATGTTTGGGTATTTTTCTGGATAGTCGTTTAATTTTTGTGAGTCATATTGATCACATTAGCTTTAAGGTTTTGGGTTTGCTTCGACGACTTTATTCTACGAATATTTATTTACCATTCCATATTAAATTGCGCCTAGTGCATGCTGTTCGTCGCTTCCTTGGCTGTTCTTTCAATGCCTACCTCGAGGTACGAAATGTGATATTTTTCTATAGGATTGTTTAACATGGGTTTCCTATTCAGCTGTACTCCAAATTTAATTTTTCTCATTCGTCTAGAAACCCCCAAATTTTAATTCCCTTAATTAATAACTCTTTGTATGAAAAATCTTTTGTTGTTAGGATAGCGCGTCGTTGAAACCTTCTGTCTATTGAACTTAGACTTTTTTCCCATTCGAATAATGTTTTTCGTCTGGAAATGTTTTCTCACCTAAATACATAGTATACAACGTTGAAATGTCTTTGTTTTATAAAAACTTTGAACATCAGTTCTATCTGTTATACAAATTATCCATTTAATGTCTCATGTTGCGAAGTATTGGGATCTACTTCTGCCTGTACTGTAGCTTTTTTTCTACTATTTTTTCTTGGTTGGGAACCATATGGACTTAAATACTAACGGCCATATTCATGGAAGGTATTTTTGGTTTATAGAGGTAAACCGCCCGAAATTTTTTTATATAAAATTTTGTATATTCGTATCAATGGTATTCGATACACTTGCATAACTACCAACTTATGTGAGAATTTGTAAACCTGTATAAGACAAAGATACTTTTCATATTAATTTGCCTCTAAATATTTATATTTTTATTATAAGTTTATTTTATTTTTAATCAGGCTTAATTGGCTTTGTAATATAGTTAAATTGGCCTAACGTGGCTTTTATATTACTATGAATAAATAAATAAAATTTGACGTGGATTATTTGCAAAACAAAAGGGAAATTCAAACAAAATATTGTCAGGACGGTGATGACTTCACATGTACTGCTAGTAATAAATTAATAAATACATATATATATTTTCTTAAGTTTTATTTATATAATAAAGATGTTGTATGTATATGACTGAGCAACTAAATCGTCTGAAGAATAAACTAAAATTCATGATTTAATGCATATAAATGTGTCGTAGAATGTTTTAAAATTTTCAGCACGTCCATATCATTGTTTTTTTTTTACTAAATAATTAAAACTGTATAATTTATTAAATAATCAAGCAAAATGGAAATATTTTTATTTAAAAAGTAATTTTGAATCGGTAAAGACCAAGGCACATTCATCAGGTAACCTCACTAAGAAGTGGAAATATTAAGGCGAAAATTTTAAAATTTTTCTTATATGGAGTTTTATAGTTTAACTTCCATTTAAGGTGAAAAATTTTAAGTTTAAATGTCAAAATCCATGTAAAATAAATTGATTATTTTCGCATTAATATTTCCGCTCAATAGTGAGGCTACCTGATTAATAAGCCTTGGTAAAGACGAAGGGGAAATATTAAGGCGAACATTTCTAAATTTTTTTTTTATATGGAGTTTGATAGTTCAACTTCTATTTAAGGGGAAAATTGTAAGTTTAACTGTCAAAATCCATATAAAAAAAATTTATAATTTTCCCCATAATATTACCCCTCCGTAGTGAGGCAACCTGATTAATATGTTTGACTGTCTGTACTTTAAACAATCAATGTTTTTTTATTTCGATAGTTTCAATTAAGAGTCGTGTCAAAAGATAAAGTCCTTTCCTGAAGTTGGTTAAAAAATCTGCTAGTGTTGCTTTGTTCACATGCCAACAATGAAAATCAAATAAGTTACATGTCCTGCTTCTAACATAAACATTTAATTTGATAGTGTGTTTGGGCACCAAAGATTTAAGTGCATGAAGGCAGACTACAGCTTAGCTACTGAACCGTCCGATTTTATTGAGCCGTCAGTTTTTAAATAAGCTGCGGGTCACTGAAATGCTAATTGTTTTTGGAAAGGGGAAGCAATAAAGCAAATAATACTTTTATTTTCTCATTGTGCTAACGTGTTTCCAAAACTGTGTCCTTGCCGCTTTTGAATTTCAAAATTTTAGCTACCTAAAATTATATTTTTTTCTCGCAAGTCTAATTATAAGGAGAATCATTAAAAATTCGTAATTTATCATTTTTTAAATGCGCTGCAACAATAAAACAAAAATAGTAACAAACTAAAACACAAAGCTATTACGTACAAAACAAAATGAAAGGCTACAAATACAGCAAAATTACAATTACTTATTTTCTTTTCACCCATTTAGTTGGTATGAATGAAGTAGGAAAAAAAACAAACAAAACAAGCCAAAAAAAAAACTTTACATCATTTACCAGGCTTACAGAAACGCACACAAAAAGCAGGAAAACCTTAAACCTGTGACTCATCCGCCCCTTTATTAAAGTTTTTTATTTGATTTATTATTTAGCAAATAAGTACAACTTGCTACCTATTAATGCTATTTAGAGAAGCGAACAAATGTAAAATAATTTTTTAACAAAAAAAAGGTTAATACCTATATCAAAAATATGTATTACAGAGGCAGTCACCACAGAAAAAAATTAAAAGCGATAGTAATAATTAACAGTAGGAGGTGGAAGATAGGTTTTAGTATTATTGAAGGCATGTAAACTACCGAATCCCCTTGTTCAATTATTGGTAACCTTAATCGTTGTTTTTGTAGTTATCACAATATTGTAGGGGTCGTTTTTGTTCCACTACACATACTGAAAAAGGGAGTGGGCCATCGCAAGTCATAAATGCACTTAATCAGCAAACAACACAAAAAACCATTACAAATTTAATAATATGACGTCGCGAGATACCTATCTTATTTATTTTCTTTTTCTTCGTGGACCCGATTAAACAATGAAAATGTTTTAATTTTGTTAAATTTTTTTAAGACCCAACTTACTATTCTGGATTTATAGCTGACATTTTGTTGGGTTGGATTTTCTTCTTACTGTTAGCGTTTAATTTGTCTAATTTCAATTTTGATATTAATCAACTTTTTTAACAATAACTTTTTTAATTCTTGAAGTTCTTGCACAATCTTTTCTAGTTATATTTCTATTTTTCTTGCAAGTAATGCAAATCACTATTTCTTTTTTGTCAGCAGTTTGACGTGGACAATAATGTGTTTTATTTCTTTTCGCGTTTGAAGTGTTTGTAGGAATTCTTAAAAATGTTTTAGTTAAACAAATAATTGATTTTATATTTAAAACATTTAATAATTTTCTCTTTTTTATTTAAAACGTAATTATTAAAAAAGTAAACTTTTTGTAGAAAGGCAGATTTTCCCAACAAAAGATGGCGACGACTTACACATCACCGTCAATAGAGGTGCAGAAAATAACCATTTATTTAAATATAATCGGTACTCATTTATAACTTATCGATAACAATTCAAAGGAATTGATATGAATGAGAGCAAAATAATAGCATAACAAAATAGATACTTCGCAGACTTTTTAGTTTTATATTATTTGTTATTCTTTTTTAGAAAATACTGAATTATATCTATTACAAGAATTTTATTTAATTTATTTTCTGTCTATGCATTTTATTGCATTACGGAACAGTAAAATAAGACTAACTCCCCTCTCCGTTAAAAATTCTGTTTGGGGATTGAGGATTTCTTTGAGGATAGTTTTAGTGTTTTAGGGATTTTTGGGGAATTTTAGTTTGATATCGTTTACTTTTTAGATTATTCTAATTTTATTATTTCAATTATTCCTTTTTTAAGTTTCCTAATGTGGTAACAAAGATTTAATTAAAATTTAAGTACGACTGGTAAACGTAGCGAAAATAATTCCCTATATGTCATTGAATTTAAAAATAAGAAAAATATAAGTAAGAAATTGGCGGTAGCCCATACTTTCCGAGTTATCAGTTTGCAGTTTTCATTGCCTTAGATTTTGCCTATAAGAGCCTTAGATTTTGCCTAAAAATTTATTGTTTGTACCGACAGTCTTTCTACTATTTTCGCAGTTCAAAATACTTTTTACGACTCTCCTCTAATAAATCAAATTCGCAATTTTCTGGTCAAAAATTCTTTAAAACTTAAACTTATAAGGGTATCCTCTCATGTAGGCATTAGAGGGATCGAATATGCCGATAAATCTGCAGCCGAGGCCCAAAAACGACCTTTGGGGAAACACCCATCCTGGGAACATCGAGATTTTTTAAAGGTAATAAAGTCCCATTTTGAAACAATACGCGTTCAAAATTGGGCGCAATATCAACATTACTATAAAAATTACAATTCTAAAGGTAAAAGCAAATATACCCTTAGACATGCTCCAGAACAGATACCAGTGTCTATATACGACTAAGAATTGGACATTGCAAATTTTCACACAAACATCTTCTAGAAAAGAAGCCTCAGCCCCGCTGCACCACTTGCCACACATCACAAACTATTTCTCACCTCCTAAATGAATGCACTATTTTTGAACCGTCCAGGAGAAAAATATTTAATGATTGCACACCTATTGACCTCTTAAAAAATATCTGTGTAGACAACATTAAACTAATCTGTAAATTTATAATAGAAAATAAGCTCCTTAACCAAATATAAATTAAATTTTTGGGTCGAAGGCCATACGTTGCTAGTACCCTCCCCTTCCTTATTTTAATTACACTAATTGTATTATGTAATTAAACAAATAATATAAATAAAAATAATTAAATTTAAAAGACAAAATTCTATAGAAAATTTTTACAAAATTTTCTTTTAAATTTTTACAATTTTTTTTTTAAATTTTATAGAAAATTTTTTGAGAAAAATTTTATAGAAAATTTTTTGAAGTTTTTTTTAAAATATTTGTTTTAAAATATATTTTTGAAAATTTCTTGTTTATTTTATAAAATTTTACAAATTTTATAATTTTTTTTTTCTAAAAATTTTATTTAAAATCTTTTGAAAAATTTTATAGAAACTCTTTTTAAAAATTTTATTGAACAAAGTTTTATAGAAAAATTTTTTTTTTGATTTTTTTTAAACTTTTTTTTTAAAATATACAAATTTTTTTTTTAATTTTTAGTAAAACTGTTTAAATTTTTTTCGTAAAATTTGTTTTTGTTTAAAAAAAAAATTAGGTAGGTGTGGGTTCTTGCCTACAGCCTCGAATGGAATTCCATTAGTAAAATTTTCGAAACTATGCCTGGCAGATCCGTGGGGTTAAATTATCTATATCTCTTCTGGTGCATTTTCAAAGTTGTTTTCAACCCGAACACAGACAGACGAACATCGCTTAATCAACTTCTCTATGTATAAGGATTCAGAATATATATACTTTATGGGGTCGGAAATTAATATTGTAGAAATTACACACGGAATGACAAACTTATATGTATAGACTCTTTTCCGCCTGTGGTGAAGGGTATAATGACAGAACCGTTTTCATTGTTTGTTTTACAGGTTCGCCAGCAACAGACGTTTTAAATTAATAAAAACGTTCCAATATAAAATTGTTATATATGTATAGCATAAGCTTCGAAAGGGATTCTTGTAGTTTTTCGTCATTCTTTGTTTTCCTTATAGGTATCCATATTGCACAAGTAAATATTAAAGCGGCATAAGAAATTATCAACAGCAGCTGCATATGACTTTCATCATTATAATTTATTACTGGAGTCATACAATAAGTCCATAACATTTATTTTAATATATTTTATTAGATAATTTTATAAATAATACATACATATATTTGAATAAGTTAACAGTGTTATTATTTATAAATTGCAAGAATTTTGGAGAATTATTTGTCTCATAGTTTTCCTTTTACTCAACATTATTTTATAGGTATATTATTTATGATAGTTGAAATATGGATCGTTAAAAATAATTCTATTCCAAAATTCACAAAACGACCAAATATATAGAAACGACATTTAGTCCTACTTTAAGATTAACAATAAAAATGAATGGGGTGCATAACGCTCACATACACATACTATGGAATGATGGACCTCAAATGTACGCAACAGAATATACCATTTCTACTCCAAAGAATTTAAGGTTAATAGTTGTTTTAGAACTTTAGTTTGAGATGTTTCACGTATCTCGCCAGCGAGAAACATTTCATCGACCACGGTGTACACTTTGTAAAAGTTAAATACCAAATCCAGTTCACAGACATTATGAAAATACTCATTAAGAACCTCCACGAAATTATGTATGGCCTCCAAGTAGCAAAGATTGTTATCATTGACATCCACACATATACAAAAATACAGGCCCGCATAACGACGATAAACAATTTTAAAGTTACGGAACTGAAAAAATTAATATTTAAATAAAGTCTGATACTATTTGTTGATGATTTTTAATATACTTCTACAAAGTTCGTATGTTTGGCATCCCTCACTGTAACGACTGCATGAACCTCTTCAATGAGTTTTTGTTTTTCATCGTCATCAAAATTCATATACCATTTGGCCAAACGTGTCTTACCTGCACGATTTTGTATTAAAATAAAGCGAATCTGTTTTGGATTACAATAAATTAAGAAGTATTTGTATTAAATAATATTTAAAGGGCGTTTTACCATTTCTTAGCAGGAAATTTGTTGTTTCAAACTATGCAAAATATTATACTATACTTGCTCTCTGTAATTATCTGATAAAAAAAAATCCTTCTACTAATGCAGAGTTGCTTTTAATTGTATTGTTTTTGGCAGTACTGATAGAAATAGTTTAAACGATTAACCCTAGTTTTAGCAAAAAATTTTAAATTTACATGATTACATAAACGTGAATAGTGATGCATTTTGCTTCTGTAAAATTAAATACATAATTTCAAATCTGAAATGCAGGCAAGCTGCATACCGGTCGATATAATGGATCAAATGATGCAGTTTACAACATAAACTCCTGTCTACATTAACATGTCTTAACAAAAGTCAAACTTCATATAAAAAACATGTTAATGTCTAATGAAGACGGAGCGGATAATGAAAAGGGATCCCTCCCCTATTTGACAATAGTTATAATAAGTTATAATGCCCATATTCCTATAAATAATTTTGTTTATAAACGCAAATCTTGTATGGAAATTTGGGTATTAACTATTTAAAAATTAAATATTTACATACAGTGCGCGACAATTCAATGGCAAGATTTTTTTTTTGGAAATTTCTCCATAATTATGTGTGTATCAACGACAAGTTTTATTTTGTGAATAACCCCCGTCTACATTAGTCATTAACATGTCTTAACAAACGCCAAAATTCATACAAACTTTTTTTGTTTACTTTTAGGAATTGTGAGAGTAAGTATGCAAATTTCTGCTGAGCAAATTACTGATAAGACCTAACCCCCGTCTACATTACCCATCAACATGTCTTAATAAAAGTCAAACTTCTTATAAAAACAGTATTAAGTCATGTTAATGGCTAATGTCGACTGGGTAACACCACTTTTTTTAGCCTTCGATTTGAACAAGACGTAAACATAACGCCGACAGAGTAAAGGTATTATTTTGTTCACGTTGTTATGTCATTTTCTGTTTGAGAAACAGAAATAACAACATTTGAAAATAAATAACGACAATATTGTCAGGTTATAAACAAGCTTTTATAACAAATGTTTTAACAGTCATGTTAAGACGTGGAAAAAACATTAAAATGGTTAGTCTAGTGTTAATGTTTATCATGTTATGTGTAATGTAGAAGACGGTAAAGCTAATTCATACCAGGTGGAGGCGATAGCCGAGCTATTTTTTTGTTTGCTCTCGTTTCTCGTCTTGTCAAAAATACATTATTTTGTATATACTAGTAGAATGTCAAAGTTGTTGTTTTGTTTTAGATGTTGCCGTAGTGCTCTCACCTGGTATTAATTTGCCTTGGATGTGGGGTAACACTATCATGATGTTAGTGTTAACGTTTATCATTTTACCCCCATCTCCATTAGACATTAACATGTTTTAACAAAAGTCAAACTTCATATAAAATAACATTATTTTTATTAGTTTTTCTTTTATATGAAGTTTGAGTTAATGTCTAATTGAGACGTGGAGTAATGTACTAATTTTTATATTTAGTACCCTTTTTTTCTACCATGGCCAATCTGTCGAAAAGCTTTTGCTCTAAAAAGTCCCTCATTTCTTCCAAAGACAAAAAGTACTCAATATTCACTGATATATAAAACACTACTTCTCCCTCATTGGTTGGTATTTTCAATTGATAATAATACAAGCGAGAAAATGATAACAGCGCTAACAAAAAGAATCTGCCAACAAATAAATAAAGGATTCATTCGGAATTGCAGTGCGTCTGCTTCGGTCAAGAAAACAGAGGGATCTCACAAACAATACGATGCTTTGCAACAACAAGCTCTTAAGGAGCAGTGTATATTGGTTGACGAAAATGACAAAGCAATTGGATTTACCACAAAAGCAGACTGCCATCGTGTACATGAACAAACCAAAGAAGTGAAACTACACCGTGCATTTTCCGTTTTTCTGTTTAATACCAAAAGTGAAATGTTAGTACAAAGAAGATCTGAACATAAGGTAAATTCAGTTAAGAAATTCAGATACCTGCTGATTCTGAACAATTATTTTATCTTGATATTAATAGATCACATTCCCTGACACCTACACTAATGCCTGCTGTAGTCATCCCCTATACGAAATCGAAATGGAACGTGAGGAACTAAATGCGTTTGGCATACGTAAAGCTGCCCAACGTCGCCTTAACTATGAGTTAGGAATACCTACCTACCAAATTAGACCAGAATATTTTCATTTTTTAACAAGGATACATTATGCCAATGAAGGAGATGGAATTTGGGGGGAACATGAAATCGACTACATTCTTATTTTACAAAAAGATGTCGATCTTAAACCGAATTCAAATGAAGTAAGCGAAGTACGTTATATAAAACGCCAACATATTCACGAGGAGATAGAAAGATTTGATGCCCCTTTGACACCTTGGTTTGAATTGATTTTAAAAAATCGTCTAATATTGTGGTGGGATAATTTACATCAGTTGAATAAATTTGAACAGCACAATGAAATACAACGTTTTCTATAAAACTACCTGAAAATCTTTTGTTATATTTTTTGTTAAGTACGCAGTTAGTTGTGTATTTTTTTTTTTTTAAATTGGAATAAACGTGGCGATGCGATTTGCATATTTTAAAGATGAGATATATACATATGTATGTATGTTTTTAGAATTTATTATTAAGTTAATTTATAAATCATTAATGTGCTAAAAGTACCATCAAATTTTAACCTAGAATTAATATGTATTTAAATTTGTAGGATATCGAATCTTAAAAACAAGAAATATAAGTTTGTTATAACAAAAAATTATTTTAGTTTAATGCTAATTTTTTCAGTCATACATTTAATATAATAGAAATAAAAATAAATATTATAAATAATAATAGAAATAAAAATGTTTAAAAAAGGAGATCAAAATTATATCATATAGCATTAAATGCTTATTCTTGAAACATATTCCACTAAGCAAAACCTTTTAAAACCAAATAGGTATTAAGGTCATAGAACTAATCTAGGTATCAGTAAGGAATTTAGTGTATATTAAAGTGAGAGTTAACATCATACGAGAACAATTATAAAAATCATTTAGTATCCATTCAAACCTGGGTAAACAAGGAGGAATATAAAACTCTAATTTTTGGAATACTTGTTTGTGTTCGCTTTACGAAAACAACTGAATGAATCTTAATAAAGTTGTGTGAGGAGGAGTAGAACCTTTTACCTGGTAGTACCTAGTACCTTTTATTTTTGTAAATGTGAAGTTTAAGACAATATCACAGAACTCTACATTAATCAGTCATTACGCAGAGAATGTTGATATAAAAACCACATTTTGCACTAAAAAATAACATAAAATTTGGTGTGGATTTCTTTTCAAAAGGCTAATTATTCACCATACACGATACCATACAAACGATTTCACAAAACTGTTAGATATCTATTTATGTGTATTGCACTTTATTCTCAAATTATAACTTCGCAATAATTTAGCTTTATCCTCTGATTAAAAAAAAACACATTTATTAAAGTTTTATTAGGGACACAATTCTTTATTTCAATTTTTATTCACAGTAACAAAATAAAATCCTTAAATATATTTGATTAATTAGACTTGACTAAATTCAAATACGAGTTTTTTTCTCTCTGAAAAAAAATATGGAGAGCTTGTAATGATAAATAAAAATAAAATATATAACAAACAAAATACACATATAATTATGTATATAAAAAATAGTTTTCTTTGGAGAAAAAGGAAAATGGTTTATGAAAAATGTAATTAATGTAGACCAAACTACATACATAAATGAATGTGTGAAAAGCAAAGTCTGAAAAAATAAATAGCATTTTTAAAAGTTATTCAGTTTCATTTTTAGGTAATGATCACAATTTGAATATCAATCATTAGGCATGATATCAATTAGTAACTTATAAAGCTAACGTATGATGTCTGCATGCATGCATATCTCTTCAAGTTTGGATGTACTTTTATATATATAATGTTGTATATAAAAATATATGTATGTATGTACTATATAGCACAAGAAATGTTATTTTTGTTTTGTTTTTTTTTTCAAGTATTAGTTTAAGCACTTATTATTTTATATAAAAAAAAATAGAACACATTAACAATAAATGAGTTAAATAATTGTAAAAAATATAAAACAAAAAAAAAATGATTTAAATATTTACAAAAATAATCGTTTAAAAGTGAAGTTGGCATCATAAATATATAACCTAAAATTACTAGATTTTAATATAAAAGGGTACAAAATAATAATAATAAACTAATAAAACAAGCTGCAGCACTGTTTAAAAAATATCAATAGTAATTATATATGCTAATTAGCATAAAGAAAGCATACGCTTTCGAAGGCAATGTTTTAAAAAAATAAACAATTCCGTGGTGTTTGACAACAGGACATTACTTTTATCATAGGGGGGTCCTGTACAGTGGAATTGTTTATCTTTAAAAACGTTTAAGTGTAAGCAATAACTAACTTATAGCTAAAATATTAAACAATAAATTCGATATTCTTTATTGAAAATAAGTTTTGGAAACATTTTCAAAGCAATCGAAACATAAAAGCAAAAATGATGTAATTTTTTAGCATACGAGTAAAATAAATAAAATTCGGTGAATATGATTTCTTTAATTTGCTTCTGATTTTAACACCAATTATATTACTCGAAGAAAAGTAAGATGGTAAAATCTTAAAATTACTTGATATATTAACCCACACAAAAGTGTGGACTGCAAAATTTCGAAAAATAAAAACGATTCGAAACCTTGTATGGTATAAGTGCCAAACATTAAAAAATTTGTAAAATATAGAGTTGCGTTGCTCTTACTAAATACTACAAAGCATTTAAACGTGCATATGAAAATGTCCCCAAATTTCATTAGGTAGTGACTTTGTGTCACTACCAAAACTTTACTTTAACTGATGATTTTTTCTTTTTTTTTAGTTTACGTAATATTTAAATTATTATCGTCTTAATGATGTTTCTATGTTCACATTCAGTAAGACGTCGTTTTTTTTTTTCTTAATATTTAAAGTTCAACATTAAAATTCCATTATGAAAGCGGTAGTGTGTTGTTTTCTTTAAGGCACTCGTTTAGTCTTGATTTTTTGTTATATTTTTTTTTTGTTTTAATTTGTTTTGCTATTTCGTTTTTTTGCTAAGCAAATAACAAAAATTAATTAATTAGTGTGGTGTAGTTTGTGTAAATGTTTTTCGTTATGTATGTTTGTATGGATGTGTGTGTGTGTGTTTTGGCACTTGTTTAAATGAAAGTTAAAAGAAAAACAGCATCACTTTAAACAATTTAAGAAAGACCAAAAAGTTTTAATGCATTAAAAGCAGTAGCCAAAGCCACTTCATCCGGGGTCTTTTTCATAAATGCAGCTATCATTTCCACAATTGCGGGTAAGCTACAAGGTTCATTGCGTTGAAATGTACAATATCTAGAATAGCGATGGAAGATTATTTGTTTTTATTAGTTAACAGATGTTAAAGATAAATCGCCAACCTGTGTAAGTACAATAAAGAACGTTCTGTGATGCCAGTCTTAACATGTTGTGGTAGCTTTGAAGCTCTTGTATTGGGATACATAAATGGTGAATCGGTTTCAACCAATAAACGATCTAAGGGTAAAGTTCCATTATCGAGTAAGCGACGTACGCCTGAATCTGATTTGTCCTAAAATGATAATTGTTATAATTATTGTTATTTTAAACTGCTAGCTTAGAAAAATAAATGTTAAATAATGAACTCAAATAATAAATAATTAAAGATTTAATAAAATTATAAAATCAAATTGTAATTTAATCAAAATAACAAAACAATAATACATTGGTCAATATAAAAGAATTACAAATAGTTAAAATGCATGAAATATGGTGGTAGCGAATTTTACTGTAGAATATATATGAGTTCATCTAACTCCCATTAGAGCATAGAAGCTTGTTTGAATAATATTTTTAAATAGTTTTTTTAAGACCTTATTTAGCGGTTCAACAGCTTACCTTGCATAAATAACCAGTTAAACTTATATAGAATCTTCTATCCAAATACTTTATAGCTTCCTCAGCAGTGCCCATAAAACTTCTAATAATCACCGGAGGCAAATTCTCGAATCTAGAATTATAATAATAAAAATAATTAAGAACAATAAAAATAATTAACTCTTCAGTAATTAAAAACCAAAAGTATACTTGTCTAATATATCGAGTACATCTTGTTGGGCTGAACGTTCGTGTATTAAAATTGATTTGCCCAAATTGCATGCCAGCAGTAGTTGTTTTTCGAAAATTTCTTTTTGTGAGTCAGGATCAGAAAAATCACGTTGATAATCTAAACCACAGGGACCAATTGCTACACACTCTTGCGAGGCAGCAATTTCTTGGAACTCAAACCAACTACTTGGATCTTCGATGATTGATTTAGAATCGTGTGGATGTATGCCAGCAGTCGAGTAAATAAAATCGGGATAAATACGGGAGAGACGAAGGGCTTCTTTGCTTGATTTGACCGAAGTGCCGGGTACCATTAATTTTTGAACACCTATGAAGGAGAAAACGTCCGAACATACATTATTAATTATTCTTAAGAAGGCTCGATTTCGAATAGAGATTGAAAATTACAAATTACAAATTTTTTACAAATTTACAAATTAATCAAGTATGTTCTGTAATCCGAAACCGAGTAAAATTGAATCCGAAAAAAATTTTAAATTGTCATAACTTTTAAATGTTACTACATTTTGATATTATTTTTTTTTATACATTTGATTAAAGACCATTCACATAACTTCCTTGATTGCTAATGTTTTAAAATAATAGGCGCAACTAAGTTATATTTTTCTTTAAAAAGAAATATAACTAAATATAACAATTTAAAACTTAAGTTTAAAAAATGTAAACAATAATAAAATTATAAAGATTTTATTTTTCTTTTTTAGCCAATAGCCTTAGTTGCTAGTGCTTGCTAATTTCCTTTTGGTTACAATTTTAATTATAACTAAAATAAATAAATTAAATCTTTTTTTAAGCTGTTAATTGACACAAACAATAAATGAACAAAGAAAATGCAAATAACAGATGAATTGATCAACAAATAAAGAGACGAATGCAAACACAAGAGGTCATATCATCGCCCACACACACAAGACGACGCCCTAAATCATTAAAACTAAAGAAGACGTTTTTTTGTTCATGGTTTTCTTTTTTTCATATGATTATTAGAGACGTGCATGATATGAAAATGCTTTTTTGTGCCAAAAGGTACTTCAGGGGATAAAATTGTAAATATACCTACTTGTAATTTCATTAATTTTTACTAGAACCCGAAAAAGAAAAAAAAAATTAAAAAAAAGCTTGCTACCTGCTTTTAATCAAATATAAATGAATGGTCCATTTAGAGGTCTAACCAAAAAAATATGAAGTGGTTGATACTAAGTCTCAGGACATGTGAACATTTTTAATTTCCTTCTCGATATGATATGATAGAAATCTTACAGAATTATACAGAAAAAAAAAAGTTTTATTTTGTTAGCCAATAAATTTCGGCTTATAGCTTTTCGAAAAAAAATCTGATGTAATTCTAATCGAATAGTCGCATAGATTTTTCACAGAAATCTGATCAAATATCCAGTGAAAGTCTGCGTTTGTTATTCCCCCTTTTATTTTTCATTATATTCTATTTTATTGATTTTTTTTTAAATTTTTAAACTTAAATTTTTATTTTATATTTAGTTTTTATTGAATAATTGTAAAAATATTTATGCTGAATATTGTAACCGATTAAGGCCCCCGCAGTCTGCAGACTTTTTATCGGCCAATAGTTTAGTCGGCTTCTTGATCAGTATGATGAGTAATGCATATGGGCACACTAAAGCGATTCAGTTTCGCCGATAAAAATCTTTAACGGGCTTCCTGATTCTAAACCTATCTCTCGGCCAACCCGACTAAACTTTTTGCCTATAAACAGGCTGCAGAATGTAAGGGACCTTATTGCCAAGAGGATAAGTTATTCAAAATATAAAGAAATTATATTGGATTATTAATTATAAACTGAAAAGTTCTTATAATTATACCTAACTTTGTGTCTGAAAATAAACAAGAAAAACAAAACTCAAATTCATCCGAAATCGAAATTTTTCAAAAATTAATCCATAAATTCGTCAGAACTGTCCGAGTATCATGCTAGCTGGGTATAAAAATTACGTTACAGCCTTAAAGAGGGAGGCTTATCATTTATTACGATTATATGCAAATTAAGTAACAGAATAGTGAGAGTTAAAAATTTTGTTGCGATTAGTTTTTTCTTCTATTACAAAACTTATAACGTGCGAATTCGAGTTCGCAGAAAGAGAAAAATTCACTATGTAATTTATGAAGCCCTTTGTGTAACCAGCAGCGTAATCGATACATTATTGATTTATATAATCGTTTTCGAAATAAATTACAATTACTAATGCGTACAGCATTTAATTCATTTAAGACGGTGAGGAACAAAACATATACCAATTTAGCAATTTTTAATACTTAAATCATTATTAAAATGTTTATTAAAAAAATAGTACGATTTTACCGGTCATCACAAGAATTTTTTTTACATTTGTTTTACATTTGTAATTTTATTTCAAGGCAAATTCTTTTTGAATTTTTCAATTTTACTTACCGGCATCTTTAGCTCTTTGAATAACCGAGTCCAGGTCACGACTATATTTTTTGTTAGTGAGATTTGCGCCTGCATCAATAACAATCAAATTTTCAAAACAATGTTTAATATCATTCATATCAAAACCAGCCAGTGGTGATGATGACACCTCTTCAACAGCCGCGGTTGTAGTGGTTGCTGTTGCTTGGGCCATGGTTGAATAGCTTGTACAAATTTTACTTTCGTTGTTTTGATATATTTATTGCAAATTTATTTTGGTTGTTGAATAATAGTTGATTAATGTATGTTTGTATTTATTAAAAATTATATGTTCTGCTATTTTCTTTTTCAGAAGCACGTAATCAATCAATCCCACTCTTCTCGCTCAGTCTTAAATAACTCTCAATGCGTTTTAAATTGGTGTATTTTTCCTTTTGATTCTTTCTTAATTTCAATTGACGAAAATAGCAATGACGAAATAATTATTGTTCTGCTGTATAGTGAATGGTCACTCTTTTACTCTTTTTAGGTTTATTTCTTCTAGTAGTTGTAATCAAAAATACATTTTTTATATCTATGTTGCTCTAGAAAAGTATGCTGTTTTATATTAGTAATTGAATTAGGAACACCAAAATAGTTTCGAACGATGATTAATGTGTCAATGTCGTCACAAAGAAAGAAGCACCTTTAGTTTTATTGCCTTTAGCACGTTTAGTTAAACATTATTTTAATATATTATTGTGTTTAAAGTAATTTTCATTTCGAATTTTATAATATTTATTGAAATATGCTCCAATTTCTAAACCAAAAATATTATTGCAGGGAAATTAATAAATAACACACGACTTGCTGGCTGCAGTGATAACGAACAACACCAGTCATAGTTGATTATTTTCGTACCCAACTATACGGAAATTTTTAATACCACACAAGATTGCCGTGTTTTCCGTTTGGTTTAAATTGTTGGATTTTTAATAATTAGGAATTGATAATTTGTGTGGATTGTTATTTTTCAATGTTTTTGAGGGAACAATTTGTTTAATTTGTTTGTTTTATCATATTTCATCATGACAAGGTTTTAGAAGAAAAACAAAACTTTATAAAAAAAATCCCTGAAGATGATTGAAATATCGGATAATAAAATAATTTTTATAAAAACCCAAAGTTTTTTGAAATTTATTTATTTAAACCAGGACCTTATGCCAAAAATCAAAAATTTCAATTATAATAAATAGGTCTACAAACTCATAAACATGTAATCCTTTTGGATATCGTGTACAACCTATTAATTTTAAATCAATAAGTCGGACATTGATGGAGCACCCATATTATACTCAATTTTTCACTGGAGGAGTACCATTAAACTTAACTTTTCACTAGAGGAAAACCAATAAACTCAATTTTTCACTAAGGGAGGAGCACCATTAAATTAATTTTGAATTTTACCTACCAGAATTTGGAGTTTTAGTTCCTATACGAAGATATACTTTGGTCGAGCTGCAGATTTTAGAGGCGTTTGGGTTTTGTACCTCTGACATTAACCAATTTTTTTGTTTTTACAGAATTTTATTTAAAACCTACATACTACATAATTACCCAGACGGTAAACTGCAGAGCTATAAAAGTAAGAGTCTTTAAATTTGGTGTGAAAAGTCAAACAAAATGTCGTCAGGGCGCGGGCAATGTTAAATTCTAATAAAGTCATAATATAAAAAAAGTTTAGTTCATTTCATTGGGCGACCCGTTATATTATAAGTGTGAAAGTATGTGTGTATATGTTGCTTTGGAGGGCATGATAAAAATAACCTTTATTGAAACAAACAAACCTAAAGCCCTGAAATAAATCCTGATATTGGTTCACATTTTCTGCTTACAATGAAAAGTAGGCTATCTATTTAATTTAATGATGAGTATGTATTTTTTAAAGCATTCCCATATGATTTAAAGAAGGGTAGGTCATGTAAATATAGACAAATTATTAATGGTTAATTAGTCATTGTAAACAGGTATGGACATACAGAATCTCTTAACATCTCATTTAATGTAAAACTGAATTAACCACTATGTATGTATGTTTATTCATGAACAATGAATTTAAGTTTGCTTGGTAGAAACTAACGAAAAAATATTTTTATTTTTTGCGAGTTTTTAAAATTCATAAAATAAGGTTAATTGGTAAAACAATCGTATAAGATGAGGGTTATTACCGTTATTTAATTTTTTTTTTTATTTTAGTTACATATCATATGTACTTTCCTTATATTAGATCTGTCGATTTTTACTATTTTAAATTAATTAATACTTTTCAATTAATCGATGGATTTCTAACACTTACGTAACTACCCGTAACTCTGAACGAATAGTTTTATTCAATTTAAAACAACGTTTTCTATGGATGTCGTAAGAAGTGGTTGTGAGATACGATCTGATTTATTTTGACAGCGTTTTTCCTTTTGATCTTATTGTATTAAAAGATCATTTTCTTAATTTAAAAATGAGCTATATGGTTGTACGACCAGCTGAATATCAACCGGATGTTGTATAATTGTCAAACATTGTATATAAATACTACCATAATGCATCATGAGTGTTTCGATTGTGTCTTGTCCCCATAATGCCTCGTCTCCACTAGTCATCGATTAGATCAAGTCATACACAAAACGCCTTTTTTGGTTCTTTTTGAAAATAAAACTTTTACACTAAAATAAAACAACAAAAAATAGCTTTTATAACAATTTTTTTAACAACCATGTTACACCCCGTCTACATTATACATGTTAGTATAAGGTGTAGACTGTCCATGTTAATGTTTTTTCCATGTCTTAACATGATTGTTATAACATTTATTATAAAAGCTGTTTTATAACATGACAATGTTGTTGTTATATTTTAGTTTCTCAGTTTTATTTTCTAACAGCGTCATCTTTTGATCAACCGTACTACTACTATCGGCTATGCAATAAGCATACAAATAACATTGTTGGAAAACAAATAATTATGTTAAAAGAGAATATGATATAAACACGTATTCGCCATCTATAACAATATGCAGAAATTAATTCCGTTTCTCTGCCGGCGTCATGTTTATGTTTTGTTGGAATTGATGGCTAGTGAAGACGGCCTCTTGAGACGTGAAAAAGCATTAACATGGGCACTTAATCCCTCGTCTACACTTGCAATTACTCTGTCTTGAGAAAAGTCTAATTTCATATAAAAAACAGTATTAAAAATGATGTTTTTTTAAATGAAGTTTGACTTATATTAAGACAAATTGAAGGCTTATCTAGACGGGAGGTAATACTGACATGATATTACTGTTAATCTTTATCATTTTATGTGTAACCCCCGTCTATATTATTCCTTAACATGTCTTAACAAAAGTCAAAGTTAAAAAAACAGTGTTAAAAATAAGGTTTTTGTACATGAAGTTTTAACTTTTGTTAAGACATGTTAATGGCTAATGAAGACGGGGGGTAATATAGACGGGCAGTAATAAATATTTATTAATATTTATTAATCATACGTCCTGCATTCCCATACGATATTTTCTAAAAAAAAGAAAACAAGAGTTTTTATTTATTAATTCTTTATTTTTAACAATAATTAATCAATTATCGGATTTTTTCATCTTTAATTTTTTGTTATTTTATTGTTATAGGTAGTTTTTTTCATTTTAATTGTATTTTTAGTATGTTGCATGTATTTTTCCTTTTCTGTTTTTTTTTTGTTTTATTTCTTCTTTGGTATCGTTTTCAAAAAACATTCATGATTATGATTTGTTTGCTGGTAGTTTTTTGTTGTTAATTTGTAGTTTGCTTTCTTATTTTAATTAAAACAATAAATATATGTATGTATGTATATATAGAATATATCTTTGCACAATGTAGTATTATTTATTTTGTAGTATTTTATGTTGCTTTTTCTATATTTAGTGGCATTGTATGGTTTGAAGCAGTTTTAATTATTTCTTAAATACTTTTTAAATAAATTTTTAAAAATTTATTAGTTTTTGTTGTTGTTGTTGTTGTTATTTAGTGGCTTAACGGGAATTTGCGTATAACGTATATTTATGTAGTATATGTAAATAAATTTTCAATTTTTTTTTTATTATTTTTAATTTTTTGATTAGATCGCCTCTGAAAGGCTACAAAATATGAAAATACTTAATTTTGAATAGGTTAAAGTAAGTACAAATTAGTGGGCTGCACAAGCACAGTAAAAATGGGTTAAAAGCATCTCATTGCATTTAAAATAGTGTGTGTAAACTGCTCTTTTATCGCAGTCAGCAAAATATTTCGACATTGTCTGCATCAGAAAATTCTGACAGATTTCTGACTTTATTTTTAAATATTTTGTACGGATTTCTGTCACACTTGTCAGAGAAATTCAATATATGTCTGATTGCTTTCTGATAGATTTTGTATAAACTTTTGTATAATAATAAAAAATTTTGAATTTAAAAATGGTCGGATTTTTACAATTTTATACGTTTTATTAATACGATTTTTTTTTGGAATTTTTATAGAAACTGCAGAAACGTTTTAAATTTATTTGAGGTTGAATTTATTTTACATGCTTTTCAGTTTTTCTCAGAGGCGATCTAAAGTATATGTATATGATTATTCTTTATATATATTTTTTTAACTGTTACATATTCTTTTTTTTAATACATGTTTACTAAAAATTAAAAACAATTTTATGTTATTTTTTATAACTTTATGTTTGACATATTTTGTTGTTTTTAATTCAAGAGGGCTTCATTTCATTGTAGTTTGCTTTTGTATTTTTGTTTAAGCTTTAGTTTTAATAGAGCTTTAAGCTCCTTTAATATTAACTCGCGGAGTTTATTACATTTTAATTTTCTTCTCTATTTAATTTCATTTTGTGTGAAACTAATAACTTATTAATAATTACTAGTTTTTTTTTCATTTTTTAAGGTTAACAAAATAAATATTTTATATTCTGTTTTATTTATTTTCTTTTGATATATGTATGTATAATATTATAGAAATTTTCATATTAAAAAATAATAATAATGATTAGACTGTATTATCCTCAGATTTTTCTTTAATGATATTTTGTGCTTTATTTTAATTAATTTTAGTTTAATATGTATTTATGATTACTTTGTTATAATTTTTTATTTTTCTAAGTGATAGGATGTATACAAATAGATCATGTCTACACTGTGTTCAAAAATTTGCTGACATATTAATTTTATATTAAAATTTCTTTAGCAAAATTTTTGAATGCAATATTGACCTGAAAATAACTATTTTTTATTTATTAACTTAATTATATGTATATTTTTTGAATAATATAAAAATTCTTTTATTTATAAATAAACAAAAAAAGATAATTTTTTAGGTTTTGCCATTTTTTACTTAGAAATTCTTTACGGGATTTTTAAAAATACAAATATTTAGCGATTTTAGTGTAATAATAAAACAATTTTTGGCAAAATTTTATATTACACAACATGACTTCTGTAGCACAAAATAAAAATTACAAACGGTAACACTGATTATACAGCAAGTTTTTTATTACCTAGTGTCTAGACAAAAGATAAACTTCTTATAAAAAACAATATTTTTAATACTGCTTTTTAAGGACTGACAGAAAAGGAGATCAAAAATGAATTAGGGGTCACCTGGTTATGGATAGTTGCTTTTGGTTTGTAGTGTAGCAAGAAGTCAAAATTTTTATCGGAGAGTTTTAGTACAGATCCACTAGTTTTTTTTTGTATTCAGTAAAAAAAATAGGTAAATGGCAAAGGTACAAAACCAAAGCGCCAGGATGGGATTTCCTTAGTTCTCTCCAAAATCTGCAGCGCGACGTATACCTTCGTGTAAGAATTAAGACTCCAAATTCAGCTAGGTAACATTTAAAATGAGTTAATGGCGTTCCTGCAGTAAAAATTGAGTTTAATGGTTCTCCACCAGTGAAAAATTAAGTGTAATCATTCTCCTCCAGTGAAAAATTGTGTTTCATCGTGCTCCTTTAGTAAAAAATTGATTTCTATAAATGGTGCTATACCCATGATCGACTTATTTAATTTAAACTTCTAGGTTATACCAAAGCGATTACACGTTGCAACCACCAATAAAAGTACCCCAGTACAGCTTTTCGAGAAAGCCAATCAGCCAGTGTGAGCGAGACATAAACCACTCGAAGACCGATGATGAAAGTGGATACTTTTAAATCGGGGGTCTACAATGGTTATCAACGCTGCGAAGTGTTGAATTCTATCATACCAATAATTAATAAATGCTGGATTTACTCTATAGTTTGGTTTGCAATGGCGTGATACATTCTACTGAAGGTACATTTTTATATTTTTTTCTTAACCAAGAGATTTTTTTACTGCGGAAACCATATGGTGTGTTGCCAAGTAACAAGAGTGAAACGAAACATGTAGTTGTACTTTAATATGAAACGAGTATTTTTACCGATACGAGTATTTTTTTATCGATACCTACTTGGTAAAGTATCGAAAGAAAAGTATCGAGTATGTACTTGTATTTACTCGTATCGTTTCATCCCTAGCTAGAAAGTGCACACCACGCATTGTAAGACAAGAAATCAAGAAAAAAATGGCTCTATCAAGCTAATCTTTTATCTATCAAAATGATCTTTTATCAGTAGAATACCCAGTTTCACATTTGTGAATTTTTGGTGGTGAAAATACACGAACCGAGTTTCGAACTTATTCTCCATCCAACTTATTCTCCAAATATGACTGCAGTATTCTTTAGAAAAATAGCTCAGCGGAACATGATCAGAGAACTATTTTTTTTTAGAAAAAAAGGAAAATACAAGATTTTTTCTTAGGCACGCTTATTTCGACAAATATTTGTATAATATGGCCATGTCTTAAAATTCAAGATTTACTTAGTATAAACATAAAAGTAGCGAATTAAATTTGTAATACAAATTGAATATAAAGAAATAATGCAAATTTAATTTTATATAATTTCACCCAACACCAACAATTTTTAAAAACAAAGTACTTAATCTAAGTTTAATAGCTTTAACGAAAGTTTAACACTTAAAATCTAACTATGAGTTAACGTATAAAATGTTTTGTTTTATTTTTACTTCTATAACATACTTTTTTAAATATTATTTTAAATTGTTTTTTTTTTATAAAATAAAAATATATTTTTTTGCATTAATAGTCATATACCGCTGGTAAAATGAGTTAATAATGATTTACGTGTCATTATAATAAGAATTTTTAAATTTGTTTGCAATTAATGAATAATGGATTAGAAAAATGTAGAAAAACTATTTTAAAATCTAAAATTCTAAATCCAAAAATCAATTTTTGAAAAAAAGTAGAAAATTTAAATTTAATTAAATATTTGGGTCTTCGCTTTGGAGCACTTGACTTTTTCTCTTTTTTTTTCTTTTTAACTATATTTACAAATATATGTATGTATCGCAATAATAATGTACTGATTAACACCAAACAAAAAATCTAAAATGGTTAAACACATGGACCATTTATTCGACTTTTAAAACATTGTAACAAGTTGCACAGCAGTTCCGGATTTGCACAGCCAAAAGTATCCAGTAACTTATCAAATTCAAACCTTTTATTTTTAACGTCACGGGGGTTTCCCCGTCTTCATTAGCCATCAAAATGTCTTAACAAAAGACAAACTTCATATAAAAAGAAAACATTAGCGGAATTCACTGTTTGCTTTGTAGACCTTTTATTTTACATCTTAAGGTTTGGTAAATATTGATAAACAACAACAAAATACATAGGTAATTTTAAATTTACCAAAGCTACAAGATGTAAAAGGTCTACAATGGCAAACAGTGAATTAATACTGGTTTTTTACATAAAGTTTGACTTTTGTTAAGCCATGTTAATGACTAATGTAGATGGGTATAATCCTTGCCATTATTTCCATTTGCCATTTTTCGCTGGCCAATGACATTTTTCTTGCCTGGCATCGACAGTTTTATCTTTTACACTACGTCTAGACGAGTCTAGACGAGTCTAGATTTGTTCAACCATTAAACAAATTCATGCCCGCACATTAAAACGTCTCGTGAAGACGATAATTGTCGATGTCATGCTTTTTTTCAAACAGCATTGTTAAAACATTTGTTCGCACAACGAAGTCTGCCATCTTATGTTGTTTTTAGTATGAAAGTTTGACTTTTAAGAGGCGCCTAGACATCAATTTGAACGAAACATAAAATTGATGCGTGTTAATACGTGTTTATGTCATTTCCCTGTTTTAACATAATTTTCTGCTTTCCAACAATGTTGTTTGAATGGTTATTGCACAGAGAATAGTAGTAGCAGGGTTGAGCAACAGATGACGCTATTTCAAAATAATACTTTCAAACTAAAATACAACAACAACGTCTTTATCATGTTATAAAAGAGTTTTTATAACAAATGTTTTAACAACTATGTTAAGACATGGAAATAACATTTACATGGGCAGGCTACACTTGTTACACAGTGTTAATGTTTATCATTTTATGTCTAATGTAGTCTGGATGTAAATAATGACATCTGTTGATCAAGCATGCAAATCCCATTTGCTGTGCTGTAAAATTTCAAACAACATTGACGACAAACCGAAAATTATGTTTAGTCAGGATATGCATATCGGTACGTTTTCTACACATAGAAGAAATTAAACAAATTTTTGTTCCCTATTCTGCCGACGTATTTTTCATGTGCAAACAAAAACAATGGCTCGTCAAGACGGCGTGGCGTCTTAAGCTGAAAATTTGTTTTTTTTTTGTTTCACAAAATTTGTGTTCCTTTTCACAGTGTTTAATAGCAGTGTTCAGAAATTACTTTTCTATTTTGGTTATTGGCATTGTAAAATTAAAAATTCACAACATTATTCAATAATTTAGTTCACATTTATGCCTAAAAGGCTTGCATGTATGTACGTTTGCACGTTCATTTATTTTTTGGACTTTGGTTTTTTTATAATTAGCAGCTAATATTAACGCTACTTAATAGTTTATTTTAATTAAATTTACCTTCAACTATCGTTAACCTAACAGGCAAGTTCTAACAACCGCCATTAATATTTTTGCGGTTTTTAAAATAATTAAGAAGCAATTGTTACCACAGTTGCACAGTGTTCCCAGAAGATTTTTCTATAACCTACGCACACAAAAAATGAATTTGTTTTTTCTCAGTCACCAAAATAAAAGCTTTAGTATACTCTTATTTAAACTTAAATAACAAAAAACTTAATGTTTGCTAATTGGCCTAAAACAATTAACATCTAAAACTATTTTTTGAACAATTACAAATGTGAAAAAGTATTTTTTTTTAGTTTGGATTCCCTCTCATTTAACCATTTTTGAATAAAAAATAATTTAGCTTTTTATTAGAGAAAAAAAAATTATTTTGATGAAAATAATTTTTTGTCCGATTTTCTCTATGCTTATATTTTAATGGGAAAATAACAAAATGTAAGAATTTTTCCATACATAAAACAACACTGTCATTATTTTCATTTCAGTTTTGTAAGTCTCAACACGAACAACAAAAAGGTGTGAGGATTGTGTGGAATGAGCAAACCAAATATTAAAAATAATTTAAAAGGGTTCGCCAATAGGAACGGACATACATTTACAGTTCATAGCTATTTCTTTATTTTAGCTTAAATTAATTTTTCTATTTTTATTTTTAATTTTTCAGAAGTAAACCCCGTACCAATCAAAACATCGCCGAGATTCATTACTAACATCACATTCGTCCCAATTGAAAGACCCTATCGTAACTTTTAGACATTTAAATGTCACAGATTGTTAAAACTTGTACAAAACAAGTTGTCTGAAAGAAATCCTTTCCGTTGTTTTATATTTAACAAACACCAAACGGAATGTTGCTTATAATTTTACAAACCTCTAATGAGTAACAAAAATTTAGTATAGAGAGCGTACCAGCCTTTAACCTTGAAGAATGATGTAAAAGTTTATTTGCTATTGAAATGTTTGAAGAAATTATGTTGTTAATTTTTTCCTGATGATGCTACACAAAGGAGTAGCGAAATATCGAAAATAAAAATAATAAACGACCTCAAGCTAAAAATAATTAAATTGCAAATATTTCAAAAATTTTTAAAAGTTTTTCATCATTTGCTTGTACGGTACGCGAAATAATTGTAATGTTCAACAAGTAGTGAGTTTGTGTGGTTCATAAAAAGCAACATTTAAATTTTTTATTGGCGAATTGTGTAACCTTTGCAATACACAGACCAGCCGATGAGTAAGGTATGTAAGGTATCACAAGTAATTTGCTTGTAGAGTTTTTGTATCGGGTTGTTAAATTTTAAGGGCCGATGTTGAATGTGAACCACACCTAAACGTTAAGTTTTTTCTGCGTTTAATTTGACAGTTTTCAATTTCAGACTAACTTAATTTGAACTTTGGAAAGATACACAATCGAGCAACGCGATCCATTTTTCTTGAAACATAATTTTCTGAAAATAAATATATGGTACATTTTTTAAAAAATCTAGGGGGCAACAGCAAGTCTTTGGGGGGCATTGTACCCCCAGAATGGTCTTTCTACGCCAATGCCTGTAGTGCTCTCATCTGGTAAAATCAATTCGCCTGAGTTGCTTGCCGCACTCGCGGAAAAAACACAAGCCTATTTTTAGCAGTGTTTCAAAAGTTACAATCATTTTAGGAAAAAGACCGTGAATTGGCCGTTTTGATGACTCAAATAGAAATAAGAATTTTTTAGCTTTGTTTGTGTGGCTATTATCAACTGTTAGTGTGGCTACTAGCTCATAAGGACACTGTTCACATATTTGTGAAGTGATTTTGAAAAGCTTTTTATTTCATTCTAAATGTTTAAATGAATAATAGGGTATACAAATGATTGCTACTGCTTTTTTCAAATTATAAATTTTTACAACTGCTGGTGCTTTTTAAATATTCAGTCACACTGATCAGTCTGTTTATTTTGCTACTTTTCTTGTTTCTAATAGATTTGTTCGTTTTTGATAGGAATTTTCCTGCGTTGCTTTTTTCCAACTCGTGTTTTTAGTAGTTTTTTCTGAAAATTTTGTGCTATTGCTGTGAAAAAAGCAAAGGTCAACAAATAAAAATAAGCGAAACGAATAAATGGCTTTTTTGCATAAATGAGTATTAAGATATTGGTTATTGTTGTGAATTTTTTAATCAGTAGGAGCGGCAATAGCCAAAAAAAAATTAATTTCTGAACACTGATTTTGAGGACTTTCCGAAAATTTACTTTGCGTTGTGAAATTACTGAACGAAGGGCAATGAGAACTTTTAACACAAGTGTGAACCAGAATATTGACTTTTGTTGTTTTAGTAGTTTTTTCGAAAACCTTTTGCTATTGATTGTGAAAAAAGCAAAGGCCAAAAGTCTTTTTTGCATAAATTAGCATTAAGATATTTTTTTATTGGTGTAAATTTTTAATGAGTAGCAACGGCAATAGCCAAAAAAAAGTAATTAATTTATGAACACTGATTTTAAGAACTTTTTGAAAATTTACTTTGCGAAGGGCTTTAAATAGTTGTGGAATTGCTGGATGAAGTGTAATGAGAGAGAAAAAATAAATGAGTTTTTAACACACGTTTGAACCAGAATATTGGCTTTTGTTGTTTTAGTAGTTTTTTCGAAAACCTTTTGCTATTGCTTTTTATATAGCTGCTAATATTTGCTGCTGGTTATGAAATGAAAACAATGGCCGAAAAATAAAAATAAGCGAAAAGAATAAATGTTTTTTTTTTTTGCACAAATTAGCAACAAGATATTGGTTATTGTTGTGAATTTTTTAATCAGTAGCAACGACAATAGCCCAAAAAAAAGAATTAATTTCTGAACACTGATTTTAAAAAACTTTAGAAAATTTACTTTGCTGAAGGTTTTAAAAAGTTCTGGAATTTCTGGATGAAGTGAAATGAGGTAAAAGAGGGTTGTTTTGAAAAATATATAAAAATAACTAACTGAAATAAGCTCTGCTATGTTTTTTATAAGGATTCATTGATTGTGTCAAAAAAGATATTTATTTAATTTAAGAAGAAAAAATAAATATTCTGCATATTAATTTTACCAACTGTAAATTATTTAAAAACATTTGTACTTTCGATTGTATTGAAAAATCGTAAATTACAGCTTTAATTACTTCTCAAACAACCCTCCTTTTATGAGATTATGTAAAACTTTTCAGACAATCAATAAAGAACTTTTTTAATAAACCAAAAAACTCTTTTGTCATGACCTTCGTGTTTTGGTTGTATTTATGTGTTTATGCTTTTATTTCTTTATGGTTTTGTTGCAATAAACACATTATTAATAATAAAAGTTTTTTGGCAACACTGGTCATGCATCATGATTTGCCAAGTTCAGCGGATATATAAAGAAACGGAAATGTCTACCATTTTGGGAATAAGAAATAAAACTTTAAGATAATTGTCATCTGGGGTAAATGTTGTTTGACTTTTGTTTTTTTTTTTTTTTTGTTTTTTGTGGAGGGGGGATATTTCATATTAGGTTGTATTGTTTTTTTTATATTATAAAATTTAGATTCTTTGGTATATTTTTAATTTCCTTGTTTGCTTGTCTTTCTTTGTGTCTGTTTAGTTAAATTTTTATAATATATTTGTTTATATAATAATATTCTTTTATATTTGTAAGTATATCAGTAGAATTATTGCTATGTTATTAAAAAATCATTACAAATTTTATGGTATATAAATTGTTAGAAATATTACAATACAAAATGTGTTTTATTTTACTTTATTTTAGTTTAATTTAAAATTTTATTACTGTTTGTATTTGTTATTTTGTCATTAGTAAAGGTACTTTATTTGTTTTTAAATCTATTTGTTTTTACTTTTTCTTCTTTTTTTTTAAATAGAAACGGTATTAAATAAACCATTTTTCATTGTACAAATTCTAACACTCATCTAATCTTATTTTAATATACTGGACAGTAAGCGCCTTCATGGACCTCTTTACTTTGTTTATAAAACCTGTTCGCAATTAACTATTCTTACTTTAATAATTTTGTTCCATATACTTTTTTCTAAGTGTTATTTTAATTTATTTATTATTTCCGTATCTTAGTTTTTGGTCTCGGGCGCTCTTAAAAACCTACAAATTTGTTTAATTTAATATAACATACTTTCGTTCTTCTTTATATAAAAAGCTTGTTTTAAGTTTTTCTATTTGTTAATATTTTATAAACATTTTTTAGTTTTGTTTTGTTTTCTTAATATATTATTTCGGTATAAAATAAATAATAAAATTCTAGCAAACAGTTAACATTAATATGTATTGTATTTTATTCTTATATGTTTTTGTAGGTACACTCTCGTTCGAATGATTAAAACCACTTAATTTTTAGTTTTTAATAGGCCATCATTTTTTTGATTTTTTTCTTTTGCCGACAGCTAAAATTTTTTAGGATTATAAAACTATTAACAACAAAAACTAAGTTTGTTTTAACAGTTTTAAAAACACTTTTTCAGAAAACAAAAACAAAAAAAAATTAAAAAAAACTTTTTCATACCATTACCATTTAAAAAATTTTAAATTTATAGTAAAAAAACAGGGCTCAGAATTTTGCAGCGTTGAAAGTTTCAATATTTATGATATTTCTCATAAATGAGATTTCTATTTTTTTTCATAGTCATAAATGAACAACAAAAAATACCCTGGCTACAATCACACATGAATGAGTGTAACTGTTTTTTTAGTATACATACATGAACGGTGAAAAATTAAGAATATTCGTATTATTCACAAGTTATAGGTAATGAGTTAGCTCATTCTCATTAATGCTCTTTTACATAAATGTTTTTACATTTTTTTTCATTTATGAGTGTTTATTTGTGAAATTTCTCATAAATTAGATTTCTAAAACACTTTGTTACTACATATGCCGGCAGTTGCACATTACAAAATATGTGCATATACAGACACGTATACATACGTACATTTATGCGAATGCTTAATGCGAACAATTTTCTACGATCCTTTAATTTATGAAAAATTAAATTAACAAAATTTTAAATTCTCATATACTCGTATGAGCACTTGCGTGAAAAACAAAATGTTGTTATCATTTATTCACTTTTGAGTGGAAAGGAAAAAATAAATCATCTCACTCATAAATGAACAAACATAAAATATTTTCTAGTCTCTCACAAATGTACGAAAAGAGGCAGAAAAAAAAAATAAAAAGTTAATACTCACACATGATTGAGCAGTGAGTGTGCATTTCCATACCCTGATAAAAACCATTAATATTAAGTTTTTTGATAATATTTTATACATTTCAATATTACTTCAAAATACCTCATTTATAGGGTTTTTTGTAACCTTCAACCACATTCCAGGAATCCCTAATGACCTGAATTAGAGGAGGTAAATTATCGATAATCATCATAATTTCTGAAAAATGTTAATGCAGCAAGAAAACGATATGGAATATAAAACTCCAATTCTGGAATCTTTGTCTGGAGGAACGGTGCTCAAGGAGCTATTAATATGCTTAGATATAATAGCAGTACCATAAGTTGGATAACTGAATTAGTAAGAGGTCATGGAAACTTTAAGTATTATCTAGCCGATATGAAAATTGAAGAAGATGGTACTTGCTAACAATGCCTAAAAGAGGCTGAGAATGTTGCGCACCTTGTGTGTAAAGGTTCAGTCAGCTCTATCTAATTTAAGACTTAGGACCACGGGCAGAAACTCATGCTGGAACTAAGCTTTGGATAAATGCTAGCAATTGTTATATAGTCCCTGATGAGAAAGGAGGCCGACAGTTACCAGTCGACAGTTTGAAATCACAGAAGGCTAGGGTAAAGGCTGGCGGTAGCACGTGACTCAACGAATGTAAGGTTGCCGGAAATTACAAATCGGTTGCCTATATTCGTTGAGGCCGGAAGGGGATCCATAAAGGAAGTGGTCTTGATGTTGCCCCTACATTATTATTAATAATAATAATAATCGCTATCGGAAAAAAAACATAGATAATCCAATAGATTGATAGTACTATCGTTTGTTTACTAGCTCTAGCAAGATTAAGTAATCCCTTATCGTCAAATTGACCTCCTAAACCATCAAAAAGCTTGCGGAAAGGCCAACCCCAAACATGTTCAATTATATTAAGGCCGGGAGAACACGATTTGAAATAAATTATTTTACAACTGTGGCATTGTATATAGGAGCATTATCTTGTTGCAGAATCAATGGAATCGGTCTAATCATATTACTTACTTACTTTAGGTAAAGCTAATTGTAAGAGAGTCTTGCAAGTTCCCCAGTAATTTTTGCACTTTAAAATTGTAAATCGTTTGTAGCGTAATACGTTATAGTAACCCAGACTATAACATCTCTGCTGTGGCGGCAATTTCAAAATAGCTCCCGTTTTCTGAAAAAGCAATTGTAGCAATCTGGACTATCTAAATCAATAACAACAGCACACCAATCATTAACACGACCTCTCATTTGAAAGACCCATTTTATATGTTCCTTAGCAAATGGTTATCAAAAGAGAAGAATTTGGCACTCAAGATTATGCTCCTTTCGGTTGGAGTTAAAGCGGTGAAATCCTTTCATTATTACTTTTTCCATAGTTTTCAATAGATTTTTAGTGGCTTAGCATAGTTTTGTAACATCCCACAGTTTCCAGCGCAGTGAGTGACACTATAAGAATATACTTGCGAACGATAAACATCGATGATAGATCCTCCGGTATATTTAAAATACTTTTTTTCGAAGATTTGTCAATGATATTTTATTGGAAAGTAATATTCTTCTTCTCAATTTTAAATGAATTGCGACTACTTACAACAAAAATATAAGCGAATAATTTAATTTTTGTTGTTGTCTTTTTTGAAAAAAAGTTGGCTTAAACATTAATGTTGTTGTTATTCTGGTACTGCGCATGGCAGCATTTAAAAATTTAAAAAAATACGATGTAATAAACACAGATATTTAAGTGCTTCTAATCACCTGCTCAGGAGTGTATGTACGAGTGTGATAGTTAACTTATTAACTATGTACTTTTTTCAATTTAAGTTATTCAATAATTTTTCAAAGACATACTTTTCTTTTTTATTGTAATATTGAAAAAAAAAAAAATATTAAAATAAAATAATGAAAATAACAATAAAAATAAAGGACATTTCGAATAAACTTTTCAATTATGATAAAATAAATAATCATTGTATTTTTTTAAAGTAGCAGACGCTGTAACGATTTATTTTGTTTTACTTTGTAATTTAACTTTAATATTTTAGTTTGTTATTGCAAATACTTATTTTTCAAATTAAACTTAATAAAAATAACTTACAATTTGATTGTTTTCTGTCTTACCTCCTTTATATCCTTCATATAATAATTTTTCTTTCACATAAAAGTTTTTTGTTTTTCTGATTTTTGATTTTATTGCCTAACGTTTTTTAAGGATATGTGTGCTCATAACTGTGTGCTTTTGTTTTCTATTAATAGCCTGGCCATTTTATTAATTCATGTAATTTTTATATTTTTTTCTAATGCAAAATATTTGAAATATTTTTTTTTTTAAAATGACTTCTTTTATAATTTATTCGTAAATTTCAATGTTACGACGTGGAGATGTAAAACTACCACTGCTTAATTGTGAATCGGTTTTCTTTAAGATCGATACATGATGACCAGCAGCGCCATCTCCAGACCGGCTGGAGCATCCCACTATAGAGTCTTGTTTGTTTAATAAGCTGCGTCGCTGATCGGCAAAAGAAATGATGGAGTCCTGTTTGACTAATTGATGGCGACGAGGCTCTGAAAATAATTTATAAAAAAGAACACATAATTAACGTAAGGCTTTCGAGCTCTTTAAAGTGAAAACTTTTAAAGAACGTTACTTGGTTGTTATATTTTTATTATATTAGATGTGAGTGTGTGTGTGTGTTGCATTGATAGACTTTTTTTTCTAACAATTTTAGAATTTTTTGCATATTAACAGGATCTAATCTAATACCCAGTGGTAAAACTATAAAATTAGTCATGTGCGAGTCACACACGCAGGGTTCCGTACTATGTTCAGTACAACTTTAAAAAGACTAGTTGTTATTTTTTAATTTTTGACTATTTTGTATACTAGAGGACTAAATACCCTGTGTACTAAATACCCTGTGTAAATATCAAGTGTCTGCCTATAACGTTTAGAAGAGAAGGTCAAATTCCTCAAATTCGCGACATCTAGGGAACACCCTTTTATTTTTATCAAATTTATTTTCGTTTTTTCGTTTCTTGTTGTTACAGCATCAGCCTATTATTGTTCAAATATAAGGAATTTCTATAAAAAACTATCAGAAACCTATTGCATTTAAAAAAAAAAGGAAATGAAAGACATGTTATTGCGGAACACCCTTTAATTGTTATAGCTTCGATGGCAACACATCTACTGTAAATATTTGAAGAGTCTACATATTACGGCCCAAAAAATAAAGCCATATACGTCCAAATCATGTCACTATCGAAACACCCTTTAATTTTATTATTTGTTAATTTAATTTTATTATTTCCTTTCTATGAAAATATCAAGAGTCTACCTATTACGATTAAAAAAATAAGGCTATATACGTGAAAATCACGACAATGTCGAGATACCCTTTAATTTTTACTATTATAAATGTTATTACACTTTTTGTGAAAATTTCACGAGTCTACCAATTATAGTTCAAAAATTATGCCATATTAAAGCAAATCACGCCACTGTCGGAATACCCTTTAATTTTAAGTTATAATTTTGTATACTTGTTTATAAAGCGAACATAGTTTTAATTATTTTCTGAAAATTTTAAGTGGTTGCCTCCTACAGCTCAAGAAATAATGACATAAACGCAAATAACATGTCTATGTCAGAACACCCTGTAAGTTTTAGTATTTCTTACTATAGCGGCAACAGTTATATGTAAATCTTCTTTGAAAATTTCTTTTATTACGGTTCCAGAGATAAAAAGCACTGACAGACATTGTAGCGAAAACGTACCCCCGGGGGTTTCATTTCTCACTGCAGTAGATTGCAAATGCTTTGACGCGGTTCACTCGGAGAAAATAGGGCCACCAGACGCTAGGGTTCCTGGAACCCAATTCTGGAAGAAAAGGTCTGTTGTTTTATAACACGGGTTCTCTTCGAGGACCGACTAGTGCCCAAGCGACTGGTACCACGGGAATCGGTGGCCCCACAGATTCTCCCCTGTCTCTGTGACCGGTTATTGGTGAGCTCCCCTTCGCGGGTACATATGGTAGCAGTGGTTTAAGATCGATGTATGCAGGGTGGATGCATTATGGATCAAAATGTGCTGTTGCATTCTCAACAGAAGGAGGTGGATAGTCTCCAACCCCTAAGCAAGAGGCGAAAACAATAGGGTTACGTTTTTACCCTTTGGGTACAGAATTCTAAAGATGCCTTCTCACTTTAGGCCTTCTATAAGGCATGCTTCTGCCTCTCTTTCGCTAAGACCAAATTTTTCGGTGCCTTCCAAAGAAGGACTTTTAGAAGGCCTTGGCTCTCCTTTCTAAAAGATCTCGTACACATTCCTACTTCTCTGTTCTTAGAAGGGAAGCAGGATGATGTTCTGTTTTTATATCTCACATTTTGTATGGCAAAAATACAATTCCATATTTTTAGATTTCTTATTTATTCCATCAGCCTGGAGGTTGAGGGTTCGATTCCAAAAAGAAATTAAGAAACAATTTATATATTTCAATTAAAAATAAATTTCGAATGCTTAATAAAATAAATTGTCCAAAACTTTTTTTCTTAGTTTGTTTGAAGACCTTCTAGCAGACAATTTTTGGAAGACCTTCTGGAACGCTTGCCGGCGGATGCGAGATTTGAAGGCCTGCTCCGCAATGACAACCTGTGTAAAAAGATATGGGAATGGATTTAGAATGGAATACCTTGTGTCTCCAATAGAAGGAGTAAAGAGGCCGTCTATAAGGCCTTGATACTCCTTCTTTTTACCATTTGGTATGTCTCCACCACTCGGCAACGGGTGATTGAAAAACGTAATTAACGCCCTAGAAAACATGCCTTTGCATTCAAATGATTAAATTTCTTCATACACATTGATTTTAATTAAAACTAAAAATGTCAGAGTAACGTCTTCTATGAGGACACCCTTTAATTTAAATCTGATTCAGCAGATAAGCCCTTATTTGTTAAAGACACCTCCCCCTTTAATTCTAACAACATGTTATGATTTTATTTTGTTTTTTATAATGAGCTTAAGGCCATGTTTCCCTATCATACTCAGTCGTTCTCTCTGAAAAAGTATGATAGTGAGTACTAGAAGTGTTTGTGTGTGGCAGACTTTTTGACAGGTCTGAACGATTTGATAATCTTTAAAAAAAAAATCATAAAATATTTTTTTTCTGTCGGAAAGTAGCTCTGGGTTAAGAAACAAAGTGCGCACATTATTGTCGTTATATCTTAAAGTCAAACAGGCCGTCCTTGTTGCATGGCCTGCGAGTGGTTTGCGCCTGACAAAAGAAGTAACAACACAATTGGAGGAACCAAATTAAAATCAGAAGTGAAGATTGCAACCTCACTTTTTTGACGTGGTGCAGTACCAGCAAAAATAACAAAGATTGATAATGGTGGAGACCAATAATAATGTAGGAGTGGTCTATGGTGAGCCTACTTCCTGTGCAAAGGTACAGGTTCGCTGGATTTTACCGAAGAAAGCTCCTATATGTTGATAGACCCTGGCAATATGACTTTTAAGTGTTGGCTATTTATAAATAAAAAAAATATATATTTTTTTCCATGCTGAGAAAAGAGCTGAAAAACCTTTTTGTATAATAGTGTGGCAACGATTTTTTGAGTAGGATAGAATTCTGTCAAATTTTTTATTGAATCGTTCAATTGTATAGGATGAATGAGTCCTGACCTTTAGTAATACACCTTCTGTGTAAATTTCAAATTTCTACCTACTATGGTTTAAGAGAGCTTTTCATTGAAAGCTTTTTCCACAATAACACTTTTGCTGCGATATTTTTATTGGTAAAAGTTTTTTACGCAAGATTTTTTTCAAAACACCGTTATGATCATCATTTCTTCCATAGTCAACTAAAAAATTTATTTGTGGCGTAAGCTATTGACATACAATTTTGACTTATCTATAAGCTTTTTTGTATAAACTTCAAACTTTCTTCAGTTTTAAGCTTTAAACACATAGACAACAGCGGCTAGCGGCTACACCGCAAATGCCGTTGTGACTACAATCGTCGCCGTGTAGTTAGCTACTGAATTATATTGAAGACGACAGCTACATACTTCAAAACTATGAAGATATTGTAGAAATACATATTTTACTTATAAAAAAAATTACTTTTTCGAAAAATACTTTTGTCATATCAAAACAAATAAATATATTTGTTCAAAACCAAAAACAAAAAATTTTGTGACATTTAATTTTGTTGAATAAAATAAAATTGTCGTAAACAAAAATAGAAATTAGCCTCAGTTGACTACAGCCACAACGGTGGTCGTGTAGCCATGTAGCTATGATGTCGTCAAAATAATCGTCTTCATATAAACGTGTGTATTTTAATTTTGACAGGTCGTAGTCGTCATCCTGCTATCGTCTATGCGTTTAATGCTTTACTTACATATGTATGTATGCACATATTTTCTATGAATTAAATTTTCCTTGAACTCACCTGGTCTTTGGTCAACAAACGATATAACCGAATCTTGTTTTACAAATTTTTGACGCTTGTGCTCCAACAATGAACCGCCACCACCTACCACTGGTGAACTATTCTCATTACTGCGGGTCATGGTATTGCGACGTGAATCAACTGATATCGAATCCTGCGTGGAAAACGCATCTTGAAGATTGTGGCCGGTACGTTTGTTTTCCAAATAATAAGAAACAACCGAATCCTGCTTCGACAATGACACTTTGGAACCATTACTATCCTGCTGACATAACAAACGCCTTGAACCATCACTGGAAGCACTCTCCTGTTTGATTAGATACTGACGCGAACCATGAGAGTCCTGTTTCAAAAGCATTTGTTGCGACAAATTACTGTCCTGTTTGCACATTAAATTATGGCGACGCAAAGAATTGTGCTCGTAAATGTAAGACACCGCATTGGTTTTACGTATACCGGGGCTGCTGGGACTTTTGCGGGAGCCATGTTGATAGTGAGATGATTTGCGACGACTGGTACTGGTTGTGGAAGAGGCAATGGCAACATTGTCATAGTACCTGTCAAGAAAACAAAAAGTGTTAAACAAAGAGATTTAAATTAAAAAACACTCCAAAAATAACCTTGTATTTGTTTTGAATGAACTTGAACACAACTTGCACTCTTGCACTTTTGCATACAAACACATACATACATACATACATACATACATATCTATGTATGAATCTGTGAATAATGAGTATGTTTTCGCACATATACAAAGACATAAATGCATTCACAAACACAACACTGGCTCAAACTTACCTCAAACGGCCGCAACAGGAGCGTGATTTGATTATGGCGGCAAAACCTCGTCTATATTTCTTATTGAAGAACGCATACAATATGGGATTGATGCAGGAATTGGACGAGCCCAGCCACTGAGCAAATGGTGTGACCTTGTTCAAGATTTCACTTTCCTCAATGGATATCTCACCACCTATAAAGTATGTGTGTGTGTGTGTGTGAGTGTATTAGTGATTTTTTTTTGTTTTTATGCAGGTCGGTCGGTATGTTTGAATGTTTATGATGAAATTGTGCGATTGGCATTGAAAATAGAAAAATGTAGAAAATACAAAAACAAAAAAAGAAAAAATAGTACATATTAGTTTGTTGGTGTTACACTCCAAAAATTTTATTAATAAAAATATAAGAACATACTCGTAAATATTAAATCTTATGATGCTTTATTGAAGGTGAATATGTGACAAGGAGTTTACATACTTAAGATTGATTGTATTGAGATTAGAATAAAAATAAAAATAAAAATTAGTATAAGTATATTGATGCTAGAAGTATAAAACAAAAAACAACATTCCTTGTCACAATATTAAGCTGCGAGAAAAGCTGTAAAATAAGGCCAAATATTTCAAAATCAAAGTCAGCCATTTTCTACTGTTGACAACTAATAGGAAATGTTTTGCAACAAGGCCTATTAAAACAGGTGGCATCACAAGGTGGAGCAAAATATTAAGGCGAAAATTATTCAATTTTCATACCCTTCACCAGAGCTGGAAAGGGTATATACATATGTATAAGTTTGTCATTCCATCTAATTTCTACAATATTCATTTCCGATCTCCTTATACATAGAAAAGTCGATTAAGCGATGTCCGTCTACCCGTGTACGGGTAGTAATGTCATCTGCCAAGGCACCAGACAAGATACAAAAAATTTAAGCTACCAGGTATAGTTTCGAAAATTTTGGGATTGCAATGCAGCAACATAAAATCATTCCTTTGGTGGCTGCGGGTAAAAAACCACGCCCACCTATATTTTTTCGTTTTTAATAATTCTTTTTTGTTGTTTTTTTTAATAAATATTAGATCGCAACAAACAGATCGTAAGGAGTGCATACAGATTTCGGGGGATCAATAACCCCCTGCAACGGCCGATTTTAGGCATATTTTTAGGTTGGAAAGGCTTTTCTGCTTTGATTTGTATTAAAGGCCTTTAAAGAAAGCAATGCATATAGAGGTAGCCAATAGACCCAGAGGGTGCCCACTGGTAACCAAGAGCAGTCAATAGGCCCATTAGAGGCGATCAATATGAGGAAATTAAGGATTTTTATGCTTTTGTCTGACCATTCTCACGCAATATAGATTGCAAGAATTTCCTAATTTTAACAAAGAAATTTTTACAAAAAATATTAACAAAAAATTAAAAAAAGAAAAATTTCAAAAAATTTTTTAAAAAAAATTTTAAAAAAATTTAAAAAAATTTTTTACAAAAAAATTCTCAAAACAATTTTCAAACAAATTTCCAACAAATTTTCAAAGAAACAACAGAGGTTAACACAATATCCAGCATTACTATGCTGAATGGTGCATAAGATTCGGCATGGCCGAATATAGCACTTTTACTTGTTTTATACGGAGTTTAACCATATAAATTTCTGTGGACCAGTACCCAGAGCTGGATAATGCATAATGCGATCTAAGGTCCTACAAAGGATGAAATCATTAAACCTGAAAAGGTGAAGGCAGACGACTACGTGTAGGCAGGCCCGAATTGTACTGAAAGTGCACATGCTATATAATCTACAGATTAGCTCTCTGCATTAATTTTAATCTTATATTAGTACATAGTGTTGCCATATTTGAAAAATGTTTAAGAATTTCGGCCCTGTTCGCTTGACAATGCACATGATCAATGGTACTCAAGAATTAACTGGATAACGGCCATTCCAAAACATTGACAAAAGTGTCAGCGAATATAGTTTTACCTTTACCATGGATATGCTGTTGAAATTGCCATATAACATGCAAATTCTGACCAGAGTACGGCAGTATAATTTTATTAAAATTCCATAAACACAACAGTGGGAGACACATCCCCATACCATAATTAAACCTGTATTATGCTTCTAGATTGCTGCTCTACTATATAGACCAGCTGCTTCCAAACGCTTTGAAATAGTTCTTTTGGATATTGTGATATAATTTTTTGTTTAATTTCACCTTGGGATTTTTCAAAGTTTTTATGTTTTCATATTTAAAAGCTAAAGCGGATCTTCCCAAATCTTACTTGCGAAGAGCTTTAAAACTAGTTTAAGAAAACAAAAAAAAAAAAAAAACAAAAATAGTTGCTGTTATTTATTATTATTATTTTAAGGCCTTATTGAGTTTTCCCCGTATTACTTATATGCACCTAAATCAATATTATTTACAATTTCAGAAATAAAGAAAAAACCATGTCACATTTATTCCCAGGCTGACAAAAAATATCTGAGTGTAAAACTATTTGAAGGTAAAAGAAAGAGAAAGAAAGAGAGTGGGAGTTTTATATGGGAGGCTAAATAGTGCATTTGCAGTGAAAGTATGTTGAAGAGATATGCAAGGTAAACAACTACTAATGTTTGCCTGCAAGTCCTTAATAGTTTTTTTTGCTTCCTATAAATGAAAACAGAAACACACATACATAGACATAGACATACATTTGAAGCAACCTTCAACCGGAAATTCAACCAATTTCATAAAACAAAAAATTATATTATACGTATGTGTGAATGTATGTTTGTATGTGACTATGCAGACGAACAAATAAGAACGACCGACTCAACCAACATTTGCTATTTTAATCGAAAACCTTTGGTTTTTTGTTGTTGTATAAAAATATAATTCTATATTCGATATTTGTTCTACTTACCAAATTTAATTCGTGCAAATATTACATATAATGGCAGCCAGGATAAAACAAACAATATGACCACAGCTACTAACATTTTGATAACCTTCACTTTGGACTTTTGCTGCATACGGTCCATTTGTGCATCCTTGGTATCACCAGGTATTGAGCGCGTTGACACTTTAATCCATATTAAAACATAACACAAGGTTATCAACACCATTGGCAGCACATAGCAGGCCAACAAATGAGCCAATAGAAAATATAGATTTCCGCTGGTTCCCGGTGGCCAAACTTCCTGGCATAAGTACATGTCGGGTGCATAGGGGAACGCCTCGACTGCAGGTACTAAATCAAAGTATAAGGCCCAGGGTATGGTAGTACTAAAGGCAATAATCCAAATGCAAAGTATCATAAAGCGGGCACGACTTTTTGAAAGCTGGCGCAAAGGCCACCAGATGGCTATAAATCTGTAAGGAAAAGGTTAAGATTTTTATTAGATTTAGAGCTTATAATAATAAGATATATTTTCCTTATTAACAAATACAATTTAATAGAAGACATTTTGTGTTAAATAGCAGAGGTATGTCAATTACAGTTTGTAATTAATTACACATCCAATTACGCAATTATATGTAATTATAATTGGAACTTTTCAATTAGAATTACATTAACTATTTGTAATTTCAATTACATGTAATTGAAAGATTACACCTAAATTTACTTGTAATTTGTAATTAAAAAATTCTAATTACAAATTAGATGTAGTTGTGATTGAAAAATACAATTATAATTACATGTAAGTATATTTATTTTTTAAGTATATAACTGAATTTTGTTCAATTGCAAATAATGATTATTGGCTAAATTCAATTACTTGTAATTTGTAATTGAACTTTTTTAATTACACATTATATCTATTTGTAATTGGAAATTTTCATGTAATGTGCAATTGAAAATGTTCAATTACAAGTAGTTGTAATTGACTTTAGTCTCTGATTTAAACTAAAATTACATTGTAATGTGTAATTGGGAATATACAGTAACTCATTACATGTAATTTTAATTGTAATTGGATCCCTCATGTCTAGTAAATAGTTTTTTGTTTTTTATTGTTGTCGCGTTTTTACATTTTTCCTTTGTAACTAGTGTATTTTTTACTGTAAGAACGACTCTTTTTGAAAACAGAACTTCACCTTAAAAATACTTTTGTTTGCAAGCCCTTCTTTTTAGGTATTTTAAGGTAATTGTCTAGAATCACAAGGGGCCCAGAAACCTTTTTTAGTTTTTTTAAGTCGTCCTTTATAAGGTACTTTTTTAAAAAAATGCTACAAAGTATGTACTGAATTTAAAAAAGTATTTTTTTAAGATATTTTTTTAAAGCACTAAGTTACGTTTTTATAAGGTTTTTTTTTCTTTTAAGAGATACTTTTTGTTAGTACTTGTGTTTTAAAAAAATAATGATTTATTAATGTTCAGAAGTGTTTTAGGTTTTTTTTATGTATCTATTTTTGGTACTTTTTTGATAAAAGACAATTTATTTTTAAATAATATTTTCAAAAGTATTTTAAGGCCCATTATTATAACTTGCCATTAGCTAAAGTTAGGATTTTATCAGGGAGATAAGTAATTTTTCGTTATTATAAGTATAGTTTAAGCTAGAAGTGACTGATAAACTAAAGGGAAGACCATCTTGCCTTTAACTTTTAACATTTGATATAAGAATTTGAAGTTGCCATGTTTTGTCATCTATAAAGTTGCCGTATTTTCTAATCTATGAAAAAAAAAAAAAAATAAATTCATGTTAATTTAATTTGGCATGTTGTATATAAAATATTTTCGTTTGTTTGTTGCACAGATATTAATTTGTGTTTTGTTGACAGTAAACAAACAAATGAAAGGTATGATATTGCCACTACGTTTTAAGAAACCAATTTATTTTGTCCAAAGTAGTCGGTGTTTTTTCTGGTACTATATTTTTGAAAATATTAATTTTATTTTACAATGAAGTTGTAATAACGAAAAATAGTTATTGTTTACTTTATTCCTCACTTGAGCAAAAGTGAAATTTAACTAAAACGTACTTTAAAGGCAAGTTATAATAATCGGCCTTAATGTACTACTTTAACACGCCTTTTTTTAAGGGGATTTTTTAAGGAACTTTAATAAAGAATTGGTTGTTTTGCGTGCCATCTTGCTATTCACAACCTATTACGTAGAATCAAGATACAATTGTGAATAGCTAGACCCATCTTGTGGCATTGAGATATCTAATAGGTCAATTAGACTGGTTCTTGATAGGTCGTCTATTGTGATTTTGTTTATAAAGACACACAGCCAAATATGCCTGCCAATTAATTGTGATACTTTCTTGGGAAAAAAGGTAGGTGAAATGAATGAGTAGAGAAAAGCTTCACTTCTCAACACTGCTAACTCAAGACATTTATTTTTAGAGTAGTATTGCAGCGTCTTTGATGTCAACTGGGCACTTTATTCATTCGGATAAATACCGTTTTTTCCTAACTATGTACTATGGTAGGGAAGACCTCGCCTAGTACCATGTATCGCCCAATAAATAGTTTAAACTGCTATAGCTTCAATATGTCCTTTCTGCTCCTATTTAACAATTGAGTCGAATGCTTGTCGTTATACCACTGCACTTTTTTAGCGATCTTATGACTGTTCTTTTAAATAATGGTTATTTTTGTTTCAATTCAATTACTAGTAATTCTAATTCTTTAATTACAACTTACAAGTAATTATAACTTTTCAATTACAAATCACATGTAATGTGAAAAAACTGAATTATAATTACAAATAGTCAAATGTAATTGCAATTCCAAATTCCAATTACAATTACCTATAATTGCGTAATTGCAAGTGTAATTAATTACAAACTGTAGTTGGCATCCCCCAAGTCAGAGTTATAGGAACTATTACTCAGAGTAGACAACGAGCCATTTAAAAAGTATCACTTAAAAAAGTACTTTCAAAATGTATCGTAAAAAACCTTTCACAAATATACATACGTTTTAAAAAGTACCTATTGGAGAAAATACTAACATTTCTAGGTATTTTTTTTAAATAGTAATTTTTTAATGCTATAAATTTATATATTTTTTAATGTATTTTTGTGAAAGATCCATTTTTAAAGGTACTTTTTTTAAAGGTACTTTTTTAAGTGAGACATGTTTAAAAGTTTTTTTCCACTCGAATTGTCACATTTGCGACAATCAACAACTTTTAATTAAATATTTAAATTCAATTTATCATTTAATATACACAATTGCACACACATACATACAATGCATACGAGTTACACAAACAAACTTTGTGGTCATGTATCAGTTTAAGAAGTGGTCAAGGAGTTTAACATATAATTTTTGAACTTGATCTTATTTTTCAGCAAAACTAATCTATTAGATTCATTTATTAAACAAAACCAAAAAAAAAAAGAAATAAATCATATGAACACATATTAGAATGAACAAACAGAAATTTGAATCAAGTTCGTTGTTTGTTGTCTAGGCATCAATATGTTGTTGTTCTAATAGAAGTTGTTTGAGAGAGAGAAAAAAATAAATAAAACAAACTCAATTTCAAAACCATATGATCTAATGCATTATCATGCTGTTTGAGTGACATTATAAATATTAAACTTAACGTTGTTTACCTTAAATGTTAAAAAAATTAACAAAATTAAAAATAATAAAAAATAATAAAAACCGCTAATGTGATGTAAACCAAAAATACGAATATTTGTATAATTGTCAGTTTGTTTTTTATTACAAGAAACAGTTAATCTAATAAAAACTGACAGCATGATTATGTGTGTAACATTGTTGTAGTTACAATTTTGTAGTTGCTGTCAAGTGTGTAAATTGCGACAATAACAATTACAAACTATCATCGTTAAAGTTGTAGAAGCTTTAAGTAGTGAGCAAAAAAAAAACTTTTTTCATTACAAAAGCTTCTTTTTTATTATTTATTTTTATTATTATTTTTTTTTTTTTGTAATGGAGTATGTGCAATTATTATTTCACGATAGACATGTTGTCTCCTTGAATTCCCTTTTGTGTATGTGCATGAATTTAACTGTAACTTAAGCTACTCTTCTACACTATTTCCACGAACATTTTAGATTAAAAAGAAATAAATACCTATATTTTTTTTAAATTTACATAAAATGTAAGTATTTTGGCAAATATAAATAAAGTTACATACCCGATCTGTATAATATACTTTTGTAGCTTATTCCAAGCAAAGACTTTTATATTGTTTTGCATTTTAAAAATATTAACCTAAATATCAGGGAAATAATTATTTTCCAAAAATGTTGCAGAAGCACCCTATGTACCATTCAGATAGAACCATCTTTAATGAGGTAGATTTTTTGCAATATTTTATTTATTGTATCTTCAATATATTTGAACTATCAAGAATTACTCATATCTTAAGTCTAAAAAAAATAAATATACTGGTTAAGTCTGTAACGACGTTTCTTCGGCTGGGATAAACTCACCGGTGTCCGAAGGTTCTATCACAGAAAATTTATTTTCTTTAGAACGTATTTAAAAAAAGAAACACCGATCGAAAATGTTTCGTAATGTCTTTATTTACAATTAGGCGTCTTAATAAATTCTACTTAGTGGCAACAATTATAAATAACTCATCCACTATGAGCTCTCTCAGCTTTCTAACACGGAGTGCTAATAACTACTATGAACCTGCGGGTTACCACGGGAACACAGCATTAGCAAAAACCCGTCAAATGCGGCTGCTTACGTAGCGAAGTGAACCTGCGGGTTACCACTTTGGTACTAATTCTTCTTACTAAAAATATCAAAGTAGATGTGTTAATAATTTACGACCACTATGCTCCACTAGATGGCATATTCTGACGGAAATCTTAATTTCAAATATTTGAACTTGTTGCAATAATACAAGTAATAACAAATCGTAATAAGAAACAAATAATAACAAATTGAATTAAACAATATAAGAATATAACAAAAATAACATAAATAAATCACTTTAAAATAATATATGTGCGTGAAAACGAGGCTCCACCGACTTTCATTGTCACAAGTCCAACCAGTGCTGAACAAAAAAAAAAAAAAAAAGTATGTTTCACGGTTACTGTTATTTGCGGGTCTCTCCTTTTTAGTCGAATGTAACCAGGTTCATTTAGTATGTTACGGGCCTGTGGATTCGGTTGAGTTTCAAGCTTCTTTGAATACTTTATGGCAAGTTTCGCACGTTTAGATCTTTATGGATGTTCGAGTTTTTTATATACCAAGGAGCACCCCCCAGGGGTTCCAATTGTCACTGCAGAAGATTGCAAATACTTTGACGCGGTTCACTCGGGGACAATAGTGGCACCAGACGCTAGGGTTCCTAGAACCTAAATCTGGAAGAAAAGGTGTGTTGTTTTATTACATGGGTCTTCTTCGAGGCCCGACCAGTGCCCAAAGGACTGGTACCACGGGAATCGGTAGCTACATAGAGAGCCTATCCTCTCTGTGACCTGTTGTTGGTGAGGTCCCCTTCGGGGGTACCCATGGTGGTTGTGGTTTAAGATCGATTTATGTAGGTATGGTGCACGGTTGATCAAGTGTTCTGTTGGACTCTCAACAGAACGGAGTTTGGATAGTGTCCAAACCCCTAAGCAAGAGGCTATAATATGGAATATAGGCTTGCCATATTATATAAATTGCTACTTATTGTGGCTGCAACGTCATATCGTAGAGTGTGTTATACTACACAATGAGGGCGCTAGTCTACGCTTAAATTTCCCTCGGTGGAAAGACCACCAGGCCAACCGGCAGGTGCCCACGTTAATCTTGTTCCACATCATACCAAGGAGCAGATGTAATCATACGAAGAATCTTATTTTGGCGCCTTTGTATTTTTTCTACATTGCTAGCTGAGACAGTGTCCCATAATTGAATGCCATAACACCAAATAGGTTTTAGAATTGACTTGTATAAAAGAAGTTTACAATCTAAGCTGAGAGTAGAGTTTCTGCCAATACACATTGATTCTATGTGACGTTTCCAAGTAAGGCGCCGGTCAAGATGTATGCCGAGATATTTCACGTCTGAAACCTGCAGTATCGAATAGCAGGGCACGATTCCTTACGCAGTGTGAAAGTTATATGAGTACACTTTTGTTCATTCACGTTTATTCTCTTTTTTTAACCCATTTTTCTAAATTGAATATGTGGTCTTGTAAATATCGTGATGGTACTTCGGGTCTTTTGTGAATGCTTAAAAAAGCTGTGTCGTCATCAAATGTAGGTGTGTGGACTCGGTTACTAGTTGGCATGACTGAAGTATACAAAAAGAATAAAAAGGGCCCCAATATACTACCTTGGGGAACTCCCGCTTCGATTGGCTGGGGTGTGCTCAAAAAATCTCCTTACACAATAAATTTTCGTCGGTTAGGTTTACGGGCAAATTCAGTTTTAGCTTGATTTTGAATATAACACAAATTATTTAGGAAATTATTGGCATTTCTTTTTATTTTGATAATATTGTTGTGGTTTATATGTATTTAACAAAATATCGGCCAAATGGCCGACGCGACCTCGACAGCACACCTCCATCCGATGCTTCAAATTTTCGATGACGCTGAGGCAGAATTGAGGTTATATGCCGTTAATGTGCCGAATTATATCATCCTTTAGCTCTTGAATTGTTGCAGGCTTATCCACGAACACCTTTTCTTTCAAATAACCCCAAAAAAAAGAAGTGCAACGTGTCAAATCACATGACCTCGGCGGCCAATTGACATCGCCACCACGTGATATAACACGGCCATTGAATTTGTCGCGCAAAAGAGCCATTGTTTCGTTAGCTGTGTGACACCGTCCTATTAACCACATATCGTCTACATCCATATCTCCCAATTTGGGCCATAAAAAGTTCGTTACCATTTTACGATAGCGAACACCATTCACAGTAACTGCCTGACCGGCCTCATTTTGGAAAAAATACGGCCCGATGATGCCGCCAGTATTGGGTGTATTGGTTTTTCGATAATCACTCTTGGATTATCATTTGCCCAAATGCGGCAATTATGCTTACTGACGAATCTACTGAGGTGAAAGTGTGCCTCATCACTGAAGTCATCTTCGAAGTCTTACCTTCGAAAATTGATCATCCACTGTTGCCATTTCTTGCCACCATTCAGACCATTGACGACATTTGGAATGAAATTGAGTTAGTCTGAAATTGAGAAATGTCAAATTAAAAAAACTTGATGTTTAGGTGTGGTTCACATATATTAGGCCTTATTGAATGCTTGATAAACGTCAATAAAAATCTCAGAGCAGTATTTCCTCTCTTCAAATGACTTCTTAAAAACATTGACTAACCTATGAGTTTGTTTGCTCGTACTATGTTTTTTTAAAGCCGAATTGATGGTTTGGAATACATCCTTTGCCGCTTAAATAAAATCGATGTAGACATTTCTCACTATTTTAGATAATTTAGTGCTAAAATGTCGTTATTATCCGTTTAAGACTTGGTGGATATCAATTACAGTTTGTATTTAATTACACTTGCAATTACGCAATATATGTAATGTAATTGTAATTTTTCAATTACATTCAAATATTTGTATGTAATTCTATTTGAGATTTTTTTAATTAGATATAATTTGTAATTGAAAAATTACAATTATAGTTATTTGTAATTCTAATTAAATGTAATTGCAATTGAAAAAATTCAATTATTATTACATGTAATAAAAAATTGTTAAGAATTTAATTGAATTCTTTTCAATTTCAAGTAATGATTATTGCCTAATTACAATTACTTGTAATTTGTATTTAATAATTTCTAATTACAATTACATGTATAATTGAAAATGTTCTATTACAAACTACAAGTACATAGTTGTAATCGATTTTCGTCCCCGATTTAAATTACAATTATTTGTAATATATAGTTGAGAAAATTATATATTACGAGTAATTTTAATTGTAATTGAAATTTAATTGAATCCTCCATGTCCGATCCGTATGCAGTAGCTGTTTAAGAATATCTTTTTTTTTATTTAAAATTTTTTTTTATAATATAAATGACCGAATGAAAAATGGTTTAAAATCTTTTTAACTCTTGGGGTTTAACAATAATTGAAGGTTTAAAAAACTTTCTGATGCAATTTAAAGCATTATTACCCCATGACATGGCAAATGAATAAAAACATTTAACTTTAGAAATTTGTATTAACAACCTTGGAAACAGTGTAGTGTCTCTGTGAACTATCTAATGAAAGGAGGATGTATTTTACTACAACTCCATTTTAAGGCAGTCAACTATTACGCCGGTAGTAAGTAGAATATTAAATAGTTCTCGTACTACTAAACAAATATTTGCTAAACCGGCGGTCATCTGGTTTTAATTTCAACTATTTCAAGTGTTTTTTTTTTATTTTATTTTTTCTATTTTTTGTTGAAGTTGAAATGGGCGTCGTGTGTCTGGTATGTTTTTCAATACAGCGAATGAACAGCAACAATTTTCAATAGAATTTATTTAAGAATCGTAGTGGCTTTAAAGAGTATAAAAGCATCGCCAAGTTTTGGGTTTGTCATCAGTAGCAAATCATTTGCCAATCAAAATCTACATTTAACATCCTTTTCCATATTTTTGTTGTGTTAAAAAGACATTAAGAAACTCCATCATCATGTTTAAGCTTGTAAGTTTTTCAAAAGTTAAAATAAAAATATAAAAAATTAAAATAAAGAACAACTGGCGCCTTTGGATGTTTAAGAAAAACAAAAAAAAAACAAAAAAACAAATGACATTTATTTATTATTTTCTTTGTATAGTTGTTGGTCTTCTCCATCTTCGCTTTCGCTGTTGCTAAGCCTGGACTTGTTGTTGCTCCTGCTCCTGTAGTGGCTCATCCAGTTGTAGCTCATGGTCCTGTTCTACATCATCATGGTGCTCATGCTGTGCATTCGTTAGTTTTTTTTTCCTCAAATTTATGCAATTTAATATTCAAATAAAATAAAATTTTAATTTTTATTTCCACTTTTTAGTCATGTAATTCAACATCCAGCACCTGTCAAAGCTGTGATTCATCAACCAGTAGCCGTGGTTAAGCCAGTAGTACCTGTCGTGCCAGTAGTTAAAACAGTTGTACCTGTTGTACCTGTCCATCATGCTCATCCTGCTATTATAGCTCATCATTGAGTTTAATACAAAAATAATACATGTTAAACCCCATTAACCCCCTAATCCTGTCATATCCTCTTCCACCTTATAAAACTCCCTTTAGAACAAAAAACAAAAAAATCTTTACATAAAAATTCGCTGCCTAAATAAATAAAAAATTGTCGAAGAAAGAAAAAGAAAATAATGGGTTTTTTATTTAAATATAACACTTACCTGTCTAATGACACGGCTATAAGACTGTAAACAGATGCTGCCACTGATACACCCTGTATATAGGGAACCGTCTTGCACATTAGCCAGCCAAGCATCCATGCTAGAAGATAAAGAAGTGGAAAAGAAAATGTTTAATTTGGATAAAAGTTTTTGTTTTTTGTGGCAAAAATTTTAAATAAATTCTTAATGTAAGAAAAAATATACAGTTTGTCGACAACGAATTTACACCTAGAAAATAATTAAATATTTTCGCTTTTATAATGAACAGTTTTGGTATATTAGTTTTAATTGTTTTTTATTTATTAAATTTTAGAATATTAGTTTTATTATTTTAGTATTTATAATTGTTTGATTTATAAAATCAAATTCTTTTTTTGTATTCCAAACAAAAATTAGATAATGGCAGAGGTACAAAATAAACCGCCAGGGTGTTGTGTACTTAGCTTCCTCCGCGACCTTTTTTTCGTATAGGAAGCTAGGTAAAACTAAAATGAGTTTAATGATGCTCCTCCAGTGAAAACATGAGTTTAATGGTTCTCCTCCAAATTAAACTTGAGTTTAATGGTGCTCCTCCAGTGAAAAAAAGAATTAAAAAGGGTGCTCCAGCAATATACGACTTATGGAATAAAAATTACTAGGTTATACATGATAACCGAAACGATTACACCTGGCTGATTAAAACAACCGCCAATAACAGTACCGTAGTATAGCTATTCGAGAAAGCCAATCAGCCAGTGTAAGTGTAAGAGTGAGACGAAAATCATTCGAAGGCCAAGCAACAAGGACGGCCTGATTGACTTCTAGCGATAACGACGGCGAAGCGCGCCAGTTGTTCTTCGAAAGAAGAAAAAGTCACAACAAAAAAGAACCCAAAATATGTTTAGTAGGTGTAGATCCGACTTGTAAAGTTTGACGTTTTCTGCAAATCATTGTTTAAAAATTATAAAGATCTACCCATTTCATACCATTTTTATCAAGTCCATTTATCATATTTATAGGAAATTTATATAAAGTTTCACTATATAGTTTTAATGGATGTATTAGAGTTTTTTTTTTGTAACTCTAAGACCCATTATTAAACTTGCGAATATCTAAAGTTAGGATTTTATCGGAGAGATAAATAAGTAGGTTTTCGTTATTATAATTAAGCTAAAAATAATCTTTAACTATCAGGTACATTAAAGGCAAGTTATAGTAACGATCATTACACTCGTTATTAGTGCGGGGTTGTGGGTTCGAGTCCCATCAAAGACTCTGTTCACTACATGTTAGCAGGAAGACCACAAAGGTTAACACCATTGGTGAAAGTTCACGGCCACTCAAATATTATCTGGCCAAGTACAAAATCGAGGTAAGACGATACTTGCAGACTGTGCCTGGAAAAAAGGATAACACAAAAAAGGCTTTGGACAACGGGCACACACATATTAAATGGAGATGCTGTGGAGACCTTAGCCTTAAGCAAATGTTAGCAATTACCATAGACTCTGTGATGAGGAAGAATGTCGACATGTATCACTACAGTCGAGAGTAAAAGACTAGTGACAGCACGAGACTCAATGAAAGTAAGGTAAGTAAGTAAAAAAGCGCATGTGGCGAGTGAACAAACTCCAAAGTGCTGCTTGAATGTGTTTTAAAACTAATAAATGAGATAACATCCATATTGATTAAAGAATACAAAGGCGCAGCTGGGAATGAAGTAGAAGATTTAGTGAAGATAGAAGATTAGTGGATTAAAAACAAAAATTGCACGATAGACTCTTTAAAAGAGTCTACCACATGTAGACACCGTTAAAATGGTGACCAAAGAACCCATCGGCGGGAAGGCCAGAAATGTGGTTGGGTATAATAGCAGTACCATTACATGCATAACTGGGTGTGTGACAGGTCATGGAAAATACAAGTCACATTTGGCCAAGACAAAATTTGAAGAAGATAATACTTGCAGAGTGCGCCTTACAGCAACTGATATGGTTGCGAGCATTGTGTATGAATGTAAAGCAGTGGCTAGGATTTCAAACATGGCCCATTGTTGATGCTATAAGGGACCTTAGCCTCAAACAAATGTTAGCAATTACGAGGGACTGACTCTGTGATGAGAAAGTAGATTGAATATTATCATTCGACGGAAATCACAAGAGTCGAAAGTATAGACTAGTGAAATTGCGATACTCAATGAAGGTACAAACAGCTGTTTGAAAAGGGACCGATAAAGTTCATGACACATCTACAAAAAAAAGAGATCATCTCTGCGACAAAAACTCATTATGGAGTCATTCCAAAACCAACTTTGAGTCAGGTTCAAAAATTATTAACTTTTTTAACTCAACAAATGTGTTTTTTATAATTTTATATTAACTTCTTGACTAACCCTCGTATTTTATTTAGTTTAAATTTTATTCAGCCTTATTACGGTTGTCGTACTTCGACTAAAACAATTTCGTACTAGATTAAAGATAAGAGGCAAACTTTATCTTCAATCTATTACAAAAGTGACGACAGCCGTCATAAGACCGCATTTTTAACGACATACGATGGGTGTAATTTAAAAGTTAGCGAGATTGGTTTGCTAAAAGTGTATTTAATGATTATAAACCTAAACAACTTAAAAATTCAATGTAAAATCAATTTAAGTTTAAAATATCAAAAATATACAAATTGCTTTTAAATTCTTGGAATTATTATTTTTGGTAGCATAACAATTTAAAATGATGTGAGTTTGATTCATTAAATTTGTGGGATATTTGTGGGATATCTTTAAGTTTACTCCATTTCAGGCAGCGGAGTACGTTTTCTTTATATGTGACATAATAGGCGAACATTTTTCAAAAGAAAACGAAAAAATGGTTAAAAATAAAAAATAGGTGGAAATGATTACAGTGACAAAATTTTTGTCTGTGTTTGTAAAATTTATTGGTTTTTTAAATTGTTGAAATAATAATAAATAAGAGTTTACAAACTTTGTTACAAATTCGAGGGTGCGTCAATAAGTCTTTATAAAAGCGATAAAACCCCTTTTATGAGTGAATTATATTTTATTTTCCAATACACAATATAAAGTCGGAACATTTCATGTAGCGATTCTTTAACCTTTTTAGGCCCTCGGCAAAGTAGAATTTTGGAAGTTTTTTAAGATAAGACTTTTTTTTACAGAGGTATAGAACTTTAAGTTGGCATTACTTTTCAAGATGGCGGCCAATTTAACAGCTGTCAAGTGATTTATTCTCAGTTTGGTTTGGCGATTCATCATGCCTGAACAACGCTTGCAAATAGTGCAATTTTATTTTACCGTTGTTCCCGATTTTCATAAGCGAATTTTGTTTAGCGATGTCAACAAACAAAACTGCCACATTTGGAGTGAAGTTAATCCTCAAGTGTATGTCGAAACATCGTTACATCCAAAAAAACTGACTGTTTGGTGCGCTTTATGGGCTGGTGGAATCATTGGTCCGTACTTTTTCAAAAACGATGGTGGCCAGAACATTACAGTCAATGGTGATCGGTGTAGAACCGGGATTACTAACTTTTTCATTCCTGAATTGAATAACCATGATGTCCAGGAGATGTGGTTTCAACAAGACGGCACAACATGTCACACAGCTCGTGCCACAATAGATTTATTGAAAGACACGTTTGGTGAACGCCTAATTTCACGTTTTGGACCTGTGAATTGGCCTCCAAGATCTTGTGATTTAACACCGCTAGACTACTTTCTGTGGGGCTATGTAAAGTCATTGGGGTATGCGGATAATCCACAAACGCTTGACCATTTGGAAGACAACATTCGCCGTGTTATTGCCAATATACGGCCACAAATGTGGGAAAAAGTCATCGAAAATTGGACGTCCCGATTGGACTACATCCGCGCCCGCCATGCCGGTCATATGCCAGAAATCATATTTCAAATGTAATGCCACAAGATTATCTTTCGGATATATAAAATTCTTGTCAATCGAATAATTCATCGTTGTTTTATTGCAACTTAAAGTTCTATACCTCTATAAAAAACACCCTTTATTATTAATATAATCTTCTCATTTAATATAATCTTCTCATTTAACTCTATCAAAAATAAATTTTTGATCGATCCATTTATTAAAATTTGGAAACAGGAAAAAGCTTCCTAGGTAAAACAAGATAGAATTTTTAAATCATCCGAGCACTATCTTGATAGAAAATTACTTTATTTAAACTAAATAAACTGCTTTTTAATTCTTCTTATTATATTCCAAACAAATTAATAATGAATAATATCCTCTCTGTGTTGTTTCTTCCTTTCGATTATCTATTATAGTCCAAGGCAAATTCATTTTACTAGGTGCACGGCGAAGTTAACAGTTAAACTTACAATTTTTCCCCTTAAATGGAAGTTGATCCATCAAACTCCTTATAAAAGTAATTTAAAAATGTTATAAATATTTCCCCTTCATAGTGAGGCTACCTAATGAATGTGCCTTGTGTTGTGTGTGTTTTAAGACCTTTTGGTCTCTCAAAACTATATTGAAGATTTCCAAAGTTACTGGCTCAACTGGCTGACCATAACAACGCTCGTTATTAGTGGATATACGGTCATGTTAAGAAGTAGTTACCTAATTACAGTTAGTTTAGGGCCGTTCTACTAAGATAGTTCTACTAACATAGTGAGGGTTATAGAGAGATTTTTGCAAAGAAACAGTCATGCTAAGATCTGAGATCGACTTACTTGAGATTTGATGGTTTCGTCCGACTACTCAATTAAAAGATAAACTGTGGTGTTGGCTCTAGAGTTTTTTCAGAAAACTTGATTTATGACTCTCTTAGGGCTTCCCAACGGGGAAAGTGTTTTTAGGCAAAAGTTCTTGGAGTTCTTTTTGATAGGAGTATTTATTAACAGTAAAGGCATTTTTATTAACAGTAAAGCATTGAAAGCACACATCACATCTTCAATGAAAAGGCGAATGGACTGTCCAGAGCTGGCTCTGCCCTGGATGTATCCTATGCTACATCGGTCACAATGCCGCTTGGTACCATTAGGAACAATTGGTCATATGAAAAATGTGGCCGTGCTACAACGACAAACGATCGGTCCAATTAAGAAAATGAATAGGCGGATGGACGGTCCAGAGCTGGCTCCGCCCTGAATGTATCCTACGCTACATCGGTCACAATGTCGCTTGGTACCATTAGGAACAATTGGGCATATGAAAAATGTGGCCGTGCTACAACGACAAACGTTCGGTCCAATTAAGAAATAAAAACAGGAAGGACATATCAAAGTTGTTGGAAGTGCTAACGGTATCGATACACATGCTAGTAGACTTGGTCTTGCGCATAATAGGCATTGTCGCAGCTGCCAAGTACAGGACAAAGAAGAAAAAGTGTACCGCCATTTGCGCCATTCTTTCATTCTTTGGGACGGGAATCTCTTGAAGCAAATATAATAGGAGACCTGAGTTATAAGGAAACATTCTAGATGTACTGATTAGTTATCTCAACGTAACAGGATGGGTCAAACTGTCGATTGCGATCCAGATATGGATCGGCGTCTGGACGAGTGGGGTGGTGCCAAAACTTAAAAGCTTGCGTGAAACATGCTGCAACGTAAACCAACCAGTTCCAGTTAACTCGACGTACTTAGAGATTACTTTTCATATTTTTTGTGGACTAAGGTATATTTTAAATCAAAAATCCCTAATTTTCTAAAAAAAGTCCATCAACACTACACCATAAAGAAAAATACGCTGTCATAGATTGGGTTATCCGTGCAAGAAATCTTCTGTAGTTTTGAAAAAATGGTGCATTCAATTATTTTGAACCTTTTGCTCGTACTAAATTTAACGAATTCTTAGGAGTAAATAAATAAATAACCCTGTTTGATCAAAAAATATCGATGTATTGAAATATCGATATCTTCCGATATATTGAAATATCCTATTTTTTTTGACACCTTCATTTATAAAATAATTTTTCTTTTCACTTTCACCACCCTTTGAAAATCATAATTTTTGAAGCTTTAAATGCGACAGACGTATTTTTTTAGGTATGAAAGCGTGACCAAAAATTGTATATGTATTCCATTAGCCTCAGCCACAAAGTTCTTATATAAAAGCAGTTCTTACAAGTTTTGTCGTTAACTAAAGTTTTTATCGAGTTTTTATCGAGAACCTTTTTTATTTTTAAGATTAAATTTATATATCGATTTACATAAGTATGCATGTTGATATAATCCCACGTACACTGCATGACATATGTATCTTATATCACTCCATTCCAACACAAATCTCTATTTACACCATCTAAAGAAAAATACGAGACAAAGAAAAATTATACACGTAATTTAATACTTAAACATGCAAACCCAAAACGTAGTAGACAGACATATTTATTAAAAACGTTTTTTTTTAAACATGTTTGACGCCAAACAGTTGACCAGTTAAATTAAAAGATGGATATTTAGTCTGTTAAGAAATTTTTCGATGACAACTTTAAAGATGCAGCAGCTTCTTAAACTAATCGAAATTTATTCAAATTATCTTTTTTAATCTTATTGACATCATCGTTCTTGTCATTATTTTTTCAACAAAAATTAAACAACCAAAATATAATATTATTTAAACTTTTAATCTTCAAGCACTTTTTGTTATACTATACATTATTATTTTTTCTTTGTTTTAGTGTTTTGGGGTTGTAATCCATCTTAAAGTTATTACTCTCCTCATGTCATGACATTTAAAAATGATGATGCTCTCGAGTTTGAGTACATTAGAGGAACATAGTATTTGCAAGTGGAAGAATGTTTATTTTAATATTGAGCAAAGAACTTTTAACGTTTTTTTGCAAAAACATTGGTAGCAAAATTTAAAAGATAAATACAAATACAGAATTAATTAAAACCGAATTGAAAGTAATGAAATTTAAAGAAGAGAATTATGAAGAAAGTAATTAAAGTAAAACAAGTGGCGATAGTTTTTTCAGGGTTATAATAGAAAACTTTAAAAATATTCAAGTTTTAATTTATTTTTTTTTGCATAATAAATTACAAAATATAAGAGAAGAAAAAGTGTTCTATAAACCTCTGTTATAAGAATTATGCTAAACATAACTAGGGCGAACAACTTTGCATATTACGACGAATTCGTCGAAAAAAATTCGTTGCATAAATTCGTCGACTGTAACACAATGAGAAAGAAAAAATTTAAAGGCCATACTTGCCAGATCTTTGTTTATCGCTGAATATTTTATATCGTTTTGTACCGATTATAAAGGGTAATTTCTTAGGAGCTTTTGGGTTTTATTAAAAAAAAAAACACATAAAATTTAGAGAAATGCATGTTATCTTTATTTAAGTCGATATATAATTCAATGTTTAAAGTTGATTTCATATATATAAATATTGAACGCTACTACGCCTCAAATGTTTCAAACGCTGCGTCCAAGATTAACATACTCTCTCCAATATATCGGCCGGTATCTGACGAATAAATTCTTCTCCCACAAAGAATAGTCTAAGGCCCATTGTTATAACTTGCCTTTAAAGTACGTATTAGTTAAATTTCACTTTTGCTGAAGTGTGCTATAAAGTGAACAATAACTATTTTTCGTTATTACAACTTCATTGTAAAATAAAATAATTTATTTGGAAATTATGGTAGTACAAGTTGAAGATGTACCGACTTCTTTTGACAAAATAAATTGATTCTTAAAAGCTAAGTGGCAACGTCATACCTTTCATTTATTTGTTTACTTTCAACAAACCACAAAATAGTTATCTGTGCAACAAGAATCAAAACCTTCTCTATTCTTGTGGCATTTCTTAAAATTTTAAATTTTTATCTATGTAAATTTCAAGCATCTGTCTATGATGGTTCCAAAGGTAGGGGTAGATGAAATAACATTAGATATTGGGACACCCTTTAAATTTAAATTTTAAATTAAACTTGTTATATAGGACTTAGCCATACAGATTCTTAGTTAGTTTCAACTGTCTGTCTATAACGGTTCAAAAGCTTGGCCATATATTACAAGCTATTTCAACTATTGGGACACCCTTTAATTTCTAATTTTAAATATTTATACTTGTTATTATATCGAACATACTAGTAGTTATTTTGTCTAACTTTCGAGTGTTTGTCAATAACGGTTCCAAAGATAGGGCCTTATGGCTCAAATTGCATCAGTTAGGGGACATCCTCTAATTTCCAAATTTAAACTTTATACTTTTTGTTATATTCGAGTTAGCGATACAGGTTCCTTGTAAATTTTATATGTTTGTCTTTAACGGTTCAAAAGTTTGGCCAGATACATCAGCTATGGGGACACCCTTTATTTTACAAATTAAAATTAGTTGTAGCGAACTAATCACTTCAGGTTCTTTGTAAATTTCAACCGTCTGACTATAATGAATCAAAAGATTGGCCATATACAACAACATACATCAATTGTTGGGACACCCTTTAATTTATAATTTTGAATATTTTACTTGCTATTATAATGGACATAGTAATGGACATTCTATTCAAGTTTCAAGTGTTTGTCTACACCGATTTAAAAAATAAGGCCATATAGGTGAAATGGCGAAACATTGTCCCCTTTACTTTTTAAGTTTAGTTTTGTATTACTTTTTGTTATTGGGAGCTACAGTTATACGCACTTTGCTAAAATTTTAAATTGCTGGACTTTACGGTTCATAATGGATGCCTCGGTGGGGTAGTAGGTAGTGTGCTTGTGTGTATCAGTCCAGGGTTATGGCTTTGATTCCCACTAAAGACTCTGAAATTTTTCACCACAATTTAGCAGGAAGACTAAGAAGAAGCTTGGATATAATGTGGGTGCCTACAAATTGTTAACTGCGTTAGTACAGGTCACGGACTCTCAAGTATTATCTGGCCAAGTTAAAAATCGCGGTGATAAGACGATACTTGCAGACTGCAGTGAGAGTAAAAGGCTAGTGACAGCACGAGACTCAATGAAAGTAAGGTATTCGTAGATTTCCAGTGGGATAACAGAAATCATTGAGGAACGAAGGGGGTCGAAAAGGAACCCATGAAGTTAGTGGTCTGCTTCGGTATCCTTCCTACAACAGATTAAAAGAATAATACGGCTCACCCTTTACTTTTTAAAACTATGATTTTTTTTTTAATGGAAACAATCTGTAAGCACGACCTTTCTAAAAAAGAAGCAATTTTAAAAATCGGATCAGAAATGTTTGAGGTCTGCGGGACCAAACAGAAATCAGCGTTAAGTGACGATGACGTGAGTTTAATGATTTTTTTCACCCAATAATTGCTCAACGCGGCTAAAAAATTTTTACTTCAAAAATATTTATTTTAATTCCATGCTATAAATAAAGAAGAAAACAATTCTTCAAAACGAACATTATTTACTAAAAGGCTAAAAAAATGAAAAAAAAAGAGAAACGGGCACTCTGCTCTAATTTGGTGTAAGAAATAAGAGTTGTATTTATAGCATTAATCGGTATAATAAAAATAACGAAAACTAATTATATAAAGTTAAACTATTATTCACTCGTACATTAGTCTGTATCACAAGCCATTAGAAAATATCCACTGACAAGGGTCAAACACGAGTGAGTGTAATTTCTTGTCTAAATGCTTCATTAGTTTTTTTATTTTATTTTTTTTTGTTTGTTTAAGGCCACCATATGTGGTAAACATTTGTTTAACAAATTAAACAAACACAAATTTAAGAATTATTTTGATTAATAGTTTTTTCTATACTGATTGACTGCGCATAGAGATACTGTTCAAATAAAATATTGTTGAAAGTTGACGGGGAATAGTGTCATGTTACAGAAGCCTATAACTTTCCATAAACCAAAATACACATTTTGACACTTTTTCTTCCTAAACAATAAACAATAAACAAATAAAAGCTTAACAAACAGTGTTTTTATGGTCTTTTCTGATTTTTATATACTTCTTGTACAAAAAAGAAAGAACAAATTTTTAAAATGTGGTGAAAAGGGAAAGTTCAATAGACTTTGAAATTCTTTAATATTTTTTTATGAGTTTTGCGTTTTGAAAGCGCGCCCATTTAAAGTTAGAGAAATGTTAATTCTTCAAACTAATTATATTAAAAGGAAATGTAAGTCAAGTGCGAATTAGTCTCACACATGTAGGGTTCCGTACTATGTTTAAATTCAAGTTGTTAATTTTTTCATGTCTTATGGGGCATCCTTTATTTTAAAATAAAACTTATATTCGCATCGCTATTGGAATACCTTTTAAATGTTAGGAATTGTTGTTCCTAACGGCCATGGTAATACACTTTCTATAAAAATATCAGGCCTACCTATTGCGGTTAAAAAAATAAGGTAATATACGTGAAAAAAATGTCACTGATCGATCACGCTTTAGTAATTAGCGGCCGTGTCAACATATTTCCTGTACAAAATTTTAAGAATCTACCTATACGGTTCAAGAAATAAGGCGTTATACATGAGAATCATGTTACTGTCGGAACACCCTTTAATTTTTATGATTTGTTATAGTTTCCATAGTAATAAACCTCCTGTAAAAACTTCAAGAGTCTACTTATTAGCGTTCAAAACTTAGGCCATATACACGCAAAGCACGTCACTCTCGGAACACTCTTTAATTTTAAGCTTTAATTTTATATACTTGTTTAGAAAGCGAACATAGTGTTAATTACTGTCTGCAAATTTTAAGTAGTTGCCTCCTATAGCTCAAGAAATAAAGACATAAAGGCAAATAACACCTCACTTTCGGAACACCCAATAATTTTTAGAATTTTCTACTATAGCGGCTAAAATTATACACCTTCTGTGAAAATTTCAAGCGTCTACCTATTATGGTTTAAAATTTAGGCCTTATACATGCTAATCACACCACTATCGGAACACTCTTTACTTTTTAGGTTTATTTTTTTATACTTGTTTATATAGCGAACTAGGTTTTAATCACTGTTTTTAAAGTTTTTAAATCTTGAGTCTATTCCTCCTACAGTTCAAGAAATAAACACATATTCGTGAATAACACCTCGCTATCGGAACACCCTATAAGTTTTAGTATTTGTTGCTATAGCGGCAACAGCTATACATCATCTGTGAAAATTTCAAGAGTCTACCTATTACGATTCCAGAGATAAAAGGCGCTGACAGACGGACAGACGGCCAGACATTGTAGCGAAGACAATAGGATTTCGTTGTTACCCTTTGGGTACGGATCCCTAAAAAGAATAAAAATCTATTTGGCAACTAATAGTGTGGGAAGACAAAGCCAAAATTGCTTTTAGGAATGATGGTAGACCCTATATACGATGTCCAGTGAACACTAATGTGAATCTAGAAATTACCAAAAATACCGTAAAGATCGACTACCAGGTGAGATCCAATTCGCTCTGCTCAAAGTCGGCTGAGAGCCGCCGTCGTCTTCATAATTTTAGGGCCATATTTATAAAAAAAATATTTTAAAAAAGGGTCTAAAATTTGGTCTAAAATTGTTTAAAACACCGTTTTTAAATTAAAAATATTTTTATAAATATGGAAATACTTTGCGATAAAAAATCGATAAAATTAACGTGAAGAACTAGTTTTTTAACTTTAGATTTGGGTGAAGGAGGATATTTAAATTAATTCATCCTGATCTTCTGAAGGCCATAGATGGCAGAAAAGACTAAAAACAGTAAAAATGTTGTATTGAGATTAAAGGTGAAGGCATGATATTTAATTCGTAAGTAATTTTGAATGTTCATGTTGTTATCTTTAGCGGGTTTAAATTTGAACTTTGGAATTGAGATTTTGAAGGCTATATTAACGTCCGAAAAAAACTCTCATATCACTTGTGATCTGCCCGCAATATTGATGTAAAGTCAACTTGGTCTATAAAATAAATTTCTTAGAAATGTTCGGCTTCACCCGACTTAGTGCCGCCTCTTTTGTCCTCCGCCGCCGCCGCCGAGAATTGGATCTTTGACTACCAGTCTTTAATGGTGTGACGATGTTTTACCTCGTTAGGCGTAAATCATTAAATTACATTTACAAGATGTAACACGGTAATCGGTATCCCCACAGGGATTTCCCCTTTGTGATCGGTTATCGGGGAGAAACATGATGGCTGGGCTTTGCATCTAAATCACAGGAAGGGCGATTTAGTCCGGTGTGCTGTTGTTAAATACACTTAACCACTGAGATACTGTCCCACCCTGTTATGTTTCCAATATCACAACACTATAACTTAAGTTTTTACTCTTAGGGTTTTCAACTTCATTTGTACAATTATAATAAATAAATTACCCAATAAGATGTTTCGTTCGGCATCAAATTTTTTTGTGATCACTTTTGGGGCGAAAATATGATACTTTAGCGATACTTGAATCTTTTAGCGAAATTTTGAATTATAGAGAATAGTTTTAGGGTTTTTAATAAAATCTATATTTTTTTTATCAAAAATACAATTTTTAAGTAAATTTTGATGAAAATGTGATATTTTTATAAAATTTCGATAGTTTTGTGAAACTCCAACATTTTGGAAGTCAAGAGCTTTTTTCCTGATTTTTGGATTTTCAATTCATCAAAGCATAATTTATTAATAACATACAAAAGAAAACAACAACAACAACAACATGGAAATATCTACTTATATAGATATATATGTATGTATGTACATATATTTAAAACAAAAAATTATTTTGATTAATATATATTTATAAGTTTTTGTTATTAACTAACTAAAAAGTATTTAAATTATAGACACAAAAGATGTTTTTGTTAATAATTTCTTTAATCAAATATATTTTATTAGCCAACAGAAAAATTACAATGTGCCAATGACTTACTTGTAAGTCCTCATCTGTAACTAAATCAGGTATTAATTAAGAAATTAATTAAGTTACAAAAATAATTTTATTGTTGTAATTCTTAACTATTGAAACATTAGTTAAATGTAACGAAAAAATAAAAAAACTATTAATAGACGAATAAGTTTACTTAAAAAAATATTAATGTACATAAAATTAATTATCAAAATAAATATAGAATAAGTCACGCGATAAACGACAGACATTATGTCATTAGTGCAGGTTTTTACGATTTTTCTTTTATTTATGAAATTATGTACATATGTATTCGGGTATTGCTTTAATTCCTACACTGTAATTTGTATGATTTATAAAAAAATATATTGAAATACTCAAGTGGTTAAAGATAATAATAACTCTGGTCAAACTGTAAAAAACTTGAAATCAAAATCAGATCTAAAACTGATACGCAATTTGTTATAGCGCGAAAAAGTTTCAAAACTAAAAAAACGATCAAATTAGAATCCATTCTTTAAACTCATAGACGGCGACAGGCTACCGACTACAAGCTGTCAAAACTAAAATACACAAGTTTATGTGAAACGATTATTTTGACGCCATCATAGCTTTATGGCTATACGACTAACGTGGGGGCTTCAGCCAATTTGGGACAATTTTTATATTTGTAAGCGACAATCAGAGCTGAGAATATGGGAGAGAGAAAAATATTTTATTTTATTCAGCAGAAGAGAAATCACATATTAAAAAATTTAAAATTAATTTTAAATATTTTATAAAAAATAATTATGTAATTAATTTATAAAAGTAAAATATGTATACATTTTTACAACAATGTCACTGTTTTGATATACATACATAGCTGTAATCTTTAATATAACTAATTAGCTGACTATACGGCGTTTGAAGTCATATATGTACATACATATGTAGCTATGTAGCCGCTGTCGTCTATGTGTTTAGAGCATCAATCGGAAAAATAAACAAAATTTAAAATATATCAGACAATCGCTTATATTAAAAAAAAACCGCTCATAAAACTAAACAAGTAAGAGTGCTATATTCGGCCAAGCCGCACCTTATATACCCTTCACCATATATTAAATATTCCCTTACTCTGTTATAAGGGATAATCCATTTCCTTATTAAAAAAAAAAACACAAAATTCAAATTTAATGGAGAATGTTTATTATCATTTAAAAGAATATTCTTTGGCATTTATTTTTTGAAGATTCTGTCTATCAAATGTTGGTCGTTGCTACGTCGCAGATGGTCCATCCGTTGACTTCAATTTTCGATGACTCGTTCGAGCATTTTGACTGGTAACTGGCGAATGACACGCGTGATGTTTTCCTCCAAGGCCTGAATCAAAGCGGGTTTGTCCGCATAAACTTTATACTTTACATATTTCCACAGGAAAAAGTCTGATATCACACGATCTTAGGGGCCAAAACGTGAAATTATGTGCTCACCGAAATGTTCTCTCAATAAATCCACTGATTGCTGCGATGTGTGGGAAGTGGCGCCGTCTTGCTGAATCCAAATGTCGCCAGGATCACAAGCTTCAATTTCAGGCATCAAATAGTCGGTTATCATTGCACGATAACGGTTGCCATTGACGGTTACGTTCGCACCGGCATCGTTTTTAAAGAAATATGGACCGATGATTCCACCGGCCCACAAACCACACCAAATCGTTGTTTATTCTGGATGAAGTGGCAGCTCTTGAATCTGTTCAGGTTGCTCTTCGTCCCAAATGCGGCAATTTTGTTTGTTTACATACCCATTTACCCAGAAAAGCGGCCTCATCGCTAAACAAAATTTGCCTTGAAAACGTCGGATCTTCTTGAAACTTTTCAAGAGCCCATAGAGCGAAATGATTCAGGCGTCAGTCTTTCCATTATGAAATGCCAAACAATACAGATCACACGTGATCTGTAAGAAAAGGCTATTGAAAATAGTACCTCGAAATGGATCACCCTTTATTTACCGATTTCAGCAATAACATACATTCGGTTTTTACTCTTCTGATTTTCAACTTAAAATTTTGACAGAAGGTGTATTACCATGGCTGCTATAGCAAAAATTACTAAAACTTATAGGGTGTTCCAAAAGTGAAGTGTTATTTGTGTTTACGTCTTTATTTCTTGAGCTACAGAAGGAAACCATTTAAAATTTACAAACAGTAATTAAAATTTTTTTCGCTATATAAACAAGTATAAAAAATTAAACCTAATAATTAAAGGGTGTTCCGATAGTGAAGTGATTTGCATGTACATATGTATATGGCCTAAGTTTTGAGCCATAATAGGCAGACTTTTTAAATTTTTACACGAGGTGTATTACTATGGCCACTATAACAAATAGTGAAAACTAAAGGGTGTTTCGACAGTGACGAGATTTGCATGAATAAGTAATAAAAATAAATTTAATAAAAATAAAAGGGTTTTCCTAGATGTAGCGAATTCGAGGAATTTGGTCCTCTCTTCTAAACGTAATAGGCAGACATTTGATAATTACACAGGGTATTAAGCTCTAGTATAAACAATAATTTAATTTTAAAGGGTGCCCCATTAGACGTGAAAAAATTACCACTTTGTATTTTTAAAGTTATACTAAAAATATTATGGATCCCTACGTGTGTGAGTCTGACTCGCACTTGAGTGATTTATTTAATGTTTGCATATTACTGCTTTTCAAATTTTTTAGCTTATAGTTGATGCCCATCTGTTTCTTGTGAAGTCGGTCTTTTTATGCAAGTATTACTTTAAATATAAATTTTAATTGAGACCAGCAACCGTTTTATTGAATTACCCGGATTTTCGAAAACCGTAGCTGCATATTTAAAATATATTTTCCAAGTGTAAAAATATATTCACTGTCTGTCACACAATGTGAAACGAGTTCCTTCATTCGCATAATTACATTTAAAACATAAAAAATTAAACTGTTTTTCAAGTAATTGTGCGAAAAACGAATTCGTGGGACAGGCAGGCAGTAAAATTAAATTTATTCAAAAGTTATTTTATCTTGTGACCTTTTTTACTTGTGGTCATCGCGGTTTTAATATATTTTTAATTTATGTTTTTTGCTCAATACGTTTATTTATCTAACCGACCGACCACCCAGCATACCAGGCGATTAACTAATACATTAAACCATTCATTTTTATTGACATTTTGACTGATCTGTGGTATTTTATGACAAAATTATTCCAATTTTATTTATAGTTTATTACTGTTCCCAAATCATTAAATTTTTTATTATCATGAAGTTTGCTGGCAATCACAGCAACTTCAAGCTCTGTTGGGTGTGTTCGAGAAGCAGTGTTTGTTCACTCATTCATTTTTCTTTAAGCAGGGGAGCAAGGAAAAATAAACTAAAGACACACGCACATGCACACATTATATTAAAAATATATATATTTTTTTAATATTTTTTTTTTTTTGTTACTTTCTAATATAAAGCAATGCATAGACGATGTGAGCGTTGTTACAACTTGAGTAGATTCCATACGAGATTCCAATGTTTGTAGGCTTGTTGCATTAAGTTGTGTGGTGGTTGAACGAAAGATTTTCTGATTTGATTTTCTGTCATGTTGTACAACTCTGTCGCAACGGTTGTGTACCTGTAGCGTACTATCTATATAAATAAAATCAAATGTCATTTGTTGGCAATCGCATCACTTAAGAACGGCTGCACCAATTTCATAAATTTTTTTTAAATGTTCATCATAACCCAACTTAGGTTTTTACGGAAAGAAAAATTGACCATGCCCTCATTAACACCCACTTTTTTTATTTATCTAAAAACAAAGAACGGCTTGACCAATTTGTCTATTTTTTAGGGTTCCGTACCCAAAGGGTAAAAACGAAACCCTATTGTTTTCGCTACAATGTCTGTCCGTCTGTCAGCGCCTTTTATCTCTGGAACCGTAATAGGTAGACTCTTGAAATTTTCACAGATGATGTATAGCTGTTGCCGCTATAGCAACAAATACTAAAACTTATAGGGTGTTCCGATAGAGAGGTGTTATTCATGAATATGTGTTTATTTCTTGCACTGTAGGAGGCATACACTAAAAATTTACAAACAGTAATTAAAACTTAGTTCGCTTTTTAAGCAAGTCTAAAAACATAAACCTAAAAATTAAAGAGTGTTCCGATAGTGGTGTGATTTGCATGTATAAGGCCTAAGTTTTGAACCATTATAGGTAGACTCTTGAAATTTTCACAGAAGGTGTATAACTGTGGCCACTATAGCAATAAATACTAAAACTTATCGGGTGTTCCGAAAGTGAGGTGTTATTCGCCTTTATATCTTTATTTCTTGAGCTATAGGAGGCAACCACTTAAAATTTGCAGACACTAATTAACACTATGTTCGCTTTCTAAACAAGTATATAAAATTAAAGGGTGTTCCGAGAGTGACGTGCTTGCGTGTATATGGCCTAATTTTTGTACGATAATAAGTAGACTCTTGAAGTTTTTACATGAGGTTTATTACTATGGAAACTATAACAAATCATAAAAATTAAAGGGTATTCCGACAGTGACGTGTTTCTCATGTATAACGCCTTATTTCTTGAACCGTAATTCTTTAAATTTTGTACAGGAGATATGTTGCCACGGCCGATATGACAATTACTAAAAATTAAAGGGTGTTCCGACAATAACATGTTTTTCACGTATACTGACTTTTTTTTAATCGTAATAGTAAACTCTTGATATATTCATAGAAAAAGAATTTCCACGGCTGTTATAACAAATAACAAAATTAAAGGGTGTTCCGACGTAGACATGATTTTTACTTAAATAGCCTTATTTTTTTAACCATAATAGGTAGACTCTTAAATTATTTACAGTAGATGTTGTACTTCGGCCGTTGTAATAATTGCTAATTACTAAAGGGTGATCCATCAGTGACATGTTTTTTCAAATATATTTTCTTATTTTTTGAACCGCAATAGGTAGGCCTGATATTTTTATAGAAAGTGTATTACCATGGCCATTATAACAACAATTCCTAAAATTTAAAGGGTGTTCCAATAGCGTTGAAATTTTCGCGAATATGACTTTAATTTTAAAAATAAAGGGTGCCCCATAAAGGCCTACTAATTATAGTACGGAACCCTACATGTGTGAGACTAACTCGCACTTGACTGATTTATTTAATAATGTAGTAATCCAGCTTTACACCCACTCAAATTGATAAATAATCATTATCGTATACATAGAGAAGTATAATAGGTAGAATCTTAAAATTATGCACAATAATATAATAACGGGGTTAATTAATGTAAGTCGTTTGGAAACCGAATGGATTTATTGGAATAGTGGGCGTAGCACCTGCCATACAAAGTGAAAAATTATTATCGGATACCAAAAGATCTACAATATAATAGGTAGAGTCTTAAAATTGTATAATAGTCCCGGATTACATTATGCAACTTTTGTCGCTGCAAACTTTCTCGTTTCTTTTTTAATACTGCATTTGTGTTTATATCGTGCAATTTTTATTGCAGTAATTTTTATGGATGTATACATTTGTTTACATTTGTTTACATTTTAAACTTCAAAATTGAAACTACGAATGAGAGTACAAAATGAATTACATGCATGTGTGTAACCTTTTTAATTCCTCTCTCCTCTCTCGCCTACTAATGAAGAATTTCAGCGACAAAAGAGGCATAATGTAATCCGGGATCTATTAGTCCTTATATTAATATACATAGGTTAGTAGTAAACAGACGAGATTGAAGCAATGGGCGTGTTAATTTCCATATAAAGAAAAAATTATTATGCTGTAATTAGAGAACTAGAACAGGTAGATTCTTGAAATATTGTACGAGAAACTCTCTTATTAATGTGCACAATCTATTGGATTGGAAGTCTAGATGTTGTAACTCCCATTCTATAATAGATAAGGTTTTGAAATTATATACGTCTAGCCTCCATCGAACGACAAACTAGCTGGGTTGGAATAGAAGACTCGCATGAAAAGTCAAAAATTATTGTCATGAACCTAACGAAATTGCGTAATGTTGAATATCAAGAAAAATTTGGCGATTGAGACGGGAAGAAGGGGTATCCTAAATTAAAAGTATCTTTACATTTAATAAAATAGTAACTCATTTCCTTTCTATTTGTCTTTCTTTTTTTGTGTTCGCATCACGTAAAAACTAATGCATGATACCTTAGTATCGTAATTCTAATATAGGACATGCGGATTTCCGCAAAAATATCTTATTTCCAAGAGAAAGTGGAGAAAAAGCAGTGAAATTACGCCGATTTTTTTTCTACCGATTTAAAGGTACTGCATACTTTAAGGCATCTTTTATTTTGATAACGGGATATTTTAAACATCGTTACGCAACAGATGGCGTTGTTTTAAAACAATGAGTAATTCATTTCATGTCTGTATTTTACAGAGCTTTGGAATAACTTTTTTAATTTTAGAATTTTATCCAGGAATGGGTACCTTTATATAAAAAAAATACCTAAGAGTCCTAAAATTTGGTGTGGATTACTTTGAAAGCAAAATCGAACAATAGTCAGTACACACACAACGTGTGTGGGCACAGCTAGTTTATCCTATATCTAGATTACTGCAATAATGATGCTCTAAATTTGACATTGGCTTCTCTGACTTTAAGCTTGGCCACAGCTTTACTTGAAAGTGTTCATTTTATTTTTGAGGATGGAGATAGCGAAGGCCACCGGGGGTAGTTAGTTTTATATAATTGTATTTAGTAATAATGTGGCCACCTTTTTTAACATTGAATGTAAATATTACTTTCATCTTACTTTCAAATAACTTGCTTGTTAAACAAAGTTGTACATAAGATCGCACACCTAACTACATCGTTTGTGAAACAAGCATACAACTTGATTTCAAGATGTGTTGTACCAACGGTCGCATTGTGTATGGCTTGCTTAACAAGTACGACTATTATCATTATTAACATCGTTTTGCTTATTATTTTTTATTATTGGTTTTATATGCAGATCACGTAATTATGTTTATTTAATACGTTTTCATACATAACGGCTGAATATCGTATTTAGCCACACGACAGAAAAACACTTAAACGAACAAATCTGTTGGCAGTCCTAAAGTATGTTGTGAACAGGAAAAATAACAACAAAACAAATTAAATTTTATAGCGTTAAAGAAATAAATAAATAAATAACAGGACTATATAGATGGCTTTTAACAAATTATCGTTATCGTTACAAATTCTTTTAATACTCCGAAACATCCTGGAAAAAAGTCTTCAAAAAGATTCATAATTTTCCGTTGCCGATTGTAATGAACTGTTATTTAAGGGCTTCCATATATACTCCTCTACTCGCACTCGTGCTGAAGTGTTTGGAATTACCGCCCGATTGGAGTTTGAGAACAGATTTTATGAGGATGTTGCTAAATATGCTACAATAGAATATAAAGCCGGCAATAAATAAAAGAATTTATTATGAAAATATTTGTAACAAACAGAAAACATTAGAATAATATTTTGTTTGGCTGCTTTGGAAAACAAATTTGTTTGGTGGAAATCATTGGTTTTTATTGCATTCCTATGGTGGGTGGATAATTTTCGTAATATTTATGTGAAAATATATTATGCTTTCACATTTTTGCAATTTACTATTTTAACAATTCCCATATACATTTACATAAATTAAACGTCAAACTAAAGAGAAGAAAATAATTACGTTTTGCAGCAAAATTTTCAAATCTTTTGTACAGATTGTGATGAATGGAATGTTCAAGAGAATATTTTTTCAATCTTTGTTCTTTTTGGGCAGATTATGTTTAAGTGTTTCGGAAATCCTTATTGAAATGCAAAGTGAGAAAAGAGTATAAATAGATTTAGGATGTAAATAAAGTAAAATAAATTTTTAAATTTTGTGTAAAAAGAAAAAACTTAAATTTTGTTAAATACATGTCACAAATACAAAAATATTAAAGACGCACTAAGAATACATTTAATAAAACTGTGAAAACAGAACGAAACGTTTGCTGTCGGTTTGTTTTGTTTTTTTTTTTTGCAGCAGTGTTGTCAGCTTAGAGGATTTTTCCCTAGATTTAGGGAGTTTTTTTTCCATTTAGAGGATAATTTTGGGGTTCACATTTGTTAGGGGAAAGTTTAGGGTTTTTTTGCGTAAAGCATAAAAAAATGCTTTTTTATTGCATTTTTTAAAGCCCTCACAATTCGTCATTTATTCGTCATTTATTGTTGTAATACAAAAAAATTTAATTAAAATAGAAAATAGAGATGAAATCCTGAATGTACACAATTTAAATGACTTGGCAGCACATTTTATTTTGATTAACGGAAATATAAGACAATACATATTTACAGAACTCTACAATAATATAATTTTATGTGTATAAAACCTATTTTGCCACATCCTGACCAAAGTATATTTATATCAAGTACATGCAAGTCTACAACAAGTACAACATTAGAACAACAACAGGCATTTTGTTTGTGTAAAAATATTGCTAGTTGTCAAAAGCAACTCAGAGATGGCAAAGTGGGTACAATTGCACTTGTTTGTAATAAAAAAACTTAATCTCAATTCTGCTAAATAAAAGTATAAAAATTATAATACAATGATCTGTTTATGTTTAGATCAATCTTAATTAAAACAAGAATTCATAAAAAGTTTGTTTGGTGCAACTTAAATCAGAAAGGCAATTTTTAAAATTTCGTTTACCATCTCTGATGAAAAAAAAGAATTTACTTTTTTTATATTCAATGGCGCTATAAAAAATATAAATAAATTTTGACACGTAGAAACAAAACAAATCGAAACAAAAAATATCAGCTGAGCTGACGAATGTACTTGATATAGACTAAGGCGAATCTATAACAGGTGATTGCAGTGGCGAAAAAGCTCATCATATGCATGAAAGCGAAAAGTCAAACTCCATATAAAAAAATTATAAACAAATTTTTTCTATATGAAATTTGACAACTGCAAAGGAGGCGAAAAAACCTGAATTCGCCTGTGCAATCATCTAGTATTAATTCGACTTGATATAGACATACTTTGATCCTGAGCAATTATACAGAGACGGGTACCACTATACACAATAAATATATAAAATATAGCTGTAACACTATATACCTAAGAGTCATAATATTTTGTGTGAATTACTTTCAAAACAAAAGGCAAATTCGCCCAAAATATTGCCAGGTATGTTTTTCAAAAATTTTAAATTTTAAAAGACAACTAGGAAATTTTTTGGAAAAACGATTGTTGTGTTGTTCCTTCAAAATGGTTTATTTTAAAGGTAATGACGCAGACCTCCTGAATTTTTTTTTTCCTTTTAAAATCCTAATAAATAAAAATTAGAGATGAATACCTATATATTGAATATCTATATATTAGTATCGATGCCATTTTTCTTGTCGATACGACAATACTTTACATATTTCAAAATCTGAGGGTTGAAAGCAGTCCAACTGACTTTTTGGCCGAAACTCTCAAAGCAATAAGGTGTTACGAATTCAATTATGGGGAACTGCCGTTGTCAAAATAATATTCTACGAATGATTATTGTCGTCCCCTGGTATAGATGTGTTCAAGATTAACGTGGGCTCCTGCCACGGTGGCTTTATCCCACGGTGCTCCAAACACCGAGTGAAATAAAGACGTAGACTAGCGCCCCCATTGTGTAGTATAACAACACTTTACGATTGCCACCAATCGCATTTTGTGTGTATACAGTCACAATGAAGAGCAATTTATATAATATGGCAAGCCTTTCCAAGGCAAGCCTAGATCCAAATTATAACCTCTTGCTTAGGGATTTGGAGACTATCCAAACTCCGTCTGTTGAGAGTGCAACAGCACACTTGATCGACCTTGCACCTTACCTACATAAATCGATCTTAAACCACAACCACCACGTGTACCCCCGAAGGGGACCTCACAAATAACCGGTCACAGAGAGGATAGGCTCTCTGTGGGGCCACCGATTCTCGTGGTACCAGTCCTTTGGGCACTGGCCGGGCCTCGAAGAGGACCCGCAATGTTTATCGCAGACCTTTTCTTCCAGACTTAGGCTCTAGGAACCCTAGCGTCGGGTGCTCCTATTTTCCCCGAGTGAACCGCGTCAAAGCATTTGCCATATTCCTGCAGTGACAATTGGAACCCCCGGGGGTAACGTCCCCTGGTATATTGAAACTCGAACATACACAAAATCTAAACATGCCATGCCATCATGTTGTAAAATATTTAAAGAATGTTGAAATGCACCGAATCCGCTGGACGGAAACATCCTAAAAGATTGTGGTTACATACGACTAAGAATGAGGTATATTGAATAAAATAAATAAAGATATTTATTTAAGACTTCTAATATAAGTTTTCATTGTTATTTCAAATACATTGATCATATAATCAATAAAATATGTGTATAATAAAAATGAAATACATAATAATATATCTACATACATATGTATATGTACATATTATGTATATACCATATTAACAACATTGTGGCGCCTGCCCCCTTAAAGCTATAAGGACTCAATTATAAAATTTAGCTCGACTATAACCATTTTATTGTCATGTGAAATTTCACTTAAAAAAATATGTATTTCCTCTTTTGTAAATCTCTCATTTTGGCATTTACATCTACGTAACTTTTAGTAAATCACCATGAATAACATTGCGATTCAGAAACGATTCCAAATTGTAAAAATTTATTATTTATATATATACTTCTGGGCTTGCTATTCAATGAATTAAAGCAAAATGTCCGAACAACTTTTTAACTACCTTTCGAATAAAGAAGAAATTTTTAAAATCGGTTCAGAAATTACTGAGTTGTACGTGCTCAACCCACCTATCTGTGGAAAGAAGCGTTCGGTGACGGCTGACGCGATTCTCTAAAGGGTGTATAAACTTTTTGTTTAAAAAATTTGTTACTGTAATTTGTAACTGTAACCAAATACAGTGGCACAGAAAACTCTACATACCCCCTATTTATTTCAATTGTAAGAAATATATTGGGAAAAGCTAATAATAATGGATAAAAAAAATCAAGGTTGAAATCATTTATTAAAAAAATCAGGCACGGTAAAGTCTACATATTATATATAAAAAATCAGTCAAGTGCGAGTTAGTCTCACACATGTAGGGTTCCGTCCTATGTTTAGTAGGCCTTTATAAATTCAAGTTGTTAATTTTTTCGTGTCTTATGGGGCATTCTTTATTTTTAAAATCAAAGTCATATTCGCGAAAATTGCATCGCTACGGTTAAAAAATAAGGCAATTTAAATAAAAATCATGTCTATGTCGGAACACCCTTTAATTTTGTTATTTATTATAACGGCGGTGGAAATTCTTTTTCTATGAATATATCAAGAGTTTACCTATTACGATTAAAAAAATAAGTCACTATACATACATGAAAAACATGTCATATTCGGAAAACCCTTTAATTTTTAGTAATTGTCATAACGGCCGTGGCAACATATCTCCTGTACAAAATTTTAAGAATCTACCTATTACGGTTTAAGAAATAAAACGTCACTGTTGGAACACCCTTTAATTTTTATGGTTTGTTATAGTTTCCATAGTAATAAACCTCCTGTAAAAACTTTAAGAGTCTACTTATTATCGTTCAAAACTTAGGCCATATACACGCAAAGCACGTCACTCTCGAGAAACCCTTTAATTTTAAGGTTTTATTTTATATACTTGTTTAAAATGCGAACATAGTGTTAATTACTGTCTGCAAATTTTAAACTATAGCTCAAGAACACGCGTTAAATTTTAGTATTTATTGCTATAGTGCCCACAGTACACCTTCTGTGAAAATTTCAAGAGTCTACCTATTATTGTTCAAAACTTAGGCCTTATACATGCAAATCATACCACTACCGGAACACCCTTTAATTTTTAGGTTTATTTTTTTACACATGTTTATATAGCGAACTTAGTTTTAATTACTGCTTGCATATTTTTAGTGTATTCCTCCTACAGTTCAAGAAATAGGCAGATATTCGTGGATAACACCTCTCTATCGGAACACCCTATAGGTTTTAGTATTTTATATATTATATTTATATAGCGGCAACAGCTATACACCTTTTGTGAAAATTTCAAGCGTCTCCCTATTATGGTTCAAAACGTATGCCTTATACATGAAAATCACACCACTATCGGAACACCCTTTAATTTTTAGGTATGTTTTTTTATACTTGCTTATATAGCGAACTAAGTTTTAATTATTATTTTTAAATCTTGATTCTATGCCACCTACAATTCAAGAAATAAACACATATTCGTGAATAACACCTCTCTATCGGAACACCCTATAGGTTTTAGTATTTGTTACTATAGCGGCCACAGCTATACAACTTCTGTGAAAATTCAAGCGTGTCCCTATTATGGTTCAAAACTTATGCCTTATACATGAAAATCACACCACTATCGGAACACCCTTTAATTTTTAGGTATGTTTTTTTATACTTGCTTATATAGCGCACTAAGTTTTAATTATTTTTAAATCTTGAGTCTATGCCACCTACAGTTCAAGAAATAAACACATATTCGTGAATAACAACTCTCTATTGGAACACCCTATAAGTTTTAGTAATTGTTGCTATAGCGGCAACAGCTATACATCATCTGTGAAAATTTCAAGAGTCAACCTATTACGGTTCCAGAGATAAAAGGTGCTGACAGACGGCCAGACGGACAGACATTGTAGCGAAAACAATAGGGTTTCGTTTTTACCCTTTATGTACGGAAACGTAAAAAATGATTTAATATCAATATTAAATATTTCCGAAGTTTCAATTAATATTTTGTGGGTACACAAATATGCTTTAAATCGTCTTCAGCCTATTTTTCATGAAATATTAAAAAAAAAGTGTGATTCCATTCATCAGTTAGTAAATTCTTTAGATTATGCTTATTTTTTATATATTTTTTTTTTAATCCTGCGATTTAGTTCTTCCCATAAGTCCTCAATGGGATTTTAATCGGGCGACTGAGGTTTATAATGCAGTTGGCGAGGTATATCATATATAAGAAATTCTTTTCAATGCCGGCATTGTGCTTGGTATCGCTGTCTTTCTGTTAAAACCAGCCAATATTTAGTCTCAATATGTTTATCTTCTTTAAGAAGATTTAAATTAAGAAATAAACCCATCTTGTTCCCAATCTATACAAAGCAGCTGATATGCGTCCGCAGAGCATGATGTTACCACAGTTGGAAGTAAATGTTATAGTATCTGGAAGTAAATTATATAGGCAATAGTTCATCATTTTTTTAAGCCAAACTCTCTGTCTCCTATTGAAACCGAATTTACTGACGTCGCTTAACATAACATTAGCCCAGAGATGGTTTTATTTGTTAACGTGAGCTTTTGCAAATACTATGCGTTTTCTTTTATTAATATCGCTGATGTACGTCTTCTTCCTGGGCATACGACTATGAGATCCATAATTTCTAAGTATACTTCGCATTGTTTCTGGGGTAATTGACATAATATAATTAAATTCTAAGTATTTTGTAATTTCCACTGCTGTTTTTCTTCGAATTTGTTTTATCTCCCCAAGGATCTTGTCTTTATTTTTAAAGCATTTTGTTTCTTTACAGTTTTTAATTATACTTTCTACAATTTCCTTGGAACATACAACTAACTCCACCACTTTCCCGAAGAAATTGTCCATCTTCATGGTACTTAAAAATAAGCTTCCGCAACTCCAAACATATTTTTTCCTTTTTAACACATTTTGTCAATTTTATAAACTTTTTTGAAAAAAATATTAACACGAAATAATATTAAAATAGTAACTTTGTATTTCTTAATAGCTGACAAAAGTTTGTAGCACTATTTATTTTGCATGATTGATAATATGTATTAGCATTTCTAACTTAGCAGTATGTAGACTTTTCTGGGACCAAAAATAGGATTTTTGTTGTTTTTGTTAAATATGCTATCTTATTTCGAATTATTATTGCATTTTTATTTTTTATTCTTATAATGTTATCGTTTAATATAAACTTCTTTTATAAATATCCCTCGGGCTTTCCAGAATTGAAAAATATTCACGGGTATGTATAGTTTTCTGTGCTACTGTTTGTCGCTTACTTGCTTTTGGCACCAACAGCAAATTGCATATTTTGTAGCTAATTTTGGTTTTTGCAAATCAGAAAAGAAACTTTAAACTTAACCAAAAATACTCCCAATGGTCTGAAACTTTCCAGTTCTCTTCTCATCTCAATTATCAAAAAATTTAATTTTGAGACTTTAAAATTTCCCACTTGAAGTATAAAAACCAGTGCGAGGTGTTGAAAATATCTTTATTTATTTTTTTTTTTTTCATACAAACTTGCATGAAGATGAGAATGTAGTCTGGTGGCAAATTTTATTTTCTATCATAAAAACCAAAAAGAATCAATTTCGAAAAAATTGCGCTTACGTGGTTTAAGAAGAAACGCGACGATATGTATGTTCAATCAATGAGATATGTAAACATTGATAGCTTGTCACGAATTGGACCTGTTTCTTGGCCCAAAATGGAGTCAACATAACTCATAACTTTAATAAGACAACACCAGAATATTTTTGAAAAAGTGGTAAAAAATTGTGCTGAAGTACGCGCTATGAAATCGTTAGTCGTGGTGGTCATTTATCAGATATTATTTTTAAAACGTAAATACCGAGAATTTCCCCCTAAGCAGATGAAAAATGTAATTGTTTTAATTTCAAAACAAAGTTCGCACGGTCTTATAAAAACCCTCTTAATAACAATTAAGTTCAAAGCATTCCACCACTTTTTAAAATCCTTATAATTATATTCAATAGATTAATCTTGTGCCATTTTTAGGAGACCCCTTAATACAAAGAGTTTGTATTTGAAATAAGTAAAAAAAGGCGTAGTTAGCAAATCACTAAAGAAACCATAGAATAAATCATTTAAACTAAATAATGATAGAAATTTGAATTTTAAAATAGAAAAAAACTTTTGCAATTGTTTGAATGGCAAAACAAGTTAAGACATTTGCAATTTGTAGTATGGCAATGGTATTTACTGCTTGCTACACATGTGTTTAAGAGTCTTTAAAAAACTATCTATAGGTATAAGTATGTGTGTGAATATACATATGTATGTATGCGTGTGTGTGTGTCCGTGTGCTCACAAGTGTTTATAAGTATCGTTGGTAACCCTGATGATTAGGTCGTTGAGCAAAATATTTAGGTCAACTTTTATCCATCCAGCCGCAAATAGCCTTGAGTACAACAAACAACCTTCCAATGCACTTTAAGGCTGAAGGTGTGCTTGGCTTGCATATTTTTTATTTTTCATTTTTTTTGTCTATACTTTATTATTTTACAAATACAAAAGGTAAATTCAAGCATGCATGTACATGCACATGCAAACAAACATTTTTATAGATTTGTTTTGTTTTGTTTGTACTCATAAGAAAGTTTGTGTTCAAATGTATGGAATCGTGTATCCGTGTGAGTTATTACGAGTGTCTATCAGTCTCTCTGTCTGTCAAAGTATTCATGTGTATTATTGCACCAAGGTTACGAATTTGTGCATTTTCCGATGTTACTTTCAACCATCCATACAAAATTTCCGTAGGTTTAACACTTTTTTTTTTGCCCTAAATCTTTATTCCATTTTATTATTTTTTTAATCAGGTTCTCGGCTTTGTAAAGGCCGGACTAAAAGCATACTTTTATATTAAACACCCAAAAAGCATAGAGGGAAAAAAATTAGCAGCAGGCGGTTCGGGTTGTGGTCAAAAACTCTTACCACCCAGTCATTTCTTTAAATTTTGCTACAGGAAATAGTGGCAATGGGCTAAATCTGGAAAGAAAGGCTTGTGGCTTTCTTTTCATCTTTTTTAACAACATCTGAACATTGAGTTTAATAAAAAATGGCGAAGGCAAGGTAATTTACTTAGATTTATCTAACATATTGTGGTCTTCTTCAGGAACGTCCACTTCATTCAAAGCAAAAGTTCTTCAAAAACAATTCTTTAGAGTATTATGGGTCTCCACCAAACTTAGTTTATTTATTGATACTTTAACACGTCGAACAATTTAAGTAAGCTTCAAATTCTTTGTTAGTCTCCACTTGTTTCCTTAACACTTATAGAGACTTTGTGATCTCCATAATTTTTTCTTTGGAGTTGCTTTGGTACTCCACTGGGTTAATATATAGTCAAATAATTCAAGTAAACTTCAAATTCTACGTTAGTCTCCACCAATTTCCTTAACACTTCAGAGTCTTTATGGTCTCCATCAGTTTTTCTTTGGAGTTCAATTGGTACTCCTCCGGGTTATATAAAGTCAAACGCGATTTTTTAGCTACATTGGTACTCCAGCTAAATAAAGGAGGTTAGATATTTGTAAAAGGAGCAGACAAAACTCTGACCACCCAAAGCAAGCCGACAACAAATAAATTGCATTTTTATTATAAAACGTTATGGGTAATTAGCATAATATTAAATAAGCCGAAGGCAAATTAATAATTTCATGACTTTTTAGATTAAAGATATTTGTTCGGCTTAGAAGGGTTTGTTTATCAACAGAGTTTCTCCTTTAAGGTCGAACCTATTAGTCAAGTGTTTTCGAGTTTTTCGATTTTAATTTTAATAAAAATAATAAGATTTTTCAAGGCCCTCAAAATTGGTGCTTTTTCCAATGATGACCCTTTCTTTTAAACAAAACTCTTACCACCCAGACATTTCTTCAAATTTTGCTACAGGAAATAGTGTCAATGGGTTCTTAGACAAACAGTTCTTAGACAAACATTGATTGTTTTCATAATGACTGCATACATACGTGTACATTGTTTGGACTGCGGTAGACAGCTTTTAAATATCCAAATATTCAGGCAAAACGTGATGTGCCCGCTAGGTTGAGATGCGCACAGCACCTCACGCAATCGATGGGTTTTATTTTCTATCTTCGTTGTGGCGACCTTTTTTAGGGGACCTGGCCATTTGGAGTCATTTGTACTGATGCAGAGTCCCCACAGTATTTATCAAGACTCTTTTAGTTTCGGTAATAGGTTTTATCACGCAAAAAAATTTTAATCAGCTTCAGAGAATTGCAAAAATCATATTTCACTTTATTTCTTCAATCACATTTCATCATTCAGTCGTAAAGTAGCTCTGGGTTGGGGAACATCGTTCGCGCGTCATTGTCGTTATCTTTTAAAGTCAATCAGGCCGTCCTTGTTGCTCGGCCTTCGAGTGGTTTGCGTCTCTCTCCCAAACAGGCTGATTGGCTTCCTAGAATAGTTGTACTGCGGTACTGTTATTGGTGTTTGCTTTAATCACCATGTGCAATCGTTTTGGTTATCGTGTATAACCTAACAAATTTTAATCGAAGCTTTTCATTAATTATTTTTTCTACTTTCAGAAAAAAAAACTAACCAAATTTAAATAAAAGTACAAACAACCAAAAACGGCAACGCTGTTTGCTTTTACTGCGCACACACACATTAATCTTATGAAGTTACAAAACAAATTCAATGGTATCTTCACCAGGAATATGCATACGTATATAAAGTGAATTCGATGCTTTTAATGTCTTCAATGTACACATTTAGATATAATGCACAGAAGTGGACACTCAATGTATTTTTTTCGATGTCCATTGTGTAGCTTTGTGTGTATAGAGAATAAAATTTGTACACTAAATTAATCTCTGATATGTACTTCGCTTTTTAATAAAAGTGCAAGACATGCAATCTTTTGATCTGTCTGACATTTTGTTCCTCTCTCTCTCTTGCATACCCTATACAAGAATATATACGCGTGGATTTTTGCTTTTTGTGTATTTCTCTTTTTTAAGATAATCGTTGTTGATCGGACGATCAAAACCACAGAGCCAGCCAGAAGCTCTTCGGTTGATTGATTAAAATCAATAGCGAATATGAGTATACGAGTATAAAGATCGTTAAAGTGCTAAAAGTGGTTTTACACGACGTGTATTTGTTATATGACTTGTCAGTTTTATAACCCATATGCAATTTCATGTGTTTGCTTTCAAACGAACATACATGTGTAATTACGACTGACATAACCCATAATATATAATTTTGCCACCACACACTTTTATATTACCAACTACAGCTGATAGAAAGATGCAAACCTAGTTCTTTTGACATATATTGACATTACAGGATGTCAGATGCTTTGTCACATCAAAATAGAACACGTTCTAAATGGAAAATATCATAAGTATTGTACACATGGAAAAAACACTACAATACAATACAAAAATTTGTTTGAAAGGATTTACACGACGTGCATAGAATTTACACAAATACATGTCGTGTAAAACGACTTTAAGTCATGTTTTTATATTGTTGATTGCTTACGAAAGTTGTTTCAATCACTCATTGCCGTTGTTTGATCAGCATACGAAACTCACTTTTTTCTATCTTCGGGCAAATTGAGGAGGATGTCAGCTTTCACTGGCTGTCAAAACAAAATAATAAACGCAGCTTATTCAAAATTTCACAGTAGTCCAGTAATAGATAACAGTTAACGGGAGCAATGTTCCTCCAAAAAGCGTTGTTCTACAAATACAAACAGCCCTCGTATAATAAACCGTATATGTACAGCCAAATTGCGGTATTATCGGCCATTTCAACTAAATGTATGTAGATTTTAAACGAACCGTCTTTTACTACAAATTATTATATCCCTTACAAGAAAACGAGTAAAAACGAATTACAAAAACTCAATATTAAACTAAATAACCAAAAAATAAACGCCGAGAAACACAAACAAATAAATAAACTTTTATTTCATTCATCAGCAAGATCATCATGCTGATAAAAAACATCATTATGATGTTTCAAAGTTTACCAACCAACACGTTTGCACTTTTGAAAAGTTGCTAAAACAAAAGTTAAATTTTTCCACAACCAGAATTAACAGTGAAACAAAACTAATTTTTAATGTTTTATATAAAAAAAGGTTAAACAAAAGTTAAACAAACACAATACAAGTTTATTTTTAAGCAATTTGCCTACATCATCATCAGCTGGGGAAGTTCAATAACTGACAATAAATTATTTGTTCTACAAACGATTGTGATAAAATTAACTTATTTTTAAATACAAAAGATGATAATTTTGCCCGCCACTTCGTCAGCGTCCTGACAATATTCTGTTCGATTTTGCTTTAAAGGTAATCCACACCAAATTTTTCCTGTATAGTGCTTCAGTTGTGGTTTATGTATTTACTTTATATAGAGGTACCCATCCCTGGGTAATTACTCAGGAACAAAGACTTTATATGAAATTATAATATTTATATAAAATTATATAATTATTGTAGAGTTCTGTGATTAGTAATTAAAATATCCCGCTAACAAATATAAAAGGTGCTGCCAAGTTTGTAGTACCTTTAAATTGGTAAAATTGCGTAAGTTCACAACTTTTTTTCTCTATTTTATCTTTCAAATTAGACATTTTACCGGGAAAAAAATTATACTATATTTGAACCGAGATACTAAGGTACTTCCTTCCAAAATTTCATTCATCCAGTAGTTTTTACGTGATGCGAGCACAGACTAAAATTCTATAAGTTGCTGTTTTGTATTCTGTACCAAAATTTCATGTACATGTACAGAAATGGTCCTGCTATAGTTTTATTATATACCGGCTGTGCCCGCCACTTCATCAGCGTCCTTACAATATTTTGTTCGATTTTGCTTTGAAAGCAATTAATACCAAAGACTATTACCTTTTTAGTGCTTCAGTTATGGTTTATGTATTAACTTTATATAAAGGGTCTCACCCCTGCTAAAATATGCCGCCTTAAAATATGCATATCTGTAAAGTTCCGTACTTTTATTACTTTTTCTCTTGTTTCTGTTGGAAATGAGTTATTTTTTATTTGTACCGAAATACTAAGGTACCTTCTCACAAAATTTCACTAAAATTCATTCAGTAGTTTTAACGTGATGCGAAGACAAACAGACAAAAATTCTAAATATTGTTGCATTAGCAAAAAAATTTTCGAAAAATATTTTATGTACAGAAATGGTTCTACATATTACAGTTTATTATATGTATAGACTAGCTGAGGTACACTAAATTTACTTTAAACATTTTTCATCCAGCACTTTCGATTTAGATTCCGTCTATGTATCATCTTGATTACTCATTGATAAGAAACTGATGTTTAAACCAACAATTGATTCTGCCATATATATATACCCCTACTAAAGGGAAACTCAACAGATTCATACAAAGCTTTGAATGTTTCAAAATGTCCGAGAATAATCTACAATATTCGGGAGTCTTTTGAAATGATGTAAGGGATGATCCATTGCGAGGTTCCCTGCTTTTTTAAAGAAAAAAAGAAAGAAAATTCAAATTTAATGGAGAATGTTTATTATCATTTGAAAGAACATTCTTTGGCATTTATTTTTTGAAGATTATGTCTATCAAATGTTGGCCGTTGCTGGGTCGCAGATGGCCCATCCGTTGAGTCTAATTCTTAATGAATCAAGCCCTGACTCGAAGCGAGTTTGTCAGTATAAACTTTAGACTTTACATATCCCCACAGGAAAAATTCTAACGGTGTGATATCACACGATCTTGGTAGCGAATCGACTGGCCCAAAACGTGAAATTATGTGCTCACCGAAATGTTCTCTCTTCAGGTTGCTTTACGTCCCAAATGCTACAATTTTATTTGTTTACATACCCATAGAGCCAGAAATGGGCCTCATCGCTAAACAAAATTTGCCTTGAAAACGTCGGATCTTCTTGGAACTTTTCAAGAGCCCATAGAGCAAAGCGATTCAGGCTTAAGTCTTTCCATTATGAAATGCCAAACAATAAAAAACAAAAATAACATGATAGCATGACACGACTCACACGTGATTTGTCAAATAAAAGGCTATTGAAAAAAGTACCTCGAAATGGATCACCCTTTATATCCATACGTTGTCACATAACTATTTACACGTTTAAAATTATATTATAGTACGTTTATATTATAAACATAATTATGGTTGTATTTTACAATGTTATTTTTATGTTCAAATGACAACAATATTATTACTATAGTTTAAAATAATACGGTTTAAATATAACCATATAATTCAACCATAACATGTTGCTCTTAGATTATGGTTACCTCAACCATGTTTTTTCTTTGAGTGTATATTCTGGGATGTTTTCGGACGATTCAAACTATTCCAAAATATTTTTAAAAAATTTTATTTGGAATTTTTAAATAATATTATTTATTTCTCATAACGCATAATTCCTTTTTTTAATTTATTATTATATAGTAATCCAAACAGATTACTATTGGAAAGCATATCCATATAGTATATAGCTATTTCACTGGTGCTTACCCAGTGGACTTTTTTAAATTTTCCGAATAAAAACCCAGATTCTTATGCTCAAAATTTAATAAATCAAATGAGAAGTTTATTAAGTTTATTAAAAAATTAAAAAAACTTTACTTTTCTTTTTCTTTCTATTTTCTACATTAAGGGTTTCCATTGGATACCATTCATAGTGTATTAAAAAGAGTTTCTGAAAAACAAAAATAAAAAAAAGTTTTTTAATTTTTTAAATTTAAAATGGTTACTATGTTTTTTGTTTAGCAATTTTGGATTTTTTCTTGATTTCTAGATTAAATAAACTTCTCATTTGGTTTATTAAATTTTGAGCATAAGAATCTGGGTTTTTATTCGGAAAATTTAAAAAAGTCCACTGACGATCTGGGTAAGCACCAGTGAAATAGCTATATGGATATGCTTTCCAATAGTAATCTGCTTGGATTACTATATAATAATAAATTTAAAAAAAAGGAATTATGCATTATGAGAAATAAATAATACTATTCCAAAATATTTCACAATAATCCAGAAGGTTGCGGAATGCTGTGGAATGCTCTCGAATACTATTAAAGGTTCTAAACTGTTCTAGAATATTTTGTAGGACGAAAGTTCCACCTCTAATGTCTTTAAAGATAAGCCATAAACTCAAAACTTAAAAGCTCCAGAAATGCAAAAATAAAAATTTCTCTAAAAACTCTTTAATAAAACTGTTTTATCTGTTCCAGATATTATACTACGACATATTTTATCACTTCAAACGTTGTCTTTCTTTAAAAAAATATTTATAAATAAAAATAAAAACACGTTGATAACAAAAATATACCCAACATGACGCCAATTATTTCTTTCCTTTGTTTTAAGAGTCTGTTTAATTTCAACGAACAAAATTGTTTAAATTAAAATTGTAAATTAACTGAAAAGTAATAAAGTAATTCGTTCGTTAATTAGATTGTGGTATTTACTCAAGCAGTATTTTATATTAAAATTTAAATTTATTTTTTAGGGCTGAAGTAAGGGTATTGTACGTAATTTATTCGTTGCTCAAGCCAGGACAGCAGGAAATCTTTATACAAAATATTACGTCTTAATTTGCTCTATAGTTTCTGAATTATTTTTAATGAACTGATAAAAATTAAAAAAAATAAAAATATAGCCGAAATGTTCTTTTAATACCCATAGGGACCATATTTTTATGTAAGTCCTGAGTCTATCCGTCCATCAGTTCGTCTACCAGAAGATTAAGCAGTAAAAGCCACATAAAACAAAATTAGGCAAATGAAATTAAAAGCAGTACAAATAAACAGGTTCATTTCTGCAATCAACCAATTTATTTGCAACCTTCGAATTCGATTCATATACCCCGTCTACATTTTTACATATAATAAAATAGTAACTGTTTTCCTTTCTGTCTGTCTGTCTTTCTTTTTTTTGTGTTCGCATCACGTAAAAAGCACTGCATGGATTTTAACAAAATTTTATGAGGAGGTACCTTAGTATCCTGATTCCAATACAGGATACTTCTTTTCCGCAAAAATATATCATTTCCAAGAGAAATTGGAGAAAAAGCAGTAAAACTACGCCGTTTTTTTTTTGAGTTAAAGGTACTGCATACTTTAAGGCATCTTTTATTTTTGAAAGTGGGATATTTTGAAAATGTTGCACAACAGATGGCGCTGTTTTAAATTAATGAGTTACTCATTTCCTGTCTGTCTTTTACAGAGCTTTACAATAATTTTTAAAATTTTATATAAATTTTAAAATTTTATCCAGGAGTTAATACGTAAGAGTCTTCAAATTTGGTGTGGAATGCTTTCAAAGCAAAATTGCACAAAATATTGTCAGGACTCACACAACATGTGTGGGAGCAGGTAGTTACACATAAAATTATAAACATTAACACTACCTTCGTTTTAGTATTAAGTTAATGTTTTTCCATGTCTTAACATGGTTGTTAAAACCTATTTTTCCCCGTTTACTTAGACATAAAATGATAAACATTAAAACTAACATCATGTTAGTGTTAAGTGTAGACTGTCCATGTTATTTTTTTTTTTTGCCATGTCTTAATATAGTTGTTAAAACATTTGTTGTTTTGTTTTAATTTGGCGGTTTTATTTTCAAACAGTGCCATCTGTTGCTCAACCGTACTATTACTAAGTACTGTGCTACAAGCATTCAAACAACATTGATGTAAATAGAATATTATATTTAAACATAAACATACATATATAACATAAAATAATACCGTTGCTCTACCGGCGTTATGTTTATGTCTTGCTCAAATCGATGACTAGTGACCGCCCGTCTACATTAGACATGAATTTGTCTTAACAAAACTCTTGCTTTGTGTGAACTAGGTATATTTCTTCATTTTAGAGAAGCAAAAAAAAACATTTCGTGAACTTACGACTTCATTATAGACTTAATTATAGAAAATAAAAATGCGCCAACAGATTTAATACATAGTACAGATTCCCCTGCACTATGCAGTTTCTTATCCTGAAAATAAGTTTTTTTTTTTTTGAAAAGAATATGGCAACGGCAGTTGAGGGATACTGCCTCAGTCCCAAACATAGAAAAAAATTAAAATTCGTTAAAATAAGATTCTACGAATGATTACAATTGCAAAAGGTATGCTGTATGCCGCGCTCCAACATAAATTTATTCGGATGCTACGGGTGGCTTCAAGTTCGGCGTAACCATCTTCTAGCTAAGCCGACGTTGCTATAAGATTCAGTTTATTGTTATTTTTGCCTCGTGTCCGTTTCGTTAATCGGTTTTTCTTCCAGCTACGTAGATGATTGGTCTACTGTAGCCGGTTCTAGGATAATGATGCTGCCACCTGTTGTTGCCTAGAAACAAAGCTCTCCTTGTATATTTGGTGAAGTGGTGGGAATCCTTTCTAGTCCTTGATTCGTACTTTTTCCTACGGGGTGGCAGCAGGCTGTACTTTTTTTGCCATTTTGTTATCCTCTGTTTTGCCAGGGTTTTTGATCAGGTGGTTGAAGCCACTTAATTTTTCAAAACTCGTTAAAACCACGGTGAAAAATTTTCGCCCTTTGCCAGGGATAGAATCTGGGGTGCTTGGTTTTGTAGACAAGCAATCTAAACAAAAGGTTTGACTTATATTTTAATACACATGTACATAAACTTGAAATGCATAAAGTTAGTTGCTAGATCTCATCACCTGAGGTCCAGTGTTCTGAACGTCTTTAAATTTCACCTGCTGACTGCACATGTTGGATTGAGTCGTCCGTACATCAACATCTTATAATATACAGAAAAAAATTTTACGCCTATTAAAGGTCTAGACTCATTATTACAACTTGTCAATAACTAAAGTTAGGATTTTATCGGAGAGATAAGTAGTTTTTCGTTATAGCAACGAAGGTAAGGCTTGTTACTATAACTATCCTTTATAGTACGTTATAGTTAAGGGTTATTTTAAGCTTACTTTTAATAACGAAAAACTACTTATCTCTGCATTAAAATCCTGACCTTTAATATTGGGACTTAATATTATTTATTCAATTAAATTTTTTTTGTTCTGTTTGAAACAAATAAATAATTGAACCAATTCAGTTCAATACAATCCCATCCACTACATTTTTTTGGTAGAATGTCCGAAACTTAATATAACACGAACACAAATTTTCCAAAACACCGACCCACTATTATTGTTATCGAATCCTTCTTCTAACAATATCCAGAAAATTTCTCATCTTCCTAAGAAAATTTATCTATTTGATAAAATTTAGTTTCTACTAATAAATTAATTATATAGGCTTAAGTTCTTAATTATGAAGAGATAAAGAAAAATTAGATACCAGCAAAGCAGAATGTCTAAATAATTAATTTATTAATTCAAAAATAGTTCAAATAAAAATTCATATAATTTAGTTTCTACATTAACTCTTATTAAATACAATAAAAAAATTGAAACAATTAAGAATTTAATTGAAATTTTATTTATTACTAATTAAAACCTTTATTTTATGCAGATATTTCAGCTGCAAGACGGTTCTAAAACACGGTTCTAAAAGTAATTATGATACCCAATTACAGAGTTGCCAAAATTTCAGCTTTTCTATTCTATTCCTTTGTTTCACCACTTGTCTTATCTACACTCCTTCCCTTTCCCAAAGACAGTAAAACAGTTAATTGGTGGCAATAATTGCCAGAGTGTTACTTCTCTTAAAAAAAAAAAAAATAAATAAATTAAAAAAGATCTTTTAATAGTTACATCCCTGACAGAAATATGATAAATGAAACACATCATTTCTTTCAATCAAATCGTCTAGAATTAATTGAAATAATATTTTCAATTTGGCATACTTCCCCCGGCAAAAATCAATGCACACAAATCAAATCCAAATAACTTTGCTTCTTGTTATTTTTTCTTACCTATTGCAACCTTAAGAATGACATACATATACACTTACAATCGCACACATACAAACCTACATACATATAAATGTACACACAGGCATACTGACATTTAAATAACAGACTCATAAATTAATGACATGTATTGGAAATAAATATCAAAGAGGGTCCTTTTCCATCGCTGTCAACAACAACAACAACAAAGACAAAAACTGTAGCAAGCAATGACAATAAAAGCGAAACAAATTGCAAATTGAAAATATTTGTGCGAGTGTTTTTGTAGGCGTTAAAGGGAAAATTGAAAAAAAATAATACTGTAGACTCGTAAGAAGCAAAACCATTATTCCTTCTACAGTCGCAAATTCAATGGCGTGTACATATTTTCCTTTCCTTTCCTTTCACATTACATTATATTACACTACACTACATTACATTATATTAACGACAATGAAGAAATGCGTTGTATAAAAAGTAAAAAGGCATAAAAAAGCAAAGCCAATAGAAATTCATATTTGTTTGTTCTTGTTTAATTTTGCATACCAAAAGCTGAAATGAAATGAATAAAAAAAAAACACTTTAAAAGAATAATAAAAATTCACCTGCTTAGTTAAGAAATCAAAAAGTGTTTAAAAATACAAGGCAATCGAATGAATTAACCCACAGCAAAAGAAAAAAAAATCAAAAGAAATAAATTCAAATACAGACTGAACCAAACAAAACATGCAAAATCCATTAAACAAGAAAATTTCGGCATGAATACCTTCACCACCCTCAGCAAAAATTAACTATATATTACATATCGTCGCGTTTATTCTTAAACCACGTAAGCGCCAAAAAGTCGTTTTTCAGAAAACGAAAAAACTTAAAAACTTCTTTAATATGGGTTTCAAAACAATTTTTTTTACAAAACATTTTTTTTAATTTATTACTTAGAATTAATTGTAGCCAAATCTGTCGCTTACGTGGTTTTGGCGCAACCAGCAAATCGCAAATTTCTGTGTGTAAACAAACATTTATTTTTGTATTTATCAAAAAAAAACTTTTAACTTTAGTAAAAATGCTCCAATTGGCCTGCAAATTTCATGATTTTTTTATTCTTAAATGCAAAAAACTTAGTGGTTGAGTTTTTAACATTTCCAACTTGAATTATAAAAACCATTATATTTTGCATGCAAATGTCATTTGTATGGCGCTTAGGAGGTTTTGAAAATGGATTTTTTGGCAAATGTTATTTTCTACCATTAAAAACCAAAAAAGTCAATTTCGAAAAAATTACGCTTACGTGGTTTAAGAAGAAACGCGACGATATATTTGAATAAAATAAATATTTAAAAAACCTTCACACATTCACTCTCGTACATACAAAAACAAACATTAATGTTGGTGAGACAGGGTTGGAAATGTTGGCACCATTTAAATTTTAAAGTATTTTTGTTAAATTGCGCCTTTAATATGCAATAATAAATGCGATAAAAAATATGGCTTTTTATAATTTCAAAATTGTTAAAAATATTAAATTCAAATGATAACAGAAAATGGTATAATATTATAAAAAAAAAAACCTGCAATAGCATTATAAAAAATAAAGTTTTTAAATTATACTTTAAAGTTACAAAATTATACTTTAAAGTTATTTTTTTAAGAGTGGTAACACTCAGGAAATTTAAACTTACATTAATCGTGTGTGTTTTATCTTCTTTGGAAAGGAAAATAATTAGATAGTTAAAGAAAAGCTTCACTTTCGGCAACACTGCAATTAATTTAAAGCTAGTATCATAATTGCCAGATTTGTTCACCTATTTCGCCAAAATCGATGTGAAAAATCGCCATAATCGGTTTTTGTTAAAGTTCGCCTACCACTTGTAAGATGAAGGTGGTTGGTAGCTGTACCGAGATCCTGAATGGCTAGTTAGTGGTTAAAGAGGACCAGTCGTTAACAGCTCCCCTAATTCACTGTGGAACAGCATACGCCAGGGATGCGTGTTCAAGAGAGTGCTTGGCCTTTAGTAACTCTGGATAGCGGTTGACCTCCTGTTTCAATGTAGTCTTACCCATTCATAAGGTGCTCTGTGTGGTTGGTCAACGTTTTCTCCAATAATGGCCTAGGGAAGAATTCAGATTGGATGGTCAGAAACGCCTCGCAAGGGGTGAACAGGTTCATCTCTAAAGGTTCTCCTATGGCGTTGAACCGGGATATTTCGATAGGGGTTAACAAGAAAGCCTCGTTAAAGGTGGAGAGGTTAATCCCTTTAGGAACGACAGTTGCCACTGGCCAAGGGAGGATATCGAAAGAGAATGACAAAGAAACCTCGCAAGGCGTGGACTAATCAGTCTATGAAGATACTCCTGCGGCTATGGAGGTAAATATGAATGAATTGAAAGTACCTGTCCCTGTGGGCTTAGGTAAATCCTTTTCAGAAGCAGGCACCTCAAAACTATCCTTCAACGTCGAGTCGGAGTCTCTACAGCATATGCCTAAAAGTGAGAGGCAGAGGCAGTAGGGGAGACTGGGATAGGAAAGAGGCTGAGACGGCAGCGCACATTATGTGTGAATGTCCAGACTGAAGACCACTGGTAGAAGCCTGTCAAGTACTAGAGACTGCGTGATGAGAAAGAAAGCCGACAGTTACAAGTCGACTGTCTGAAATCACTAAAATTAAGATTAGGCTGGTTGTGGCACGTGACTTAATGTAAGTAGGTTGCCGTAAATTACATTTCGGTTGCCTGTACTCATAGAGAACGAAAGGGGGCTGAAAAGGGATGCATTATGGAAGTGGTTTGCTTCGATATTCCGCCTACATTAATAATAAACTTCGTCTATAATATATACAATTTTGTTTAATTTTAAATAATATTATTAAAAGCAAAAACAATAGCAAAAATTCAACCAAAAATTAAAAAAAAATGTCGCCAAAATAGATTTTGTTTTTTATATAAAACAAAAATAATTAGTGAACACGAGAAAAGTACAATTTTTACTTAAAACAATTCAAAATAGTTTGGGTCTTATAATAAAGGGAGACCTGAGCATACCCATCCTCAACGTACTTCTCACCGAGTTCTTATTTAAAATATATTTTATGAGATGAAGTGCAACTTGCCCTGTTTAAATTCATATAATTTATATCATAATAAAACCATTTCGCATTACAGTTTTGGTGGAATTCATTAATGAAAGCTCTCTTTCTTTGAAGGAGTTACCAGAATTTATTGGCATTGCCAGCAAATCAACTACAAAATAATTGTGGAGACTCTGATACCAGTCCAATAAATATGTATCTGCTGTGACATCTAGGTGATAAGGCCTTGCATGGTTTATATCTGCAAATCTAAAAATATGTCACGGTCAAGTATTTGTGGGTAAACTTGAAAAGTTCTCAATAAGCACTATAGCAGGAAAGAAATAGGGAAATATTATTTTTGAACCCTAAGCTGCTAATTGGTCGGATCGTGGAACACAGCATTGTAACTTCAAAAGCCATCTGAAGAAATTAAAAGTCGAGAAAGATTCTGTTCAAACGAATTTGTAATTTAGGTAACAGAGTTTACGCTTACGAATAGAATTTTATAAACAGTCTTTACATACATACATCTATGGACAGCTATAATTTAATTTTAAATAAGCCAAAGGGCTACTATAGATATTAAAGTATAATTTTAACAATTTTATTGACATAAAAAGCATTGTTGTAAACTTCTTTGTTTCGGCTTAAAGTCAATTGTTTTATTCTCATCAAATAAAATAATACATTATTTGAAAGTCTCCCAATATTTCGATCAACTTCGTTAATAAATCTTCAGGGGATAATTTGGAATTAAAAATCTGCATTTAAAATAAAAGTTACCTGATTATTCCGCGCTTCTGATAGTTGCACTATTGTCAGAATATGTAACTAAAAATGCATTATTCATCTCTGCTTCAATTGCCCATATCTGGTATCCTTTTTTAAGCCTGTGCCAGTATATTTATGTATTTATTGTGCTTGTAGTTGTTGTTTTTTTTTTAACATTTGTTGTTAAATATTAAGTCACCTTTAAATTCACCCACTGACCCACTAAAAAATCACTTCTGTATGGTTCTCATAGTTGTTTCTCTTCCTCTGTTTCTCTCTCTCTCTTTCTTTCCATATTTCGCATATATACTCTTATATATTTTGTATTTAACAGCAAACTATAAAAACAACAAGTACAACAAAAGTAAAGACCTGAAAATTATACTACAAGTATATACAACAACAAATTGTGCGCCAGCCTTGCGCCTAAGTTAACTGAGAATTGAAATTAGGTCAGTTTTGTGTCGATGATCCTTTAGACTAAAGTGTGCATATACTCGTAAACTCATACACTCTGTTGACTACATGCACTTTTTTTCTTCTTCTAGTTGTGTACTTACAAATTTTTTTATATGTATATGTTTATGTGTATGTTTTATGTATGTAAGTTTATTTTATTTTGTATTGTATTTACACATTTATGACTCTGTGTAAGAATATACGAGTATATGTATGTTTGCTAGCAGATATTTTTCTTTTTATAAAAAAGTGGTAAAGATAAACAGATGGAAGTAGTATAAAGTAGAAAGTTGAAAATGAAAAGTTGTGAATGAGTCCAGAAAAGTTGAAATATGTTTGTGTGTATTGTTTTTTTTTTATATAAAATTACATTTTTCTATTGAAGTTAACCTACATGAGTTTAAATTGGCCAACATTTATTTTATGCCAGAAAAGGCGTAAAAATAACTTTAATAACTTCAAATAAATCTACCATATTATTTTAATAATACTATTTTATACCTCGCAATATTTCAAATTAACCTACATAATTCGGGGGGAGTCAACCAACCGTAGGCGTATGGTTTTCATTTCAAAATATCATGTTACTCATACGCCATGGATTTGGGAAATCTTTAACATCAATCAATATTTTTTAAATGAATATAACTACTGAACATAATGAAAAATAAATTAAAACATATTACTTTTCCAAAAAAAAAAAAACTGATTAAGAATTAGGTTAACGAAATATTTTAACATGAATGTTTTTAGATATACATACATATATGTTTATATTCAGTATACTTTATTGAAAAAATCGTGTTATTGGAACATTTTTAAAGGAAAATTTTTGAAAAAATAATAATATAACACCGTAGGATTGTCATCTAAATATTTTGAAGTTTTGTGTACTTTTCAAATATTATTATATTTTAAAAGGCTTAATTATTCTATTAATTAAATTAAAAATTTTTACTGCATAATAAAGGGGTTTATATAAAAGCATATTGATGTAAATTCAACAGAGAGAATGTTTTCTGACAGAAAATATGAAATTCGTACAGCAGGTATTAAACGTTACTTTGACAAACATTTTGTACTTAATTTTTCTGTAAATTTAATAAAAATATATAAAAATTAAGAAAAAAAATATAAAAATATTAAAAATATAATATAATAATAATAATAATAATAATAATAATAATAATAATAATAATAATAATAATAATAAAAATAATAATAATAATATATATAAAATTATAAAAACATAAAAGCATAAAATAATAAATATAAAAATAATAAAAAAATATATATAAACATATAAAAATTGTAAAAATTATAAAAATGTATAAAAAAATATATAAATATAATATTTAAAATATTAAGTTATAAAAATGTCAAAATATAAAAATTAAAATAACATCAAAACACATATAAACATATCAAAATATTATAATATAAAAATTTATAAAAATATAAAAATGTATAAAACTATAAAAATTATATAAATACATAAATGTATAAAAATATAAAATTATAAAAATATAATAATGCATAAAAATATCAAAATAACTAAATATAAAATTATAAAAAAAAAATTATAAAAAAATAATATCAAAATATAAACATATAAAAATATAACAACATAAAAATTTATAAATATAAAAGTTATAAACTATCAGAATATAAAATTATAAAAATGTTAAAATATAAAAATTATAAAAATACCTACCTATAAAAATATTATATTATCAAAATATAAAATTTTTAAAAATACAAAAATATAAACTTTAAAATTAAAATTACATACATAAATATCAAAACATAGAATTATAAAAATATTAAAATATAAAAACTTTTATTTTTATAAAAACTTTTATTTTATTTTTACAAATTATAAAAATGTGAAAATATAAAAATTTAAAAATAGAAATTTCAAAATATAAAAATTATAAAAGTATCAAAATACAAAAATATAAAAATATAAGCAAATCAAAATATGAAAGTTTAAAAATATCAAACTACAAAAATTACAAAATATAAAAATATAAGCACATAAAAATATAATAATATAAAAACATAAAAATAATAAAACACAAAAATATAAAAGCAAAAAAATATAATAATATAAAAATATTAAAACGTAAATATATAAAAAACATAAAAACACAATAATATTATAATAATATATAATAATATAAAAATATAAGCACATAAAAATATAAAAATAAAATAATTTAAAAACAAAAAAACAAAAAATATAATAATAAAAATATAATAATATAAAAATATAAAAACGTAAATATATAAAATATACAAAAATATAAAATTAAAATAATATATGAATATAAAAACATAAAAACATAAAAAAACATAAAAATGTATAAATTATAATAATATAAAAAACCATCAAAATATAAAATTCTAAATATAAAAAAACACAAAAGTATTAAATTATATAAATTAAATAACTATCAAAATATAAAATACAAAAATATAAAATTATGAAAGTTTATTATTATTATTATGTTATAAAAATACATATGATATTATGTAAAAATAAAATAATATGATAGAAAAATATAAAAAATATTAGACACTAGCAGAATGTAATGCATTTTCTGCATCGTATATCCTATTTCTTTGTATAATTTGTATAAATAGAAAATTATTACAATTGAAACTACCTCGTAGATAGATACAATGAACACTGACGACGAATGTACGATCTGCTAGTGCCAATTTTTTTATCTCTTTATAATAAAGAACTTAAGCCAGAATAAATATTAATTCATTTAAAAATAGTTCAAATTAACATTAAATTTATATAATATAAAAAATAAAAAATATTTTTCAGTAATTATTTAAGTAATCTACAAATCAATACCTTAATATAGCAAGGCCTACTTTACAGGAGAAGAAGGAAAAAACTTGATAAAAATTATAGTTTTGTAGTCGCGAATTATTTTTAAATGCAATTTTTTTTATTAAATTCTGCTAGTGTTTTAACGCTGTAACATTTTTTTTTATTTATACATATGTATAAGAAGATCATCTATCCAAATATGAAAAAAAAAGTCGATTTAAAAAAAAACAAGTTAGGGCCTTTCTATATTAAGGTAACGATATATAACAACCATGATTGTTTAATTTTTGTCATGTTTTTATTTTAATATATTTTCTTTTTTGTAAAGCGAAAATAATGCTCAATACAAAAAATTGGTAAGCAAATCTATGTGGCAATTTTTGGTCAATTTCCCTTATTTCTTAAATAAAAGTTAAAGTTTTTATAGTTTTAAGTCTTTCAGTTTTATAATTATTTTTTATAAGTAGTTTTTAATTTAGCGATTAAGATATGTAGATATATTAAATTAAGATTAAGTTTTTATATTTTATAAAACCAGTTAAGTGTGAAATTTTACCAAATAATTTTAATTAAATAATTTAAAGAAAAACATTTTCCAAAATATTTCAAGAATGCAATATTTAACACATTTCTAGCATTGTTTGATAAGCATTTGATGTAATATGCTTTAGTTGGAAATGAATGCACGCAACGAAAAAACTAGATCCAGTGACGAAAACACATATCAGCTTATTATTAAAAATAAGCTGATAATGAAAACTTAACAAAATTTAAAGGATGCATTGGTTTGGATAACAAAATAATAATAATAAAAGCTGACTGAAATTCTAGACGGCAAACTTAAGTATTTAAAACTGTTAAAAAAAAAGTTAAAATAAATCAGTCAAGTGCGAGTTAGTCCCACACACGTAGGGTTTCGTACTATGTCTAGTACGCCTTTAAAAACTCAAGTTGTTAATTTTTTCATGTCTTATGGGGCACCCTTTATTTTTAAAATCAAAGTCATATCCGCGAAAATTGTGTCGCTATTGGAACACCCTTTAAATTTTAGGAATTGTTGTTATAACGGCCATGGTAATACACTTTCTATAAAAATATCAGGCCTACCTATTGCGGTTCAAAAAATAAGGTAATATACGTGAAAAACATGTCACTGATGGATCACCCTTTAGTGATTAGTAATTGTTACTGCGGCGGAAGTACAACATCTACTGTAAACAATTCAAGAGTCTACCTATTACGGTTCAAAAAATAAGGCTATTTAAGTAAAAATCAATGTCTCCGTCGGAACACCCTTTAATTTTGTTATTTGTTATAACGGCCATGAAAATCCTTCTTCTATGAATATATCAAGAGTTTACCTATTACGATCAAAAATCATGTCACTATACGTGAAAAACATGTCATTGTCGGAACACCCTTTAATTTTTAGTAATTGTCATATCGGCCGTGTCAACATATCTCCTGTGCATAATTTTAAGAGTCTATCTATTACGGTTAAAGAAATAAGTAGTTATACATGAGAATCACGTCACTGTGGGAACACCCTTTATTTTTTATTATCTGTTATAGTTTCCATAGTAATAAACCTCCTGTAAAATCTTCAAGAGTCTACTTATTACCGTTCAAAACTTAGGCCATATAGACGCAAAGCACGTCACTCTCGGAAAACCCTTTAAGGTTTAATTTTATATACTTGCTTAGAAAGCGAACATAGAGTTATTTACTGTCTGCAAATTTTAAGTGGTTGCCTCCTATAGCTCAAGAAATAAAGACATAAAGGCAAATGACACCTCACTTTCGAAACATCCGATAAGTTTTAGTATTTATTGCTATATTGGCCACAGTTATACACCTTCTGTGAAAATTTCAAGAGTCTACCTATTATGGTTCAAAACTTAGGTCGTATACATGAAAATCACACCACTATCGGAACACCCTTTAATTTTTAGGTATATTTTTTATACTTGTTTATATAGCGAACTAAGTTTTAATTATTATTTTTAAATCTTGAGTCTATGCCTCCTACAGTTCAAGAAATAAACACATATTCGTGAATAACACCTCTCTATCGGAACACCCTATAAGTTTTAGTATTTGTTGCTGTAGCGGCAACAGCTATACATCATCTGTGAAACATTTCAACCGTCTACCTATTACGGTTCCAGAGATAAAAGGCGCTGACAGACGGACAGACATTGTAACAAAAACAATAGGGTTTCGTTTTTACCCTTTGGGTACGGAATCCTAAAAAGAACAAAAACCTTCGTTACTTCGCCTTAAACTATTCAAATGTGACTATAAAATTTCAACATTATAACAAAACGTATTGGTCCACCGAATTATGCCCAACTTCGCCTTATAGAAAAATACTTTTCGTTTCTATGACAAACTGCAAAGGAGTCCCAAATTTCAAAGTTCAAAACAAGTATTAAATGAATGGAAAAGATTGAAAGAAAAGTTGGTCAGAATGCCATTTTCATACAAGGTGTGTTACTATGGTCGCTATAACATCAAACACTATAACACACACAAATGAGCAGCGAACCTTTAGGATTAAATTTATTTAGGACAATAAAATAGTGGTGGGTGCGTGCGAATACCATGTTGTTGTTTCCTGTTTTTTTCCACTGTGTGCAGTGTTTTTGTTTTTGTTGCTTTTTTACTTTAGGTGGGTACGAAAATAAATGTTGTTGACTTAAATCTTAAAATCGATGGGATTTTTTTCTATAATATAAGCACCTTCTTTATGGCGTTTTTAACGATAAATTAAATATTTTACAGTAGTACGCAAATCTCCGTATAGCCGATTAATTTAATAAAGATCTCTAACAAAACACCAAAAAAAAAAAGGAAAAAAATACAAAAGCATTTCATTCAGTAGCAAGCTGCCTTTTCATGAAGAAGGTTTATTGTCACATTGTAAACATGTTGTGTCTTATTTACAGTCAAAGAGATTTATAGAGTTAAAAGCATTAGGCTTTTACTATAGAAAATTTATGAAAAGTAAAATGGAAAAATTTATATATTTTTATGTCAGAATAGAATGTCTGATAAGAGGTAGCCAATCAGAGAAATACTTTAAATGAGTATGTACATATGTACAGTGGTGTTCCATAAAATAGAGCCACCTTTTACTACATATTTCGAAGTCATACGGGTCGAAGAATGAATGGATACTATTTTTTACAGAAATCTGCTTAACAGTTATGTGATGCCTTACGGAAGATGGAAAATGCCGTTTTAATTTGTGCTTCAGCAAGATAATGACCCGAACCACACATCGAAGTGGGCAAAAGATTGGCTTGAAAAAAATGGGGTTGATATTTTAAGCTGACCTGCCCAGCTGCCAGTTTTAAACCCATTGAGAACTTATGGCAAATATTTAAATAAGCTCTTAAGGGAAAACATGCAACAAAGATCACTTGTGGGCGTTAGTAAATTGAGCATGGAGTAATATTCCGATTGAGCCATGACAAAAACTTGTTGACCCTACGCCAAAACGGTGCTTAGCCGTTATCAAAAATAAATTATATTCCACTTAGCACTAAGGTAATAAAGATAATTAAAGTAAATTTATTTATTCATCTCTTGGAATATTGTGATTTTTACATAATTGAAGTGGATGGTTCTATTATTTATCACACATAAAATCTTGAATTTGTTTTTACTTATATGTATATTTTATTTTAAGTTTTTTTATCGAAACAGGTCTATAGCATTTTAGTAGCTCAGTTGTTCGGTCACACAAAAATAAAAACCTTAAAATTTTTTATAAAGATTTAGTGTACTTTTTTCGTTTTCGAAATATGTAGTAAAAGGTGGCTCTATTGTATGGAACACCACTGTATGTACATACATACATAAGTGCTATTGCAATAAAAAACTCTCTTATTTATTTGTTAAGATTTTCTAATATTATTTATGGATGAATATGTGACCCGGTCTATGAAAAGGGAAAAGATGGCTTATGACTCAAAAACAAAATTTCGAAAAATTAGCTGTTAAAGATAAACAATGCAACAACAACAACAAAAAGTGGAATAAATTTGTTTTAGTCAAAAGCCACCTTTTTATAGGCCGGGTCACATATTATGATTATAAATATCCTGCAACTTACTTCAATTTAAATTAAATGGTAACCAATTTAATAACTAATTAATAACTAATTAATTAAAACAAACAAATCACCTGAAAATTAATACCTGTTGCTCCATTTTAAAAGCAAAATCGAGTATACTTTAGTGCTGGCAATTTCTATTACTTTAAATTACTCGATAGTTACTACTCTTTGTACTTTATACTTTTATTTACATAATGGCAACGTACTAGTAATGAGAGTTTGAATGTAGTCATTAAATGTTCTATTTAATTTGTTTCTAAAAAAATAAACCTAAAAGTTTCAAAAAAATATTAAATATCGGGTACCCATTGCTCAATACTTTTTCAACACTATTCTACTTATGTAATCGTGTGTAATCTGCTTAATCGTGTTCTGCTTTCCATATTATTAATATTTAAATTGAACTCGCTTTTGCGTTTTAACGACGAAAATGTAACAACGTCATAAGAATTTCATAATCAATATTTAAGAGTAAAAGATAGGGCCATTGTGAAGATGTGGTTGTTTGATGAACAACTTTCGCATAGTCGTCATTATTTATTAAAAGCGGAGAGGCCTGTTTTTAGTTTTCAGCCTTTGAAAGGTTTGGGGCTCACTGGGAATAGGCAGCTGGTCTCATGCTAGTGATTTTTTTTTTTTTTTTTGTTAAATATACTCTAAATGTATTTGTTTGTTAGATATCTTGGTGGAGTTCATAAAAACTCAGATGAATACTTGCACTATATTCATTACTTTTTATGGTTCTCTTAGTGGAGAACCATAAAAATTCTGACAAACTAAAAACGGTTTTCTTTTAACAGACCTAACTAAATTAGAGCGTTGAGCATTAAACCTAATCTTGGGTGGCGCCTTGCTTTAACTTTTAAGTGTTATACCAAGAGCCCCCACGCAAACCCCTAAGGGTTTGTGAGCACATACACAATCTCAACCAGAATCTCACAAAGAGATCAAAACATGTAAAAATTTTAAATCAGTAGCATACCAGCTTTCAACAAGGTAGGTTTGTGTCACTTTGCTAAATATTTAGCAAACCATCGCATTTTCATATTAACCACTTTTTTGGTTGGTGGCCTTTGGTTATACCCAAATTGTTGCTTATTGACTTTGACAAAGCGCTGATGCTTTTATGTGAGTGCATTACTTCAGACTCAACGTGAGGCGCCAGTCAACGCTATAGATCATTGAGCTGATCTTGTTTAGGTATGTCTGTTAAAAGAAATCTGGTGGAGTCTAAAAACCTAGAAGTAAATTTAAGCAGTTTATACTTCCCTAATGAAAATACAGTTCGATGAGCAATTCTTGGATCAGGCTTCAATTGGTGTACTATTCTAGTTGGCCTACAAAATATAGTTTGATCTCCACTTTGGCTTATCTGTCAGCTGTAGCTTAACATATACATATTTTTGTTATAAAGATATACGAATCCACTTTTTGCGCGAAGTCTGTGTTCGAAGTTTCGTCCTCTAGAATAGTCCAGAAAATTCCAGAGTATTCGAAAGCTTTCGACAATATTTTAGAATATACAGAAACATTTTGAATTGTTGTGGAATGTTCGGATATAGTATGGAATGTTTGAGAACATTCCGGAATATCCCAAATCATTGTGGAATATTCCAAAATAAGACCAAATGTTGCAGAATGTTCTAAAACATTGCGGACCATTCGAAGCCTTTTTTCTATGGATAAGGCTACTGGTATATAAAACAAGATCCATCAGGGGTTCGGACGTTAGTTTCTTTTCATACAAGTGAGTGATAAAAGCAAACAGTGTACTGTTATAATCAGTTACTGAATATAAGTCGCAAATTATATGCATTAAGTTTTAAGTCCTTAAAAAATTGTTGTTGTGTGAGATTCTTGTTGTAAAAATGTAAAGTCGGATATATCCTTTGTTCATTTTATGTAGTTTTTACCGCACAGGTAAAATTGTAAAAACTATGTCGGTCTCTGTGGATCAAAACCCATCGTTCTTTTGCCCGTTCAAAAATATCTATTGCAACTTCGTCCGTCCGTTTTCAAAGGTATTCGTTTGATAGTGTTATTACGTAGTTAAAAAGGGCGGTTTTTGCCAGTTTCGAAGCTGGTTATATAACTGCCACTATTGAAAATAAATACGACTTGAACTGAAGTGAACAATGCCTCGTCGTTGTTCGTGATTGCCAGTAGAGTTTTAGTCGTGCCCAAAATCATTTTACATTTCTCTCAGAAATATTAGGAAAAATGAGAGCAATTTACATGTGCTACGTTCCGTTAAAGTTACGTTTGGCTAACTAAGCATCTAAAAATGTATTTAGGGTATTTATTAATAACATTTTAGTTTTATTTATATTATGTAAAAATCTCAAACATAAAATTCGAGGAGATATTGTCATTGCTGAAGCAAAACGCCGCGATGTAAGAAAAAGAACAGCAAAAAATTAAACATTCGAAGAGTATGAGAGTATTCGAGGGTATACCTCAATATCCTGGAATATTGTAGAATGTTGTGGAATGTCCAAATATTCTAAAGTATTCCCAAGAATAGTTTGTAACTCACTTAGCTACGCTGGTTATCCCAACTTACAAGCCGGCCCTTGGAATATATAATTTGTGGTTAAAATTTCTATAATCAATTTTATATCTGTCAAAAAGACGCTAAATTGGCATTACTAGTAACACTGTGTATTTATGTGTGATTTTACGAATTTATTGAGTTATTTCTAATTATAATATGTGTCAGTATTTGCTATACAGAGAGTGTGGGTGGGTAGAAAGTACAAAATTAAATATAGACTAACATTCAACAACTTCAAACATTAACTACTCGTTCAACAACCCACGTTGTTAACAGGCAGAATTAGCGGCCCACCTAATGCTGATATTTGAAAATTAAAACAAAAAACACACCACCCGTTTATGTTCGATTCCCATAGACAACTTTACACCCACTCAACCTCCTCTTGAATTATTTCTTTAAGCACTTTTTACCAGAACTTAATGCCAGCGAGTGCAATATTAAAATAACATTTTGTTTTTCTTTTATTTGTTTTTTTTTTCATAATTTTTTGTAGAGCCAACAATTAAACTGTCAATGACTCAGGATGTAATGTATTACAGCAGTGAAAGTACTGTTTAACAACAAAGAAAACAGGATACTTATAGTGTTGTTGTTGTTTGAGTGATGACAATTTTAAGTGAAAAAAAAAACCAACGACGAATGACAAATATAAAACAAGAATTTATGTTTTATTTCAGTTCTGCCACGAAAGTTGTATTTTGTTAAAAATTTGTGGTCTTTGTTTTTCTGTTTCTTTCCCTTTTTGATTTTCCTTCTTTTCCTAGTCAGCTACTTTTTCATTCGCTTTTATGATTAAAGGAAACCATTAAGGAATTTCATTAACAAAAACCAAATCACGTTATTATCACTTTTCCTTGTGTGTTCTTGTTTTTGTTGTTTAAGGAGAATTCTGATGCTAAACAAGCAGTATTGGTATGCGGTCCTTTTTTAGGTCTTTATTATACAGATTTTTGTTTGTTGCTTGTTACTTGTTGTTATTGCTTTTATCCAGTTTAATTTAAAAGGATTATGCTGACAAAATTGAATTTTTATGGTGTATAACACACTCTAGATCCTTCCTTTTTGATTCATATTAATATTTGTTGAAATGAAATCCATTAGATTTGAATTTTTGATTTTTATTTGCATTTCCCTCTATTCTTTTGCTGTTAATTCTCTTTTTTCAAATCTGCATTAACCTCATACAAAGTTTAACACAACGCACCGTAAATCATAAACAGTCATAACATAAATGTTATCTAAATAAATTTTTTCTTTTATAAACGAAAACATGCACGAAAATTTCTTTTTCGTCACTGCACTGTGGGGCGAAATCAAAATATTTTAGAAATTATTCAGCCTTTTGTAAAGGGCTAGTCCGGTTGATCCAAAATTTGACATGGCCATAGCAGAGTAGTTTTGACGGTAGGCATTATTCACTTACCAGTGGTAGCGCTATGTGGCATAAAAGAGGGAAGCTTAAGGTAGTGATTCTCACCAACTAACGATTGATAATTGAATACAAGTTTTCTCGTATTACTTTATCTGAGTTTGGTTGGTTAAATATATGATGCTTACAACTAAAACGCTATCCTAAGTAGATAGATACGAAGAGTGCTGATGACGGACCTAGCTGTTTAGAAAATGTGCATTTCGCACTGCTGGTGTCTAAAAATTTAATTTTCCCAATTTTTCTTTCATATTATCACCTAATTTGTAATTTAAATTATTCTTTCTTAGAGAGAATAAAAGGAACTTTAGCTTGACTGCAAATTTCAAATGAACTGTTTTTTTTTTTTTTTTTTTTTGAAAGTGGTATAAGTCCACTTTTTAAAAAAAAACTAATTTAACGATAATTTCATTGATATAGAGAAGGTGTCTTCTCTCCATAGCAATAATCAATAAATTCTATTTTGACATTTTTTTTTAAAGTGGAATAAGTCCATTTCTAATAATTATAATTAAAACAAATTTAATTTTTTAATGGTTATTGCTACCTATTGTAACAATTATTATTGATTATTGCTATTTCAATGCATGCTGCTCGTAAGCAGATACCACTAAAGCCCATTTCACACATAAGACCTATTTTACGAGAACATCGAAATTTAGGACTTTAGCGTACATGTTCCAAAATCCCAAGGCTGATATCGGGAAAAAAGACTGTTAATTTTTATTTGTGACTGTTTGTGTTTTAGTGTGCGATGTGTACATTTATTTTGCCTTTATTTTCCTCATTATAACAGAAAAAAAAACTAATGTGAGTTTAAAAGTTAATACTGTCATTTACAAGCGTATGAAAAAATGGAAAAATGTCAACTCATTCTTTTTATTCATGCTTGAAGGACTCTTCACTTAAAGGATTGTAAGATGAATTATAAACAACCTAATAACAGTTTGGCCTGTGTTAATATATGTATGTACATATGAGCATCAAAATAAAATAATATTTCTTATTATTTACACACTACTTGACAGATCTAATTGGCAGCCATTAATTTTACAAACAAAATTTGTTTGGTCATATTATGTTTATTCAATCCTTAATGTAGTTATTGGAACTACCAATAAGTACTCATATCATACGTTTATTAGTTACAAAAATATACTTAATTAAGTCCATGCTTATTCTTATCATTTGCTGGTCATCTCTCAGATGTTTTGCAAAGAGAAGAAGAGGATAGAGGAATATCATCTTAGTCATTTAGTGATTTAGCCAATGGAACGTTTAGGTCTTTGTGAATGTTCGAGTTTTAGATATACCAGGCATTGGCGTAGGAAGGCCATTCTGTGGGCTGCAATGCCTCCTCCAGTCTTGCTGCTGCTCCATCAGAATTTTTGAAAATTGTACTTTATGACCATATATTTATTTTCAGTATATTATTTTCCAGTTAAAATGTTTTTGCCCCCGTAGAAAATATGTCATCCTAAGCCAATGATACCAGGGAGAAAATGTGTTTATACGCCCTTTAATAAAATTTAAAGGCTTCAAAATTTGAATTTTGATTAACTTCTAAAAATAAATTTTAGTCAATTAAATTTTATTGAATGACTGATTCGGAGGTATGAATTTCGTATGAATGAATTTGGTTGCCAATGCATAACTCTTTATGAAATATTGTCTCACACACGCAAAGAAGAAACTTTGTTGAGGTAACCATAATATAAATATATTATGATTGGATTATAAGGTTGTAGACAAGCCATAACATTATGGAAAATATGAAAAAATGATGTTAGAATCATATTATTGTCAAACTTAACAATAATATTATAAAATATAAACACAAGTATGTTGAAGTATAAATATACTATAACAAAAAATGATCAAATATAAATATTATATAGTTAAATTAAATGATCACAACATTATTAAACACTTTGAAGTGTCACAGGGTCAGACTTGGGGGATATCAATTACATTATGTAATTAATTACACATGCAATTACTAATTACATGTAATTGTAATTGAAAATTTTCAATTACTAATTACAAGTAATTGCAATTGAAATAGGGACTAAAATCAATTACAATTACTTGTAATTTGTAATTGAAAAATTTCAATTACATGTAATTATTAATTGGAAAATTAAATTACAGAATAAAATAAACTTTTTGAAATCGAAATGGTTACTATGGTTTTTTATTTTGTTTAGAAATTTAGATTTGGCTTTCTTTCTAGACTGATTGAACTTCTCATTTAGTCTATTAAGTTTTAAGCATAAGAATCTGAGTTTTTATTCAGAAAAATTGGGAAAAATCCACTGATGAGCACTAGCGAAATAGAATATTTATTTAAATAAATTTTCAAAAGGAATCATGCGTGAATAAAAATAAATAATAATAACAATCCTATTTGAATAAATAAATTTGGCGCCTTAGTGTTAAAATAATACTAGCGAACAAATATAACCTTTCAACTGGTGCTGAAGATGTTAAGGGAATATTAGACCATAAAAAAGCCTTTAGTATTGTAGGATAGTTTTTGAGGTAATTTAGAAACGAATTTAGACCACGCAAGTAAATCTGAAGTGCAAATTTCAAACTATTTTCTTTTTCACAACGTCAATGTCTACGGAATATTAAATTAAAAAATGTATATTTGACCGCAAAGTTTTCAAAATGTTGTAAGCGATAATTACCTTTATGAAGGTGTTCACCGTAACTGAACATGGATGCAGTTTTCGTATTGCTCGTTTGAATAATACTGTTGATCATGCAACGCAAGATAAGCTTGAAATTTTTAGGAATATAATTGAATTTCGTTCAATTGGAAGTAATGATTACTGCCTAATTACAATTACATGTAATTAGTAATTGAAAATTCCCAATTACTAATTACAAGTAATTGTAATTGAAATTTTTCAATTACAAATTACAAGTAATTGTAATCAATTTTGTCCCTGATTTCAATTACAATTACTTGTAATTAGTAATTGGAAATTTTCAATTACAAATTACCTGTAATGGTAATTGAAATGTAATTGAATCTCCCATGTCTGCACAGGGTTAGCCCCGTTTATATGAACGTAATAAACAAACAAAAAATCATTCAAGTTCCAGTCAGGCTCACACAAATGCAGTGTTCCGTACTAACTTCAATATATAATTTGAAAAGTTCAAGTTTTAAAAATTTTTTCACGTTTTATGGGGCATTTCATTGAAGTGGTCACACACACGGTTACTCTTATAATCAAGTGTCAGTAATCACGACATTAATCGCGTAGACAAATTTTATCTACTATTTCTGGTGTGACTAACTCTTTTGGGCGATCTGAATGTTTGATGTCCTTTGTGCAAGTATGATCACAATGGCGCTCAGTTAACCACTTTTCAACCTTGGTGTGAACTCGCTTTGCACCATGGTTAAAAAGTGGTTAATATAGTTTTATTTCAAGCTTGCCTTTGGTTTCAATATTAGATTTTTACTTAAAAAATCAGCACATACATACATAAATCACTTTTTCCATTTTCGTTCAAATTAAAGAGTTTGTCTGACTTTAATGGCTGTCAAAAACAACCTAATAACAGCTTGCTTAAAGTTCGACAGTAGTCCAGTAATAGAAAACAGTTAACAGAAATAATGTTAAATTAAGTTTAGTTACTGCGCATAAAATACAAAAAGTCACGGTACTAATTAAAACCTTTGATTGGGGCAACAAAATTTTTCTGTCTCTGGTATAGTGGTAATCATTTCCTTTCCAAATTTGAAAAATTTGTAAATTGTTTATTTTTTTAAGCATCATTATATCATGTTCACCTTTAAGCCTAGTATGTATGTATGTATGTATGTATGTATGTATGTATGTATGTATGTATGTATGTATGTATGTATGTATGTATGTATGTATGTATGTATGTATGTATGTATGTATGTATGTATGTATGTATGTATGTATGTATGTATGTATGTATGTATGTATGTATGTATGTATGTATGTATGTATGTATATAAAAAATTTGTATGAAAAAAGGAAGAAGGAAAAAGAAAAAAGGTGATAACGTAAGGGAGAGGAAATTTCAGCAAACAATTTTTTGAATTTTTTTATATTGATTTTGACAGTAATATGTGTTTTATTCTCTCTTAAAATACCTGATTAATGTCAAACTCCATATAAAAAAAATTTAAAAAATGTCTCTTTTTTAGTATTAGCTCCACCTTGTGCAGTCAACTGGTTAAATATGCCTTGGTCATGAAAAAATTTTGCAGAAGTAGTACTCTGTTTTTACTGTGGAACATTGAAATGTTTCTGGCAACATTTTATCAAAGCTGTGGAATAAAGCAAATGGGCATTATTTCATGTGAAATTTTTAAACAACAGCTTTTGCTAACATTTGTAAAACAATATAATACTTAAAAAACAATAAAATCGTAAAATTCTTCCAAAGGCACCACCTTTCAAATGTCAAATTTTCCTTGTGAAACAATAAATGTTGCTCAACATTTATCACAAATTCGAACAGACTACTAGGCTTTACTTTTAAAAAGAATATTTTAAAAATTTGAATTTAAACTTTTTGTAATATTTATATATTTTATGGCTTTTTCTCAACTATCGTCGCTAAGTAAAAAGTGTTTTTATAAAAAAACCAAATTTATTGCTAATTTATACGTAAAAAATAAAAAATCTGTAATTAAGTTTAATACTGTAAATTCTTCTCTTATTAGACCTCATTAACACAATCACTTTTTTTACGCGATTTGCGTTTTTCATGCTTTTTATTTACACATTCCTTTTTGCACTCATTTGTGTTAGGGGTATTGCGTACATCCCTTTCTAAAGTGAAGCATCTTTGGTATTGTCCAAATAATGGGTGATTTTTTAGCAACTTTATTTTTAGCAACACTGTTTTTGCAGAGCTCAGCTGTTTTCATGTAACATGTTGCGTTTAACCATGTTCAGTTTCGTCTATAAGATAGTGCAACAAAAACTTTTCAAAAAATACACGGATTTGACAGTATAGGTTCGATTCTACTATCAAAGGGTAGTGAAACCCTTTACTCAGTTTGGCGAATTTAGTGATCAATTTTTATTTATGGTCCTCGAAAGATTGTAAAAATCAGTGGACCATTCAAAGAAGGTGTCATCGTTTTTGTCAAATATCTCATTCATACTAGGTGATAGGGCTTGCAGATTATTGAATTGTACTATCAAAATTCATGCTGGCAACATTGGATGAAGGTGAACTTTTTTATCGGAAAACTGTGTTCAGCGACAAAGCGAATTTCTGGTTGAATGGACACGTGAGCTGCCCTATTTGGTATGAAAAGTACACAGAAGTATTGTAAGATTGTGGATTATGGGCCCGTGGCATTATTGGCCCTTTTTTTCAAAGACGACGAATACAAGAACGTTACTCTGAATTAACGTTACGATGATTAATTTTTTACCTAAAATGGAAGAGCTGGACAGATCTCACAGTGCACGCGAAACAATGGCAATTAAGACGCGAGTTCGGTAAACAGTTTATTTTACGTTTGGGAACGGTCCATTGGCCGCCTATATCGTGCGATTTAACACCTTTATATTATTTTTGTGGGGCTTTGTTAAGGGTAATATGTTCACGCACTGGAAGTCACTATTAAAGAATTTATTTGTCATCATTTTAAATCATCGTTAAACCTTTATTGACTGAAATTAAGATTTTATACATTTCTTAATATTTTATGTATTTTTTTAATCAAGTCCGAAAGCTCTTAAAAAATCACCCTTTATAATGTTTCATCAGTTAGGTTGCATGAAAAAAATATTTGTTCTTTTAAATTCAAATTTTATGTTTGACTAACTTAATTTGAAAAATGTTGTTTGCGCTGCAAATTTCATATTTAGTACTAGCTGGGGTATCCAATTCAGGGAGCAAAAGAATCTTTTCAAATGGTCCTCACTACTCCACAATTGTCCAGAATATTCCATAACATTTAATATTGCTGTGAAATGTTCAACAGTGATCTGAGATTTTTCGGCATGTTCCGAAGCGTTCCAGACTAGTTAACTACTAGTGAGGAGTTCGGTATGAAAACATCATTTTTTTTTTTTTAATCGAACAATGACTGTTACCGATGTTTGATATCTCAACTTGATGACCGAATTCTTTCTCAAATATGGTTTCAACAAGGCTATGGCACATGACTTACAGATCTTGTAACTATTATTTTACTAGTTAGGACATTATCTGATCGGTTATTCTATTGTTTTGGCAACGATTAAAAAGCAGTGTTTGAAAACAAAGAAAACTCTTCGCAAACGTTTCAGGCAAAGATAAAATTTTTCGAACTATTTAAATAGTTTTGTAATATATAAGCAAAACCAAAACAATATGAAAAAGTTCGACTTTGTCATATTCCACTTCCACTTCCATGTTCCACTTCCTTAATGGGTCTCTTTTCGATCTCATATTACTGCTTTGATATACGACAACAATTCTACAATTGCAAACAAAACAAAAGCAGAATCAAGTGATTGATTTAGTTCGTTCGATTTTCAAATGTTGAATTTGTTTTATTTGTTTTGAGAATTGCTTTCTATTTTGTTTTTCTTCTTTTACTACACATTGTAATCGAAATAAGCAAAAATAAAAACAAAAAATCTCATAAAATGTCCTGCAATATTTCTCAAAAATAAAAGTTGTATATTTTCTACTATAATGACCAAATCATTTAGCAAACGTTTGTGAAAGGGTTTTTTCTTAAAACGTTTTTGTTTCCTTCTCATTGTTTTCTTTTCTACCTGAGTACGTTTAAATGAACAGTACAGTTTATGTTTATGATCAAAAACAATACAAAACTAAATGGCACAATTGTTCTTATTGTTTCTGTTTTCTTTTACTCGAAAGTAGACGTTTCGTTTTGTTTATTTTCGTACTCTGATCCCCTCACTACAGAGGGGAAATATTAAGGGGAACATTTTTAATTTTATACCCTTCACAGGGTAATTTTTACAATATTTTGAAATGTCGTTTGCCAAGGCACCAGAAGACATACAAAAAATTTAAGCACACCAATCTGTCACGCATAGTTTCGAAAATTTTGGTATTGCAATTCAGCAACATCGGATCATTCCTTTGGAGGCTGCGGACCAAAAACTACGCCCACCTATATTTCTTCACGTTTCTTTTTTCTTAATGATTCTCATTTGATTTTTTTTTTTTGTGAAATAAATATTAGACCGCGACAACGGTAGATCGCAAGGAGTGCATAGAGATCTCAGGGGATAAATAACCGTCTGCGAGGGACACATTTTGTTTGTTTTTAGGTAGGTAGGGTTTTTGTTATTTGATTTGTATTAAAGACCTTTATAGAAAGGAATACACATAGAGGTAGTCAATGGACCCACAGGATACCCACTGGTAAATAGGAGCAGTTAAAAGACACATGGGGGGTCAATATCAGGAATTTTTTTTGGTAGGGATTTCTTTTTGCTTTAGTCTGACCATTCTAACTCAATATAGATTGCAGAAAGGTCCTAAATTTAACAAAAAAATTTCAATAAAATTAAAAAAAAAAAATTTTAATTTTTAAAAAAAAAAAATTTTTCAAAAATATTTACAAAACATTTTCAAAAAGATTTACAGAAAATTTTCGAAAAAAAAAATTTTTTTTAAATTTCCAAAAATTTTCGAATAAAATTTTACAAATAATTTTTAAAAAAAAATTTCTACAAAAAATTTTTACAAACAATTTTCGAAAAATTAAAACAAAAATTTTAATATTTCTTTGAAAATGAAAATCATGACTGTAACATAACATATATTTAATATTAAGAATATACATATGTATGTATGTATGTATGAGTTTGACAGTTAAATTTACAATTATTCCCATTAAATGGAAGTTTAACTAAATTTAAATTAAATTTAAAAATTTAATTTTCGCCTTAATAGTTCCCCTATTTAATGAGGCTACCTGATTAATGTGCCTTGGATAACAATTTCATTTCAATAATCTGCTACGACGTAAAATAAAAATAAAATTTTCCTAACTGAATCAACAAATTTCTTTAACACAATTAAATCTGGTGCAAATATTAATAAAGTTTTTTACGATTATTTCATTTCTTCATTAAATGTTTTCACATTACATCCATCTTATCGCACGCACGAACATCAACCAAAAATATTTTTCGTTTATCGTCTCGACTAAATTATTTTCTATGTTGTTTGTTTTTATGATTATGCAATAAATTGAAAACTAAAATAAATAAACTTTTTCATACTTACGCACAAATATATTGCTCATCAATGTTGCTGGCAGGCAAAAAACTATTACCAAAATATCGGCAATGGCCAAATTGACAATAAAGTAATTGGTAACCGTTCGCATGTTTCTCATGCGCAAAACAACAGCAATAACGAAACTATTGCCGACCAGACCGACCAGGAATACAATCACGTAAGCAATACAATAGACAATGGTCATTGCCAGTGAATGTCTGTAGAGAAAATCGAAATCAGACGTTTCCAATTCCCAATAGGCCGATTCATTGTTTGATGTCTTCATACTGTTAACAGCAACAACGGTGGTTTCATAAAAATTCTCCTGTAATCCGGTTAAAGATGATGATGGCGATGATGTGGAAGGTGATGTAGCTGACACTAAAGATGCTGACAATGCCAATGATGATGACGGTGACGATGATGATGAAGATGGTGATGATAATGAAGTAACGGTGGCAGTGGCTGTGGTCATTACGGAACCCAACAGTGTGTCTATTAGCAGACCACGATTATTATTGACTGCTGCAACGGCGGCTGTAGCGGCAGCTGTTGTAGCATCGGTTAAAAACACAGTGGGACTAAATGCTGTATCATTAATGTTCATTGATGCAGTAGAATTAAAATCATTGACCGTATTAAGTAGAATACTATTGCTGTTGGCTAAAAAAGGTTGCAACTCAAAGAGATTGTGGCTAAAATTGTCCATTATATTAATGCTATTGTTTGTGTTGTTGTTGTTGTTATTATTATTATTGAGGCTATTTTTGATGGTGATACTGTTGCTGTTGCTGTTGCTATTGTTATTAATATTGTTTTTAATAATACCTTTGTCGCTGTTTACTTTTGTGAAATTGAAATCCAAAATTGTCTCTGAATAATCCATTGTTTTTAATTGATTTGTTTTAGAGTTTTGCGTATCTTTTGATGCTGGCAAAGGATCATAATAGTCTTTAAAGGATTTCTGAGTTTTAGGCAGATATTTTCTTTTGTTATGAGATGTTACTATTTCTTAAATTATTGCGCTTTATTTTAAATTTTCTTTAAGTTAAAAAAATATTGATATTTTTTTTGTTTTTGTTTTTAGCTGATTTTTCTTTTACTTGTGAAAAAATTTATTTGTATAAGATTTTATTTAAGCACCTTCTGGAGGCTTCAAAAGTCATTGATTCATTTATTCTTAAGCATAAATGTGGTTGCTGAATTTGAGCTGGGAACGCATTAATGTTTGTTTTCTTTGTGGTGTATTTTTTAGGAGAACTTGCGGCCATTTTTATTATATTTTTTTATCATTTGTGTTAGTTTTTTTTATCATACTTTAAACATATAAACTTTCCAGGGGTTATACTTTTTTAGCAGCAACCTTAAATTAACATAATTTTCTTGTTTAGAAACAGTTTTTTTTATTTTAAAATAAAATCATAATAATTGCAGTGTTATTTCTTTTTTTTTAATAAAAGATTTTAACAATAGTGCCACTGTTTGCAAAAAAAAAACTGAAAATGTAAAAAAGGTAAATTTGTACTTCAACATGTATTAAATATTTATTTTAAGAGCTCCAGAGAGAACAATAATTATTACTTTAAACGATTATATCGTGGTTTAATGAAATTAGGGGATTTTATTTTTTTAGGGATTTTTTATGTCATATATTTTATATGGCATAAAAAATTTTTGGTAATTAAACAATTTTTTTTTTACCTATAGGTTTTAAATAGTTTTTTCTAAGTAAGCTTTTTCGGCTAAATCTTTTTTGTAAGTTAAGGGATCTTTCTGGAAAAATTAACAAATTTATAAAGGTTTGCATTTTTGAGTTTTGGCTTTTAGCGATATTTTTATTTTATATTTTTTTTTGTTTTTTTAACATTTTTTTCTCATTTAATTAAATTTATATAACCTTTTTTGTTCGTTCATTCTAAGTCAGTAATTGCAAACTCAATAAACAATATTTATTGCTAGCTGTGCCCACACACGTTGTGTGCGTCCTGACAATATTTTGTTCGATTTTGCTTTGAAAGCAATCTGCACCAAATCTTAAGACTCTTACATAAAGGTACCCATCCCTGGATGAAATTCTAAAATTTGTATAAAATTCTAAACATTATTGTAAAGCTGTGTAAAAGGCGTTTAAAATATTTCTATAATAATGTAATTCCACAAAGTAAAAATACAAATCAAATACAAATTTTATTCAATTGGCTATTTGGCAGGGAGTAATTCATATTTGGCACTATTTTAGAACAGCGCCATCTGTTGCGCAACCGTGTGTAAAATATCCCGCTTTCAATTCATATTTGGTCATTATTTTAAAACAGCGCCATCTGTTGCGCAACCCTGTTTAAAATATCCCGCTTTCAAAATAAAAGATGCCTTAAAGTATGCAGTACCTTTAAATCGGTAAAATAATCGGCGTACTTTTGATGCTTCTTCTCCAATGTCTCATATTTTTGCGAAAAAAAATATAATTTAGTGTAACCAGGATACCAAGGTACCCCCTCAAAAATTTTTATTAAAATTCATCCAGTAGGTTTTACGAGATGCGAATACAAAAAAAAAACAGACGAACAGACAGACAGGAAGTGAGTTTCTATTTTATTATATGTATAGATTTGAAATGGAATTACCCAGTAATTATTTTTAACGATTACATAGGGATTATTGAAATTATGGGTTTTTTAATAACTTGGGCAACTTTTATGCTATAAATTATAGATGTTAATTATTTAAACGATTTTTTTACTTAAGTTTCACATAATTTTTTCCAATTAAGCTTTTTTGTTCGGAATTTGGGCTTTTCAATTTAGTGATTTTATTGTGTTATTTTATCATGCAATATTCACGTTTTTTAAGGGTTTTTTTCTTCATTAAATAAAAAAGCCATATGAATACACGTTCGTTGAAAATTTTAAGAGTCTTCCTATTATAGTTCAAAAATTAAAAATTAAATTTAAATTTTACTATTTGTTATAAAGACCGTAATACTATACCATCTGCGAAAATTGCAAGAGGCTATATTCGTGCAAATCACGTCACTGTCGGAACACCCTTTAACTTTTATGATTTGTTATAGTTTCCATAGTAATAAACCTCCTGTGAAAATTTCAAGAGTCTGCCTATTATCATTCAAAACTTAGGCCATAAACATGCACATCACGTCACGATCGGAAAACCCTTTAGTTTTTGTTATAGAGGCCGCAGTAATATACCATCTGTGAAAATTTGAAGAGTCTTATCTATTGTGGTTCAAAAGTTGGGCCATATTCATGTAAAACTTATCACTGTCGGAACACCCTTTAATATTTAGGTTTAATTTTGTATTCTTGTTTATAAAGCGAACATAGTTTTAATTACTGTCTGCAAATTTTAAATGGTTGCTTCCAACAGCTCATTAAATAAAGACATGAACGCAAATAACACGTCACTTTCGGAATACCCTATAAGTTTTAGTATTTTTTACTATAGCGGCCACATTTATACATCTGTGGAAATTTTAAGAGTCTCTTTGTACTCTTTGGGTGCGGAACCCTAATAAAAGATATAAAACACTAAAAATATTCCCTAAATAAAAATTCTCCAGACGTTTATTTCGTTATTTAAAATCAAAAACATTAGTAAGTTAACCTTGTGTGGATAAGGAACAAAAGCATGTTGTTTACACACATGAACACCTTAATATGTAGTATTGAGAAGACCTTGTGAATTTTGCCTTCATCTTAGCTTCATTATGCCACAATTTTTCTTTTAAGATAATCATTAGGTATTTCATGAAGATTGATTGCTTACTTAGAGTTTAAATATGGGGGGTAGCTTGAGTTTTTAATATTTTAGGCTGGAATATTTCTCTTAATGGTATCCGACTAGAAGAACTGATTGCTCAACGATAAAATGGAATATATTACACAATGATGGGTTTATTATATCATGTGATTTACTAAAACTCTAGTGATATATTGTTCCCAAACTATGAATTTATATTATATTAGCTGTGCCCGCTACGTCGCTATGGATGCTCGAAATAAAGATTACAGAAGTTATCGCCTAAGCTACTCCAGAAAAGCTGATCGCATATCAACAAATGAAGATATCATGCATATGTTACTAGCGTCTTCAGATCCATATATAAATTCATACCGTACACAGTTCAAGAAGGATACATTGGAATTTTCTGATGAAGTTAAAAATTTGTTGTGTTAATAAAGGTACACGAATTACTTTGTTTTTAAATTTTTTATATTTTCTCCCATTTATTTACAGATATATTCACTAAACAAATGAAAACACGAAAATTTAAATCTGTGTAGCTTTTTTAAGCGATCTAGCTTTTTAACAACGAAAATATTGCATTTTATGTGCTTATCTTTTGTGATAGGTGGGCGTGGTTGTTAAAAGATTTTTCTAATTTTTTCACCATTCATTAATATTATCATAAAATTACAATGAGCAAAAAATTGTGACTGTACGATGATTTTTAACTTTTGTGTTATATGTGAAGTAGGCGTGGTTGAACTCGGATTTTTTCCACACTCGCATTATTTGTTTATCATAGCCTAATATTAGTATGTACCAAAATTCAAGATTCTACGATGTGTCCTTATATTTAATGCCACCAATCATATGAAGCTCAATCACTGTGCGTCGTGGGCGTCGTGACAATATTTTGCTTGATTTGGCTTTGAAAGTATTCCATACCAATTGTAAGACTCTTACTTTTATTGTGCTTTAGTTATGGTTTATGTAATTACTTTATATAAAGGCACCCATCCCTGGATATAATTGTAAAATTTATAAAAAATTCCAAACTTCTAAAAATTATTGTAAGGCTCTGTAAAAGCTGTTTAAAATATTTTAATAACAATGTAATTCCAAAGTAAAAATACAAATTTTATTCAATTGGCGCCATCTGTTGCGCAACCGTGTTTTAAACCGAAAATTTCTGAAATTGCGTACTTTTACTGCTTTTTCTCCACTTTCTCTTGGAAATCAGATATTTTTGCGGAAAAAAGTATCACATATTGGAATCAGGATGCTAAGGTACCTCCTCACAAAATACAAATTTCATTCAATTGGCGCCATCTGTTGCGCAACTGTGTTTAAAATATTCCAGTTTTAACCCGAAAATTTCGGAAATTACGTACTTTTACTGCTTTTTCTTCACTGTCACTTGGAAATGAGATATTTTTGCGGAAAAAAGTATCCTATATTGGGACCAGGATACATAGGTCCCTCCTTACAAAATTTTGTTAAAATCCATTTACTAGATTTTACGTGATGCGAACGTAAATGAAAAGCAGACAGACGGAAATGAGTTACTACTTTGTTATATGTAAATATATATATATATATATATATATATATATATATATATATATATATATATATATATATATATATATATATATATATATATATATATATATATATATATATATATATAAAATGGACACAATATATAACTAGAGTTTTGATAAGCACCTTATCATACCATTAGCGATGGTAATGAAAATCAGAAAAGAATTTCATTGCTAAACATAAAAATATGTATAAATTAAGTGAAATAAAAATATGTATAAATTAAACATATTTTAATTTAAAATTTATTATTTACTGCAAAAGTGACATCCATTAATAAAAATAATTACGTCTTTCATTTTATTGCTGAATTTTCTTTATTTCATTTCTTTGGTATTTAAATAAAGATTTATTGACGATGACATTTTTTTTTTTTTTTTTTTTGAAACATCAACTTAAGGTAGAAGAAATCCCAGTATTTACCCATCTTAGAAGTGATTAATGTTTGTTTAAATTCAATTATAAAATCTAAAAATTTATAAAAAAAATTCTTTTAAGAAGAAAGAGTGTAATAAACACATACTCCTGCACATAAAAGCAAATAGAATTAATGTTAGAAATACAACAACAAAAAATGAGAAATGGATTGCACTCAGACATTGTTAATGGTTACTTATGATGGCTAAAGGAAGTTTTTTTTTCTTCTTAGTTAATAAAAAAAATTGTTTTTCCATTGATAAAAACAAACGCACTTAACGCTTGAATAAGTCAAGTTGACATAAAATATTTTTCGACAAAATTTTATACTTTAATCTACTGAATGTATAATTAATTTTTCTGCCGAAAAGTATGGGTAAATTTTTATGTCAACCTCTTGTTTTAAGTGTTAACTTACAGTAGTGATCAGAACATTGGAAACTGCGATGACATAAATATATGATTTGAATGGATTTGCTTTCATAACAAGATATTTATTTGCAAAGTTTTTGATTTTTTTCCTATTTTTATTTAATGTTTTTACTAAGCAATACAAACAATTTAACTCGTGACAAGAAATAACAACTATGTATATTTAAAAGCTGCCCCAAAATGATTTTAAATTTTTCAAATCTTAAAAATCATAAGGTAAAAATAATAAGCTGCCAGGATCAGTTTATGTTTTATTTGGGCATTCGTAGAACCCATATGAAATTGTCAAAAAAAATGCATCCACAATATGTCGATCACTTCTATGATCCTGGAAAATTGAACTACTCAAACAGTGACTGGTTCTCGATATTGTGACATGATATCAGAGTTAGTTCTGCCTAACAAAACAAAAAGTATGACCTTAAGAAAAAAAAACTTTTTCTTTAATTTAACTCTAATCTTGGGTAAGTTTTGAAACACCTCTGTCAATGATTACAATTGAAGTATTCAAATCACTTACTTCACCACAGGTGAAAGAGAAATATATAAGTTTATCATTCTGTTTGTTATTATTGTCATTTTGTTTCCACCCTTCAAACTGTATATTTTCCGGACCGTTTCAGGTATTAGGGTCGATTAAGCGATGTCTGCCTAACCGTCAGCCCATCTAAATGTGTGTGTTCCCGGCACTTTTAATTGCTGCCCAGCCTGTCTACAAAGCCCTCATGGCACGGTGCATTTATTTCAATGTCCTACCAGGACTACGGATCTGCGCCCCTTAGATCTTTGATTAAGACCGATTAAAGTTGCGCAATTTCTCCAGCTCCAAATTAATATAATAAAATATAATTAATATAATAAAATAGTAACTCATGTCCGTCTGTCTGCTTATCTTTGTGTACGCATCACGTAAAAACTACTGGATGGATTTTAACAAAATGTTGAGAGTATTTACCCTAGCATCCTGATTCCAATATTGGATACTTTTTTCCTCCAAAAATATCTCATTTCCAAGAGAAAATGGAAAAAGGCAGTGAAAGTACTAAATTTCCGGTTTAAAGGTACTGAAATTTTCGGTTTAAAACTGCAATATTTTGAAAGTGGGATATTTTTAACAACAGATGGCAGCAATTGACTAAATTTTTTTTTATTTGTATTTATACTTTGTGGAATTGCATTGTTATTAAAATATTTTAAGCACCTTTTACAGAGCTTAACAATAATTTTTATAATTTTTAGAATTTTATCCAGGGATGGGTACTTTTAAAGTAAATATATACATAAACCATAACTTAAGCACTATACAAGTAAGAGTCTTACAATTGGTGTCGAATACTTTTAAAACTTGGTACTAACATACTTTCATGCGGTGGAGTGTTGGCACTAACCTTTTAGTCTCAACTGTAGTGATATCAATCACAAGACAAGTTTTAGCTTAGCTTAATCGGTTCGAGTTCTAACACTTTCTATAAAATCTTCCTGTCACATTAACATGTCGATGGGTACTGCTACGATACTATGTGATGGGTTCTAAACGTAACTTTAACGTACTTGTTACAGTGGCTATAATATTAGCCTAGTACTAGGTAAATTATCTAATTCTATCTATTCACCACTCAAGATTCATAACTTTATGTAGCACTTTAATTTAACCTAAAATGCAGTTTAAGGTTTCCCGGTTATATCCTATTATTTTTCTGGCCTTTCCGCCGACATTATATTGAAACAGACCAGAGTCTTTGTTGGAAATCGAAACCAGAATCCAAAACTGATAGACTAGAAAAGTACTTACTAGCCGACTGGGGCACCCAATAATCGTAGGTGGAACTATAAAGTGAATCAAGCAGCAATTATGGTTGATATGAAAGTTGATACAAAAAGCATAAATTAGGAATGTTTCTATTTTTTTTTTTTTTGTAATCGGTTTTGTATTTTGCTCTAAAAATGACCTCCATTATTTCTGATTTTGAATTGTAGGGTTTAAGGCTCTACAAATCAAATATTTGGATTAATAATGTGATCTTGTATTAACAAAGGTAGGTAATCCGGAAAGGTAATAAACTTTCTGTTAGTTGAGCGAAAATCTTGAATGCAATTTCATTATTAAAAAGCTAATTGACTAAACTATTCTATTCTTTATTAAACTTGATTCTTATAGGTTTAATAATTAACATCAAATAAATTAAAAAAAATATTGGCTAAATACGATTCCGAATCACACGCCAATGGTCCCCTACTGCCGTAAAATATTTAACTTTACAATAAAAGCACCATAAGGTGCTTAAGTTGTCCAAATTTTCCTACTTGCTTTCGAATAGTTAACAACACTTATTTTCGTGCACATATTGTTATTTTCGTACAACATTTACTTATAGTAGAAAAGTCACAAAATAATAAACGCTGGTAAAGTATTGAGTTGTGGGTACCGAATATTCGATACTCGATTAATTTTTTAAATACTCAATACACAAAAGTAGTTAATCGATACTTTTATAGTAGTATTTTAAGAAATAAATTTATAAAAATATTTGAAGACTACGACGATAAATTTCCGCTGCTATTGTATAGAGGTATGGAGTGCTATGTATACTCATTTGAAAAGTATTGAGTAGTATGGAGTAGTTAAAAGTAGTATAAATTGCCAAAACTGATGCACACCAACATTTTATAATTTTGTTGATATTTGACCCTAAAGATATGCAACTGATTTCTTTGCAATAAAAGATAAACGGCATGATTATGAAAGTGTGTATTAATGTGGGGTTGATGACGATGGCCTCCAAACGGCAATCTTCACCAGGAAAAGAACCACAAGCACTAGGCACAAGAAACTTTGGCAATAATTAGAAAAACACAAAAAGTTTAATCTTTTCTATTAAACAAGAGAGAAGTTACAAATTAACTTTCTTTTGATTTACTTAAAAGCACAGCAAGGTTATCCAAAATATTCGAAAAATTACAATATAATTTATAATCTAAAAAATTACAATTTCTCAATGGGCGCGAACTACATCGATATTGATGCGATCAAAAAAACGAACTATGAAAAACCAAGGATGATGAACAAGCAGCCATTGATGACAGACGTCAATAAATTCCACTAGCTTTGGCACTTATTTCAACCATGAAACAGGGATGGAAAATCATCATTGTTCAGACGTGAACAGTGTGATTTAATCTTTTTAAACTTGTTGTTTAAATAATTTTTTCCATTATTTTATATTAATATAAAATGATGGCAAAAAAATAGTTAAAGCAGCCATAGTAAAACACCTTTTATAGAAATTTCAAAGTAAAGTGTCAAAGTATTACGGTACCAGAAGTAGAACCCTGTGGCAGAAGGACAGATGTCGGAGCGATATCAATAAGGTTAAGTTTTTATCCCTTGGTATGGAAACTTCAAAATTAAACAAAAATTTGATTTTTAACCTCTTGGTAAAAAAAAGTTTGGTGAATACTGCAAAAATTTTGATAATCACTGTATCATTATTGCCATAAAATATTTTTCCATTTTAAAATCTGTTTTTTTTTTTGTTTGAAAAGGAGTTAACAGATGCTTAGGTAACTCCTTATATCACTCCTTTTACTTGAATATTTTATGTATTTGCTGTTGTGTTGACTTTGCTTTTAAAGTCCTTTCCTTTTTTCATTTTTTTTGTTTGGTTTCTTTAATGGAATGTCAGCATAATTTTCAAATAATATATGGTGATGATGTTTGGCTGTCCGTTGACAGGGGAATCGTTAAAACATATTACAGCTAAGGTCAATGCAAACATTCAAACAATATGCATACTACAACAAAAATGCCAACAAACGCATATATTTACTAACAAAACGACATTTGCAAAACTTGCACAAAAAACAACAAATATATCACAAACATCTCTGAGTACGTGTATGTGTGTGTGGGAAGAGTTAAACGGTATTTTAGTTTTTCTGTAGTGGTACAGAATGACATTCAGGGTTATTATTTTTGGTAGTTTTTTTTTTTTTTGTTTTTGTAACTTAATTTAAGGATTTTCAAGTTTATAACCTTTGACCCATCATATGTTTGTGCAATCCTCAATTTAAGTTGTCTTCAAACACACTTTGAGATAAGAATTAAATTTATTAAATCTTTACAAAATTATTACAATTGGCACTTAGTGTTGGTAATCGATTGGGTAGACAAGTTTTGTTATTTAAAAAAAAATTAAAACTAAAAATTAAAGTCAAAGATAATTTAGATGAAATTCATGAAACTCTGCGTTTTATATCATTCAAGTAATAGTTTTGTCAATCATTTTATTTTAAAAATTATATTAAAAAATTATGTGTATTGTGTTCAGCTAAGGGCCAAAACTTATCAAATTAAAAAAAAGAACTATTACATCTAGAGAAAAGGACTGTTTAGTGTGCTTAATGGGCCGGTAAAACCGTTGGTCCGTATTTCTTCGTGGACGACCAAAACGTTAAAGTTAATGGGGGCAGTTACATGGAATTGATAACTGACATTTATGTATCGCAATGCAAGGCATTTATTGTGGAGGAACTGTGATTTCAACATGACTGCGCCACATTTTACTCTGCACCTGCCCCTATTGATTTATTATAAAATAAGTTGGGTAAACTAATCATTTAGGTAACGAAGGGTGATCTTTATGTTGAAAAAAATCCTAAGACTTTCATCATTATTAAGGTGATTATCAGCAACACAAAAATTTTTTTCAAGGATCTTTTAAATGTTATTTCGTGGAGGACTTAAAAGCTCTATAAAATCTATGAATTAAGTTTATCCAACGAAAAGAACATGTTGTGGAAATATAAACAAGGATTAACTCAAAAATATGTGATTTTTTTTTTGTTTTGTAAGAACATGAATTCCCATCAAACGCATTTAATTATTTTTAAATAAATAAAACCATAAAAAGGTATTCATAGTAATTCTTGTTTTCCTATATTTTTCAATTTCATGTTAAAAAAATATTTTCTAAAAAAAATGTTAGAAAAGTTAAACCTACACGCCATCAATCAAATGGCATTAAAAAAGAAAATTAAATAATTTCTTTGCCACAACTAAATGCCCTCTCAAATATGTAGTAACAATTATAAAACAAAACCATATGTAATTGTCGTAGTATTTGTAATGACAATAGAAAAGCAAATAATAATAAAGTGAATAAATAAGTGAATGTGAAATAACGGAAACATGACTTTTAATACAATTCATAACAAATACAATAGTAATGTGAGTGTATGCGTGTATGTGTTAAAGCATCCTTTGTTTAAGAGTGTATTGTAAGTATAAAGGATAACGAATTCACTCAGCCAGAAAAAAAGAAACTGTCTAAGTAAGTGGCTGCCCGGATGGCTGGCTGTGTTGTCTGTTACAGAGTTGGGGGGTCACTTAATAGAGGCACCAGGATACAAGTGTATGAAGAATATGTTTATAAGTGTCTGCTCCTATGATTACATATATTTGAATGTTTGTTAAGAAAATAGTGCGTATGATATGAACCGTCAGACATTTAGGCACCAAGTGGCATATTAACCTGCATAAATCAACAACAATCTTTTTTGTTTCTATCCATAAATGTCGACAATCCATATTATTGTGTAAAAAAAAATATGCGGAATAGAAAGCACTTTTACTGTTGTTTTTTTGATTTGTATTATGTGAAAGAATGCACGAGGTGTGTTTTTATTTTAAGACGAATACCGTGAATTGGCCGATTATATTAGAAGAATTGGCGTGATATTTTCATTGTTGTTATTTTTAGGGTTCCGTACACAAAGTGTAAAAACGTAACCCTATTGTTTTCGCTACAATGTCTGTCCGTCTGTCCGTCTATCCGTCTATCCGTCTGTCCGTCTGTCAGCGCCTTTTATCTCTGGAACCGTAATAGTTAGACTCTTGAAATTTTCACAGATGATGTATAGCTGTTGCCGCTATAGCAACAAATACTAAAACTTATAGGGTGCTCCGATAGAGAGGTGTTATTCATGAATATGTGTTTATTTCTTGCACTGTAGGAGGCATACGCTAAAAATTTACAAACAGTAATTAAAACTTAGTTCGCCTAAAACCTAAAAATTAAAGAGTGTTCCGATAGTGGTGTGATTTGCATGCATAAGTCCTAAGTTTTGAACCATAATAGGTAGACGCTTGAAATTTTCACAGAAGGTGTATAGCAGTGGCGGCTATAGTAACAAATACTAAAACTTAAAGGGTGTTCCGATAGAGAGGTGTTATTCACGAATATGTGCCTATTTCGTGAACTGTAGGAGGCATAGACTCAAGATTTAAAAACAGTAATTAAAACTTAGTTTGCTATATAAATAAGTATAAAAAAATAAACCTTAAAATTAAAGGGTGTTCCGATGTGGTGTGAGTTGCATGTATAAGTCCTAAGTTTTGAACCATAATAGGTAGGCGCTTGAAATTTTCACAGAAGGTGTATAGCAGTGGCGGCTATAGTAGCAAATTCTAAAACTTATAGGGTATTCCGATAAAGAGGTGTAATTCACGAATATGTGCTTATTTCTTGAACTGTAGGAGGAATACACTAAAAATATGCAAGCAGTAATTATAACTTAGTGCGGTATATAAACAAGTCTAAAAAAATATCCATAAATTTTCACAGAAGGTGTACAACTGTGGCCACTATAGCAATAAATACTAAAACTTATCGGGTGTTCCGAAAGTGAGGTGTTATTTGCCGTTATGTCTTTATTTCTTGAGCTATAGGAGGCAACCACTTAAAATTTGCAGACAGCAATTAACTCTATGTTCGCTTTCTATTAAATTAAACCTTAAAATTATAGGGTATTCCGAGAGTGACGTGCTTTGCGTGTATATGGCCTAAGTTTTGAACAATAATAAGTAGACTCTTAAAGTTTTTACAAGAGGTTTATTACTATGGAAACTATAACAAATAATAAAAATTAAAGGGTGATCCATCAGTGACATGTTTTTGACGTATATTACCTTATTTTTTGAACCGCAATAGGTAGGCCTGATATTTTTATAGAAAGTGTATTACCATGGCCGTTATAACAACAGTTCCTAAAATTTAAAGGGTGTTCCAATAGCTATGCAATTTTCGCGAATATGACTTTGATTTTAAAAAGAAAAAGGTGCCCCATAAGACATGAAAAAATTAACAACTTGAGTTTTTAAAGGCGTACTAGACATAGTACGGAACCCTACGTGTGTGAGACTAACTCGCACTTGACTGATTTATTATTTTAATAAACAAGTCTTCAAAGACAGGTAAATATGCCGTCAATGTATCGATTGATGCATGGCATGTATTTTTTGAAATATTATTTTCTCTTTTAAAGAAGTAACAATCTGGTAATTATGTATGTCTATCAATTAATTTTGGCACACTGCTTTTACATGTGGACAGAAAATGGGCAGACAGACGAGATTTCTAATGCAATACACATTATACCTCTTCAACTCCTTGCCTACAAATCTCGTCTGTCTGCCCATTTTCTGTCCAAATGTAAAAGCAGTGTTACATTCTTTGGGGAATGGATGGAGTAGTGCTAAGGTGGTGAAATAAATGAATAGAGAAAAGCTTGACTTGGCAACACGGCAAACGCACGTCATATTTATTTTTAGAACAGTGTTGCAGCGCCTCTGGTGTCAAGTAGTCACATTAGAAACTTCACGATAAGGAAGGTCGACAGATACCTATCGACTGTTTAAAATCACTACAGTGGAGAGTAAAGCTAGTGATAGCCCGAGACTTAAGGTAGCTTAAATTATCAGACGAATACCAGAAATAATTGAAAAGCAAAGAGGATTGTTTTTAATGAGAAACATAAGTATCCAGTATTGTTTGAACACACCTCGTATAGAGTTATTTTCATTTTTTGCATCTCCAAAGACAAATTAAAAATTTTTACTTCGTTTATCAAAGTTAAATTCAGAGTGATGAGAAAGTTATGCAGTAAAAATACTGTTCAAAATCTACACGTTTTATGTATTTAAAAAAAACAGAAACTGATTGAAAATTAGATTCCAGAACTTTTGCCTATTTTATTTAACCATCATCAATTAAATTATACTAGAATTTATAACTGTAATTATTGTTACATAAATAAACTCAAATAAATGTGTCTAAGAATGATTCTGCTTAAGTGTCAACAGCAATATCTTGCGCGTGTTATTTTAGCAGTCATATAGTGGGATACCAAATAGAAGTATATTTTTAAAAACTAAATAAAATTAACAAAACTTTTGATATATCATGCCCATATTAGAAACTACATAGCTCTGCCCACACACATTGTGTGCGTCCTGACAATATTTTGTTCGATTTTGCTTTGAAAGTGGTCAACATCAAATTTTAAGACTCTTTCGTATTTACTTTATATAAGGCTACCCATCCCTAGATAAAATTTTAAAATTTATATAAAATTTCAAAATTATAAAAATTATGTAGAGCTCTGTAAAAGAGAGGCAGGAAATGAGTTACTCATTATTTATAACAGTGCCATCTGTTGAGCAATACTGCTTTTTCTACACTTTCTCTTGAAAATAAGATATATTTGCGGAAAAAAAAGTATCCTATATTGGAATCAGGATACTAAGGTACCTCCTCATAAAATTTTGTTAAAATCCATCCAGTAGTTTTTACGTGTGCGAACACAAAAAAAGAAAGACAGACAGACAGGAAATGAGTTACTATTTTATTATATGTATAGATGTCATCAGCGTCCCTCACACTATCTTTTTCGAATATAGTCTACATCAAATTCTAAGGATCTTCCTTATGATTTATATATTTACTTTATATAGAGGTAGTCAGGCCTGGGTAATTACTCAATATGTAGCAACAATGGTTTTATGAAAAATTTTATATTGTAGAATTCTGCAAATATGTAGTGTCTAAAATATTCCGTTTACAAAAACAAAAGGTGCTGCCAAGTTATTAAATGCCTTAAAATTGTGTACATACGAGTTTTTATCACTATTTTTCTCTATATTTGAACCGCAGTACCAAGGATCCTCCCCACAAATTTTTTATAAAATTCATCCCGAAGAACAGACAGACAAAAATTCCAAAAATTCCCTATTCCATATCGATTACTATCTGTACAGGCAACAACATTTTCAAAATAAATCTGTCAATTGCAAGTCAGACTTACACACAAAGGATTCCGTACTATGTTCAACACATTTTAAAAGTGAAAGATATTTATTTTGTCATGTCTTTTAAGTGACCCTTTAATATTAATTTTATGTTGTTATTATTTAAAAATTTCAATCTCCACTAGCGGAACACCCTCTAATTATTAGTAATTATTAGCATCTATCGTAAAGGTTTCAAGATTATACCTATTATAGTTCAAAAATAAAGCCATATATATGAAAATCCTGTCACTATCGGAATACCCTTTAGTTTTTAGTTTTAATTATTATACTTGTTAGCATAGCGAACATAGCTTCAATTACTCTGTGTAAATTTCAAGTGTCTGCCTATTACGATTCAAAAAATAATTACACATTTTGAAACTCACTATTGGAACACCCTGTAGTTTTAAGTATTTTTTGTTATAGCAGTCGTAGTAATACACCTTCTTTAAAAATTTCAAGAGTTTACCTATAACGGTTCAAAAATAAAGCGATATACGTGAAAATGACGTCACTAGCGGAACACCCTTTAATTTATAATTTTATTTTTTATACTTGTTACTATAGAGAACATAGTTTTAATTATTCTGTGTAAATTTTAAATGTCTGGCTATTACGTTTAACAAAATAATGCCATAAAATCAATCTTGGCCCTATCGGAACACCCTTTAGTTTTTAGTATTTATTATAGCGGCCATAGCAAAACAACTTCTTTTCATATTTCATGAGTCTACCCAAGACACATTTATCAGAGAGCCTCACCACGGAGGGGAAATATTAAAGCGAAAATTATAAATTTTTTTACATAGGTTTTGACAGTTAAAATTACAATTTTTCCCCTTATATAGAAGTTTAAATATCAAATTCCATATAAAAAAAATTAAAAACTTTCGCCTCAATATTTCCCCTCCGTAGTGAGGCAACCTGATAAATGTGCCTTGAGACTACGTATTTCCGTTCTAGACGGTAAACATTGTAGCGAAAAAAATTGGTAACGTTTTTACCCTTTGGGTACGGGACACCCTAAAAGTACAGACAGGGTAATAGTTTTATCATTCGTTATTATTCGTAGAGATGTATAAATAACAAATATTTCTATTATTTATGGAACGCGATTTCAATTTTTCATTGTCATATTTTTTACTAGGAAAACATAATTTTGATTTTCTTTAATCGAAAATATTTGATTAGAATGGCAACCCTATTAATCAGGAAAAGTGCGTTCAAGTAAAAATGTCACGTCGCTATTCTGCGACAATACAGATTTTACTTTAAAACGAATGAAAGGAAAATCTTAAACACAAAATACAAATATTTATTCATACGTGATTAAAAATATTTATTTATTTTGGTTTATGCGCCGAGGGAAAACAAATTCGTATAATTTTAATTTGAACTTGAATAAGTGAGGAAAACTTATTGACACTGATAAAAGAAAAAAGATCAAGCATCAATTATACATTTTAAATAGTCCTTTTTTGAGATTTAATGTTCTAAATAATATGTATTTTCGGTAAATATAAAGAGAAAATTGTGATATGTTTATTAATGTAGGGAGAACATAGAAGCAGACCCTTTTCGATCCCCTTCCTTGTGTTAAAAATGTGAAGTTTTACCAACTGCTAGAATCGAAAAAGTTACAAGTGTTTGCTGGCACTATTACATGCAACTCAATAGCTTTATTTTGGTAGAAGAAATGTACGCTAGAGAGGTGGAACAGTGCCATCATGCCATTGCCCATGATGGCACTGTTTAAGGCTCCATTAGCTGGCAAATCAACTTCACGATGGGCTAGACGATACTGCAAGATGGAAAACTAATGATGCGGTCAAGTTTGATAGCGGATCGCATAGTGACAGTTATTAAGGCCTATTCATAGAATATTATGTAAGTGCTCTTTAGACGAAATCGAAGGGAGCGATAATGAATCAAAAGAATTAACTAGTACTAAGCTGTAAATATGTATTAATAAAACTGTAACAGGATCATGTTTGTACATGAAATATTTTTTTGGAAAATTTGTTGCTGGTACCGTTAGTAATCGAAATGGAATACAAAACTGAAATTTTTAGAATTTTTATCTGTCAGTCCGTCTATCTGTCTCTGTGTATGGCACTATTTTTGTGGAGTTTGTACAGGTCATACCGTTTGACATATCAAAATGAAATTTAGTATCTGCCTTTAGTATATGAAGAGGAAGAGCTGTATAGTTTTTGGGCGTAATCAGGAAGGGGCAAGGGGTAGTTTCCTTACCCCCAAATTTTGTGAACTCTCTACAGGTCATACCGTATGACATATTAAAACGAAATTTAGTATGTGCCTTTGGTATATGGAGAGTTGTGTAAATTTTAGTTATAATCGGCATGAGCAAGGGGTAGTTTTCTTACTCCCAAATCTTGTAAACGCTCTACACGTCATACCGTATAACATATCAAAATGAAATTCAGTATGTGCTTTGGTTTATGGAAATGAAGAGCTATATTTTAAGCATAATCGGGAAGGGGTAAGGGGTAGTTTACTTAACACCAGAATCCAAAAATAATTATTTTTTTCGATTCGAATATACTTTGAACTTATATTCTTTATGTAATATATCCATAAAAATATCTGTTTCCTTTGGGTATAGTAAAGTTGAGCGTAGGCCACTCTAGATTTTTTTAATTTGAATTTAGGAATTTTCGGCCAACCTTATTTTTGACGTGGTGAACTTTAGAAATGGTCTGTTGTGAATTTCGAAAACAAAATTTGGTTCGAAAAAATATTAAATGAGCAAAGAAAACAGTGATGCTAGTTCATAATAATATGAATTTGAAATTCTATATAGGATGTTCGGTAGTTAGCGAAGATCAAAGTCAAGATTATTATTTAGGAATTATTATTATTTTTTTTTAAATTCGATCGACCACAGAATCGTTTCGATATTTTAGTGAAATTTAGATAATTTTTTGTTGAAATCTTGATTTTTTCTAAATAAGTCTTATTTTTTTAATCTTTGATGTAATTGGTGAAATTGATATCTAATCTCGATTGGTGATTAATCGTCGGTTTTTTATAAAATCTCAGTTTTTAGGAGAAAATAAGATTTATTTATTAAAATTCGATTTTCAGAATATTTTTTTGTAAATTTTGGTTTTTCTTTGGTAAAACCTTAACTAATTAAGTTTCGTTATTTAAATGAAATTTAGATATTTCTGTGACTTTAGATTTTTTAATAAATTTCGTTTTTTTTTTCAATTTATTAAAATTTAAAATTTTTGGTTAATTTTAAATTTTTTGTAAAATTTAGTTTCAATTTTTTATTAAAATTTGAATTTTTGGTAAATTTCCAATTTATTTGTAAAATTTTGAAAAGAAAAAAATTTAGATTGGTGATGGAGTTTTTATTTTAGGTGAAATCTCAATTTTTGTAAAATCGATCCAAAATATAGGTCCGCATACAATTTATTTTAACCTAATAACGGGTATACGAACATCGTTAAAACGACCTAAACCTTTAAGCATCCATATTAATATTTTAGAAGTTATAAGGTTAAATAAAAAAATCGATAAGCATATTATTCGAATAAAAATTATACGGTTAAATATTATTCGAATAAAAAATATTATGAATATATATGGAACTTAAGATTTTTTAGTAATTTTGGATTTTTATTAAAATTAAAATTTTTGTAAACTTTTATTTTTAAAATTTTGAATTCTATCATGGAGTTTTTATTTTTTGTAAAATCTCGATTTATGTAAAAAATAGGTTTGGAATTTTTAAAATTTATTATAATCCAATAACGGATATTGTAGAAGTTATAAGGTCATTGTAAGCAAAAAATAAATTTCGAATAAAAATTATGCGGTTAAATATTATTCGAATAAAAAATATTATGAATTTACTAAAATTAAAATTTTTTGGTAAATTTCCAATTTATTTGTAAAATTTCGAATTCTAGTAAAATTACTATTTTAGATTTCACCTAAAATATAGGTTTAGAATTTTTAAAATCCTTATGAAATTTATTATAATCCTACAACTGATATTCGTACATCCGTTATCCTTAAAACGACAAAAAATTTAAATATTATTCGAATAAAAATTATTCAAATTAATTATTACATATTATTCGAATAAAAAATATTATTCGAATATATGTGGTTGCATATTCGAAATTATGTGGTTGCATTTATTTAAAATTATTCGGTTAAATATTATTCGAATAAAAAAATATTATGAAAGTATATGTAATATATGTATCTTCGATTATTATTTCAAATTTAAATTTTTGGTAAATTTTCAACTTATTTGTAAAAATTCGAATTCTAGTAAAATTACGATTTTTGTGGGTGTGGTCTAGATTAGATTGTTGATAAAGTTTTTATTTTAGGTAAAATCTCGATTTTTGTAAAATTGATAAATTGATTTTTAAAGTCAGACCTTATAAAATTTATTAGAAGCCTAAAAAGTATATTCTTATATCCGTTATCATTCAAATTACTTAAATCAACAAAAATTTAAATATTATTCGAATAAAAATTATTCGTTTATTATATTACTCGAATAAGTGGTTGCATATTATAATTTAACCAAAAATAGATCTAAAATATAGCTTTGGACTTTATAAAGTTCTCATAAAATTTATTTTAAACCAATAACAGAGATAGGTGGAATCTCGATTTTTGTAAAATTGATTTAAAATATATGTAGGTATGGAATTTTTAAAGTCAGTCTTTATAAAATTTATTATAACCCAAAAACGAATATTCGTATATCCGTTATCATTAAAACGACTTAAATCAAAAAAATTAAAATATTATTCGAATAAAAATTATTCGAATAAAAATGATTCGAATAAAAATTATTCGGTTAAATATTATTCGAATAAAAACATTATTCAAATATTTACATTACTTAAAAAAATAATATTTCTTGCCAATTGAAGGTTAAAATTTATAGAACTTTTGGCTCATAAAGAGGAAATAAACTATTTATTTTCATTTTTAAATAAGATGATTTTAGTTCCAGATACCAATATTATAAATTTTTTAATTGATCTAATTATATATTTAATTAAACGTTCACAAAATAATATTTTAGTTAAATAAATAATTGAATCAATTAAAAATTTAACTGAAACTAAATAAAAACCTTTAATTATTGCAAAAATTCTTTATATGTACATATAATTTAAATCCAGTTGCAATATTTTAATTATTTAAAATGCATTATTGCATTTTAAATACTCTTAATAGTCGTATTTCGTAAAAGTATCTATTCACAAATTGCACAGAATGTAACCACAAGAATTACAATATAATTGAACAAATTAAACTTTAAGAAGAATAACTTCCTACATAATTTCCCAATAGAAATTTAATTAAAAATAATTCTAAACGAAAATGCTGTAACGATACTAATTTGTTCGATGACCGAGTATGTGGTGATTAAGTGAAAAAATCTTAAACTTTTATGACATCTCGTGACATGTACACAAACAATTATTATGATTTCATTTATTTATTTTTTTTTTTTGCCGTTGAAAAAAGAAGCAAAAATACTAGAACAAATATTTTTTTCTTTTAAAGTCAAAGTAAAAATTAAATCCTTTTTTTGGTAGTTTTATTTTAATTTCTTTGAAAATACTTTAACTTTTAGCAGCAAATTAAAAAAAATCACACATACACACAGTTAAATTTTTTATTATATTGTTTTGTTGCACTTTAGATTAAACTAAATTCAAATAAAAAAACCGTTACATTATATTTCCTTCAGTTTAGTTTTATTAAAAATTGTTTCAACTCTGCCAACAAATAAAAACGTACTGAACGGTTCCGCGTGCCAAGCAATACTGGAGCAAATATTAAATTGCTTTAGTTTAAGGCTAATGCACGATACTCTACTTAATTGTATGTTATGTGTGTTTGGTTGGCAGGGATGAAAATATTGGTACTTTCTTGATTGCGTACCACGGTGCAAGGAAACACAAGTGAACCAAAAACTTCGTACAACTTTAAATTAAACTAAAAAAATACTAATAGTTATTTTAATTAGTATTATGTGTTAACAAAGCTCTAACCCTTTATACAGGGGAACAAAGAATAAATAACGCTGTATGTTTGTTGGTGTTTTTGTTAAACCTTTAGTATCTTGTATTGGTCTTGTAATAGTATTCTCATTTTATTTATAGACTTTTTAATACTTTTAACATATTTTTGGATTTTTAAAAATGAACGACGTTGGATAGGAACCTGGTATTATGTTCAAATTAATTTTTTTTAACCCATAATGGATTTTTTTAAACCCATACGTTTAAGTTAAACCTTACGGTTGGTTAGGGTTATGTTATTTTTTAAATTCATATCTCAGTTAAGCCTCGTTCCAACCCTTCCTATAAGGTTACCCGGCATATATCATTTTGAATGTGGAAAGAAAGTTATGAGAGGGTAAAACCAGGGCGAATTGGTTTGTATAATATATACACTGAAACACTGTCTCTACGAGTATCTTCGAACATTTCTGTAAGTTTACAAAAACTGCAAAATCTGGCCTCAGCATTAGCTTATTATATTGGATGGTATGTAAAAGCTCAATGTCTGGTAAACCTTTCCATAAGTATTTTTAAGTAATAGGCCCTAAGTACTGCTACCCAAAGGATTTTTTGTACAGCCTTTATCTTTAGCGAACAAGTTCTAGAATATGGATACAGTCAATAATCTTATACGGTGAATGATCATTCATTGTTCTACGAGACCCCGAAGTCTCATCATGCAGCTCACAGTAACTTGACGTTTTAATCTCAGTGTTTCCTAAATTTAATTAGTGGTCACGAAGACGACAATGTCCGGTAAGCCATACCGTAAGTAGCTTCAAGTCACTCTTATTAAGCCTTTGGGATGTACAACACTAGATAACGTGATAAAATGTTTTGCCTGTCTGAGCCCTGTCAGATCTTTCCAATAGCGATAGAGAACTCTGATACGGCCCAAGCCTCGGTTTTTTTTTAGCTAACCACTTGATGTGCCAAAGAAAGGTTGCGGTCCTAAGAATATACTTCGGGCCCTTATGTTCACAGTCCGCCCCTTCCTTTTCAACATGACCCCCATGACTGGGAACCCAATATAGTGTTAACATATTGTGGGATCCGTGTTCATTGTCATATGTCGCACAATCCATGACTACCTAAGACCTTATCATGAGGTTAAAGCTATTAGCGCAACGTGACTATGCGGCATACATATGTACATATAGTGGACTCTACCTCATGCAGAGGTAATGGGATGTTACCATATGTAGGAAAGCTTGAAAATTGCTGTTTGATCAATTCAGTAAGACATAATTGGGGTATTTTAAGCTGAAAAATTGGGTTTTTGATGTACCATGAAAACCGCAATTATCATCCTATATACTTTTAGACTGTGCCTAAAAAAGTCTGGGGCGGTAGCAAATAATGTTCGTAATTGTCCAGCCCTGGCTAGCATAAGACAAATTTTGGCTATTACTAAAGGCGAGTGTAAAAGCTATTGACGGCACCAGAGTCAATGAAACTAAGGTAATTGTAAATTATGAATAGGGTACCAGATTACTAATGGGTGATTTTTTTGAGGTTAGGATTTTCATGCATTAGTATTTGACAGATCACGTGAGATTTCAGACATGGTGCCAAAGAGAAAGATGCTCAGTATGCTTTGACATTTCATCATGAATAGACTTACTAACGAGCAACGCTTGCAAATCATTGAATTTTATTACCAAAATCAGTGTTCGGTTCGAAATGTTCAAATGTGACAAATTTTGTTCAGCGATGAGGCTCATTTCTGGTTGAATGGCTACGTAAATAAGCAAAATTGCCGCATTTGGAGTGAAGAGCAACCAGAAGCCGTTCAAGAACTGCCCATGCATCCCGAAAAATGCACTGTTTGGTGTGGTTTGTACGCTGGTGGAATCATTGGACCGTATTTTTTCAAAGATGCTGTTGGACGCAACGTTACGGTGAATGGCGATCGCTATCGTTCGATGCTAACAAACTTTTTGTTGCCAAAAATGGAACAACTGAACTTGGTTGACATGTGGTTTCAACAAGATGGCGCTACATGCCACACAGCTCGCGATTCTATGGCCATTTTGAGGGAAAACTTCGGAGAACAATTCATCTCAAGAAATGGACCGGTAAGTTGGCCACCTAGATCATGCGATTTGACGCCTTTAGACTATTTTTTGTGGGGCTACGTCAAGTCTAAAGTCTACAGAAATAAGCCAGCAACTATTCCAGCTTTGGAAGACAACATTTCCGAAGAAATTCGGGCTATTCCGGCCGAAATGCTCGAAAAAGTTGCCCAAAATTGGACTTTCCGAATGGACCACCTAAGACGCAGCCGCGGTCAACATTTAAATGAAATTATCTTCAAAAAGTAAATGTCATGGACCAATCTAACGTTTCAAATAAAGAACCGATGAGATTTTGCAAATTTTATGCGTTTTTTTTAAAAAAAAATTTCTCAAGCTCTTAAAAAATCACTCGTTATATGTACAAGTTTAAGTGAGTAAAATTGAAGAAATTACAAATTAAATTCATTAATAATTAATTTTCTATATTTTGAACAAATTTCTAAGTATTTATATAAATTGTAAAAGTTGGAACCATTTAAAATATTTATTACTTCGATTAGTTCAAGTTGGGATTTTCCAAAAAATTGAAGTCTAACTCCATTATATATTGGGCAGACTCTTAAGAAGTGGTAAGTGTTTTCCGCTATTCCCAGGTTGCATATTGTACATGCGGATACAGAGTTGTTTCTAAAGGACCTGGCGTTTATGTCAAGCAAACCTCCCCTCGCTTTGACTATTAAGCTAGTAATACGAGATGAGTAACTTCCAGCAAGAACAGGCGTAACGTTGTGGTTAAGTTGGCAATAAAGGTCGTGGTACCAGATTACTATACATTGCTTATAAAATTAAAGAACAAATAAAATAGTAAAGTTCACACTATAATACAAATGTTTATACTTTTGAATAAAATACCACCATGATCTAATTGTTGTTTGAAATTTTTCAAAAAGCTATAACGACTCATCATGACAGGGTACTAATACTTGTATTGTAGTATGAAGCGGCCATTAGCACTTACATGTACATAAGATAAATTTTCTATCAGGCTTTTTAAGGACTCAAGCTCAAGTAACAGTATGTTGCTTAAAACCATGATTCACTATCATCAAAAATGGAACGTGTACTCAAAAATATTTATTGTGCGGATTAAGGCCGTTTTACACTATAATACTAGTATAAATACTGTTAAATAAAATGTCCCCTGATTGATTTTTTTATCAATAACAATATAATTTAAGAATTTTATTATAGTGTGAAACAGCCTTTAGACGTATACGTGTGACAGATTTTTTGACAAGTCTGTGCAATTTCATAATCTATATACATATATATAAATAAGTTGCATTGTGTTAGTCATTGATGTTCTCTGCAATGCGTGAACCGATTTTGTTTCTGCAAAGTTTATATGAAAGGTGACGTCAATACCAAGGTTTTTATGTACAAACGGTCTCTGTATGTATATTGGTTCATGAGTTTTAGCCGGAATAGTTGTCGTGGTACCGCCCATACAAAGTGAAAAATTATTATCGTGTTCCTGGCGAACTGCAATAGCTATCGCTTTGAAACTTTGCAAGAGTAGCCTTTGTAGTATATATAGCGCTTTGAAACTTTGCAAGAGTTGCCTTTGCACTAAGGCGCATAGTCGGCCAAAATACAGAATGAATTGGACAGTGGGCGTGGTACCTCCCATACAAAGTAAAAAATTATTATCCTGTATCTGGAGAACCTCAATAGGTAGCACCTTGGAATTTTGCATAAGTAACCCCCATATTAAGATACATTGTGTAGGGAAACACACACTGAATTTGAATGGAGGGCGTGGTACCTCCTATACAAAGTGAAAAATTAATATCCCGTACCTAGAGAACTACCGTGTGATAATAGTATAGCAACTACAACGCCGTTTTGAAACGTTGAGTAAGACATAATCGGGTCAAATATTTTGTGATTGAATTGTACGATTGTATACAAATCCTGGTCTTAAACTGAACATAATTTACCTTTATTGGCTAAATTTTGTTACATTGGTACAATTCAAGTAAATGAAATCAATTTATTAATAAAATCAGTACTGTTTGCAATTTCCTTTTCGCATCCTTGGTTCTCGCCGCTTTCATTTTATAATTGAAAATGTAGGTCCTTCGCTATTGCTCTCTTTCGCTACTCTACACTACGAATAGATTCGATTACACACTCTCTTTAATTTTGTAGGTTCACATATTGTAAACAAAATTTTGTTCAACAGTGTGTGAGTGTTTATTGCTGAGTTTTCTCAGGGGGGCGTAAGGTGGGCTCTGTACAAAAGTGTCTGTGTGTATGTGTTTGTGTGTGTATATTATCAAAATAGGAATTGTACGAATTAACACGACCACGGCTGTTGTCCTTGCTCCTTATATTTATGAAAAAATCACACAGATGCTCACACACTCACACACACACACATTGGCTGGTGGGTTAAAGCATAAAATAAACTTTAATTTTGTAGTTGGTGTAGAAAATAAGAAGCAAAACAAAAACAACCAAAAATTACTGAAGGCCTTCAAAGTAACTGAAACAATGAACATTTCCTTATCATCATCATCGTCGTTGTCGTCGTTGTAGTCGTTGTTGCTTTTAAACAAAGTTGAAAATAAATAACAACTCTTCACAAATTATCCATTTTATATAATAAAAATGAATTATGTAATAACAATTTCTTTCTAAGTATAAAGAACTTTTGATTCTGTTATGAAGAGGGATTAACGATTTAGAAAATTGTTATGAGAAAATATAATGGTCACTTTAACCAAAAAATAATAATAACAACAACAACTATTTATGTGTTTAACCGATCAAAAAACAAACCTCCTATTCAGCGTTTTTATACCCTGTATTATATTGGTTAAACAATTAATCTCAAATAGTTAATCGAGCTTATTTTTTAATCGTTTAATCGGTTAATATGTGAAATATCATAAGCAGAGGATTTGATGGATTTATTTATTTTGAATTGATTTGAGTCAATTTATAATAATTCGAATAGTTAAACGAATAAAATATATTAGAAAACTGAACAATGATTAATCGATTAAATACCCTAGTATAACGTTCCGCAATATTCTTTTGCATCCGAATAAATAGTATATATGTATGTGCATATTTAGGTAAAAGGGTCGATTTAATGATGTCACTTAAAATCGAGTTTACCCAGAAGCCAATTACGAAGACAATTTACGGACCTACATATATGTTTGACTGGAGATTTGCTATAAAGAAATTCCAGTACAATTTTTTTTACTCATTTTTAAGCCAGAGTACGAAAATAAATAAAACGAAACGATTGCGTTCGTTTTATTTTGTTTTTTGCAGTGAGTAAAACAAAATCAAAACAGAAACAGGTAAGTATATTCGGTCATGCCGAATCTTACATACCCTTCACCATGGTAATGTTAAATATTCCCTGACTTTGTTATGTTTCTCAATTTCACAATTTGTATACATTCGGTTTTTACCTTTATGATTTTCAACTTCATTCTTACAAATATAATATAAATAATATAATATAATATAGAGAATTTTTTTTCATTTTAGCGAAAATTTTTTGGAAAAATTTTATCGAATATTTTTGGAAAAATGTAATTGAAAATTTTTTGTTAAAATGTTCTCGAAATTTTGTTTTTAAATGTTATCGAAAATTTTTTCTAAAAATTTTATCGAAAATTTTTTGTACAAATATGAAAAATTTTTTGTAAAAATATTATGGAACATTTTTTGTAAAAATTTTATTGAATATTGCATTAAAAATTTTTTTTAAAAATATGGAAAATTTTTTGTAAAAATTTTATTGAGAAATTTTTGTTAAAATTTTATCGAAAATTGTTTGTTAAAATTTTTTTTGTAAAGATTTTATCGAAATTTTTTGTTAAAATTTTATCGAAAATTTTTTGTTAAAATTTTATCGAAAATTTTTTGTTAAAATTTTATCGAAAATTTTTTGTTAAAATTTTATCGAAAATTTTTTGTTAAAATTTTATCGAAAATTTTTTGTTAAAATTTTATCGAAAATTTTTTGTTAAAATTTTATCGAAAATATTTTTGTTAAAATTTTATAGAAAATTTTTTGTAAAAATTTTATCGAAATTTTTTTGTAAAAATTTTATCGAATTTTTTTGTAAAAATTTTATCGAATTTTTTTTGTAAAAATTTTATCGTAATTTTTTTGTAAAAATTTTATCGAATTTTTTTTTTTAATTTTTCGGAATTTTTTTTTAATATTATCGAATTTTTTTTTAATTTTATCGAATTGTTTTCTTAAGGTTTATCGAATTTTTTTCTTAAATTTTATCGAAATTTTTTTTTTTTAATTTTTTCAAATTTTTTTTTAATATTATCGAAAATTTTTTGTAAAAATACTACCGGAAATTTTTTGTAAAAATGTTATCGAAAACATTTTGTAAAAATTTTATCGGAAATTTTTTGTCATACAAATAATTTTTTGTATAAATTTTATCAAAAAATTTTACTTATTTTATTTATTGTAAAATTAGATCCCCCGCATTAGATACAATCTACTTCTCTACGAATAAGCATCCAGAATATATATACTTTATTGTAGAAATTACACACGGAATGACAAACTTATATATACCCTTTCCGCCTGTGGTGAAGGGCTAACAATAAGAACAGTTACGCCATTTAGGCCCATTATTATTACTTGCTAATAGCTAAAGTTAAGATTTTTTGCATACTCAGGTAGAAGAGAAAAAAATTAAATCATAACAAAAAAGTTTTGAGTAAAAACCTTTCGCAAAAGTTTGCTAAATGTTTTGCTCATGATGGTAGAAAATGTATTATTTTTTAGAGATATTATAAGACAGCTTGATAGATTTTTTTATTGTTGCTTACTTAGACTACAATGGCAATTCGAGAAAACAAATCATAAACAAAATTAGCATTGGAAAATCGTACGAACTAAATCAATTACCTAAAAATACTTTTCTGTTTCTTTATTTTGTTCGCAACTGTATGATTGTTATAGTAGTATATAAAGTCAAGCAGATGAGTGCAGATCCGATTGAACTGTTTATGCTCTCTGTAAAATAAAATATGTTTGTTTTGGTTTTGGTTTTGTCATGTAAAAACGATAAAAAGAAATCTTTGCATTAAACGTTTGCGAAACGTTTTGCGTGTTTTCATTCATTACACAAAACACCAACAAAAATTGTTTAAGTTATCGGCTATAAACATTTGGTGAATATTAAAATTTCCATATATCCATAAATTAAAAGAAAATGTCATAATTGATAAAATAGGAAATATAGCTTCATAAAAATTCGTTTACGCCTTTGGCGTTTCAACCAAATTTTTTTTCAAGTATGGTTTCAAACATTTATTGGCAAAAAGTAAAAGGAGTGCTTGCATGATAACATAATTTTGTACACTTGTAAAGTTTTATGTAGGGAGGAAAATTTTCAAAAATCCGTAACTACTAATTGTAAGCAAGAAGTATTTTTTTTTTAAATCAGTTAATCAATCAACATTATTACCACAATTAGTAAGTTCCTTATACAAATCGCTGTATTAAACAGAAAATTAACTGAATATTTTTAATTATGTTTGATGATTTTCTTCTACTTTTGCTTCGCCAAATATTAATATTATGAATTCTAATGGCTTTATTAATCAAGTCATATGGTTTTGTAATTCTTTCGCATTGCCTTAATCAATTATTAATAACTTGTTAGTTGTTGAAACGAGTGTTATTCACTGCTTTACGACAAATAGGTAAAAATTTAAAAAAAATACCACAATCTTTAAATCAGTGTATGAAAACAATTAGAACTTTTTTCAAACGTTTTATGCAAAGATATAGATTTTTAACCGACTTCAAAGAAAGAAGGAGGTTGTGTGTTGCTTTTTTTTCTGTATGTTTGTGCCTTCAGAACACGGTCATTTCTAAACCGATTTTAATTTTTTTTTTCTTTATTAGAAAGATTGGTCCCATTTTAAAAGATGTTTAAAATTGTAAAAATTAAAGGGTGTCCCCGTACAACACCATGTTTTTTACGTGTATTATGAACTTTATAGGTCACCAATTTAAAATTGAAAAAAGTGCGTATCCCTATAGCTCCCAATAACTATAATAAAAAAATAAAATTGAAAATCAAAGGGTGACCCCATAGGTGACGTAATTTCACCTTTATAATCCTATATTTTGAACCGTTATAGATAAACACTTGAAATAATAAGTATAAATATTTAAAATAAGAAATTTAAGGGTGTCCCATTAGTTGGTTTAATATATATATATATATATATATATATATATATATATATATATATATATATATATATATATAAACCTATATTGCTTTGTCCGGTATAACAAGAAGTATAAAATTTGAATCTATAAATTAAAGGGTGTCCCCATTATTGATGTAATTTGACCATTATGTCCCCATCTTTGAGAATTAACAGAAAGTTCACTACTATGTCGGGTATAACAACAAGTATAAATATTTAAAATTAGAAATTAAAGGGTGTCCCAATAGTTGATGTATATTAATGTACATGGACAAACAGTTCAAAATACTCTATAACAAGTTTTAAATTAAAATTTGAATTTAAAGGATGTCCCAATAGGTGACGTTATTTGATATAACTTTACCCCCGTAATTATTCAGACCTTTTTAAATATTTATACTTAATTTAGACTTAAAAATGGTAAAATTAAATAAATCAGCCAAGTGCGAGTTAGACTCACACACTTAGGTTTTCGTACTATGTTTAGTATAGCTACTGTAAACATTTCAAGTGTCTACCAATTATGGTTTATAAAATAAGGCTATTTACGTAAAAATCATGTCACTGTCGGAATACCCTTCAATTTTGTTATTTGTTATAAAGTAAGTCACTATACGTGAAAAACATGTCACTGTCGGAACACCCTTTAATTTTTATTGTTTTCTATAGGGGTCATAGTAATACTCCATCTGTGAAATTGCAAGAGTCTACCTATTATAGTTAAGAAATTAAACCATATTCATGCAAATCACGTCACTGTCGGAACACCCTTTAATTTTTAATATTTGTTATAGTGGCCATAGTAATACACCTCCTGTAAAAATTTCAAGATTCTACCTATTATCGTTCAGAACTAAAATCACTTCACTATCGGAACAACCTTTGATATTTAGGTTAAATTTTTTAAACTTGTTTATAAAGCGAACATAGTTTTAATTACTGTCTGCAAATTTTAAGTGGTTACCTCCTACAGCTCAAGAAATAAAGACATAATCGTAAATAACACATCACTTTTGAAACACCCTATAAGTTTAAGTATTTGGTGCTATAGATATACACCTTCTCTGAAAATTTCAAGAGTCTACATGTTATGGTTCAAAACTTAGGCCATATAAATTCAAATCACGTCACTATCGGAACACCCTTTAATTTTTAGGTTGACTTTTTATACTTGTTTATATAGCGAACTAAGTTTTAATAACTGTTTGTAAATTTTAAGTGTATACCTCCTACAGTTCAAGAAATAAATACATATGTATACGTGAATAACACGTCTCTATCGGAACACCATATAAGTTTTAGTATTTGTGGCTATATCGGCAACAGTTATACATCTTCTCTAAAAATTTCAAGAATCTATCTATTATGTTCCAGAGATAAAAGCTCTGACAGACGGACGGACAGACATTGTAGCGAAAACAATAGGGTTACGTTTTTACCCTTTGGGAACCTACGGAACCCTAATAAATTAAAAATGAGCTGGATATCAACACTTTTTTTAAATTAAACAAAGAATGAAAATAATTTTAACACAAGCTGATGTTAAATTTCTAAAGTAGAAGAGTCGAATAACCTCTATACATTTTTTAATATAAGTTTTTTTTTTCTTCTCTTATTTTAAAATTAATTTGACAAAAACTTTTTCCATTTATCACTTGTACAGTTAATTCTGGTCTACGATAAATGTTAAGTGTGATGAATTGGTAACGACTGGATGGCTGGTAGTGACTCGGATGGCAGAACGTTTTACTTCTGAGATTGTAGCTATAAAAATAAGAAAAACAAAAATAATAACGAGGGCAAATCGATATGACTTTACAAAATCACACAAGGATCATTAAGAATTTATAAAAAAATTAATTGTTTGAAATAACTTCTACTATTTTTTAAAAGGGAATAAAATAAGTTTTGCTTTTACTTAAGGGTCAATAATTCGAAAAAATAAACCATAAGTTAGATTATTTTCATGGCAGATCTGCACCACTGTTCAAGACTATCTACAATTGGACCACGTTCATCTACAAATAAATAATCTCTTTTAGAGAGTCCATTTAAATCAGTTACTTCGGAAATTTTCAAAAATTAGTGTTTTAAATGTTAGGTTGGGGAAAAAGAACTCAATTTTAGCGTGAAATTATTCATGACTTTATTTAACATGTTTCGGGTTGTCCGATTTAGTTCAAGTATGCACCGTTTTGTTGTATAATTTGTTGACGTTTAAAGGTAGGTTTTATAATGCCTCTCTCATAGAAGTCCTGATCCTTTTGATCCCAATTTCTTATCACTCAGGAAGTATTGCAATGCGAGAAAAAGGTGGTAATCACTTGGTGCCAGATCTGGACTATATGGTGGATACATCAAAACTTCCTAACCAAGCCGTTTCTGGTCAATCGCTAGCTTCAAACGGTCTATTTGTTGACAGGTAGAGCTCTGAATTTAGTGTTTGGCCATGCGGAAGCAACTCATAATAAATGATTACCTTCCAGTCCCATCCAATACACAGTAGTACCTTCCTGGTTTAGCCACCGTTTGAGCAGCTTCACCGCACTTTGACCACAATCGTTTTCTAACAATATTGTTGATTTCAATCCGTTTGGGCAAGGTTTCACGGACGGTAATTCAATCCATCATTTTTTTTTTTAGTTAATTGGCGTGGCACCCAAACATCAGGCTTCTTTTTTAATCCAGCTTTGCGCAAATGGTTTAAAACTGTTATATGGTGGATCTTTAGCACCGGGGCGATGATACGACTACTAACATGGCGGTCAACTTCAATTATTTTTGTGATTTTATCGACATTTTCGACGACGGGCCTGCCTGTGCGAGATGCACCTCTAACATCAAAAATGCCTGGACGAAATCGACGAAAGCAAAATTGCACGTAATTAGCTGTTACAGTATCGGCACCATAAACACCATTCACAAAGAAAAACTGTAAAATGTATCGAATTTTCTCTTTGTTGACTTAGATTTTTAATACTCTGTAACTCACAACTGAATGGACCAAACAACAAAACGTAAAAAAAACTTTTTTAGCGTGAAATATCACCTTGACTACGAACATAAATTTGAAATGGTTTGGTCGATACTTTACGAGATATCGTTTACTACAGCGTTCTACCGAAAAAAAAACTATGGATTACTTTTTCCCCAACCTATTATGCATAACAAATTTGGTTTAAAAAAAATCTAAGAAGTTTGCCACGTTTGCTCTTAATAACATTCACAGTTACTTTCACGAGCTTCAATAAAATATTCGCCAAAACAAAATCGTTTATGACAACTATAGACCAGATTTATTGCAAGATCTCGCAAAGAGTGGCAAACGACAAGCGGCAGAGTGGTGAGCGACAAAAAATAAAACATTAGAAATATTGGGTGATCTTTTAAGAGCTTTCGGATAAAATTTAAAAAACAAACACATACAATTTAGAGAAATGTATGAAATCTTTTTTTTTGAGTCGATAGAACGATCTATATAATTCAGTGTTTAATGATGATTTCATATAAGTGTTGAAAGCGGCTACGCCTCAAATGGTTCATACGCTAGATCCAATCTCTCCAACATATCGGCCGGTATCTCACGAATATATTGTTCAATATTGGCTTCCAGTGCGTCAACCCTTGCGGGCTTATCCCTTAACGTAGCATCACTAAAAATAAATCGTACAATATAGGCGGCCAATTGACCGGCCCCAAACATGAAATAAACTGTTCAGTGAATTCGCCTCTCAATTCGGCCGCCATCCTTTCTGTGTAGAATCTGGCACCGTCTTGTTGAAACCACATGTCAGACAAGTTCAGCTCTTCCATTTTGTGCAAAAAAATTGTAATCATTGCACAGTAGCGCTCACCATTCATAGTAACGTTCCTGCCTTCGTCGTCTTTAAAAAGTACGGTCCAGTGATGCTACCGGCCCATAATTCACACCAACAAGTGCATTTTTTGGGATGCATTGGCAGTTGCTGCCATGCTTCTGGCTGCTCCTCACACCAAATTTAGTCAAAAGATGCCGAATAAACATGTTCGTAACATGTTGCACGAAAACAGCCGAGCTGCCAAAAACACTGTTGCCAAAGAGAAAGTTTTTTTTTTTTTTTCGTAATTTTTTATTTATTGTATCTTCAATATAATTGAACTATCAATAATTACTCATATCTTAAGTCTAAAAATAAAAATATACATGTTAAGTCCAACCAGTGCTGGATAAAAAAAAATGTATGTTTCACGGTTACTGTAATTTGCGGGTTATCCCTCTGATGTACGGATGAGAGAAGCAGTGTCCCTCCTTCTTAGTCGAATGTAACCAGGTTCATTTAGTATGTTACGGGCCAGTGGATTAGGATGAGTTTCAAGCTTCTTTAAATAACTTATGGCAAGTTTCGCTATTTCCGCTTTAACTGTTGGCACGTTTAGATCTTTATGGATGTTCGAGTTTTTTATATACCAAGGAGCAGATGTAATTATACGAAGAATCTTATTTTGGCGCTTTTGAATTTTTTCTACGTTGGTAGCTGAGACAGTGCCCCATAATTGAATGCCATAACACCATATTGGTTTTAGAATTGACTTGTATAATAAAAGTTTGCAATCTAAAGCTAGAGTAGAATTTCTGCCAATAAGCCAGTTTAGTTGGACTGCTTTTAACTTCATTTGTGTTAACTTTGTTTCTATGTGCCGTTTCCATGTAAGGCGCCGGTCAAGATGTATGCCGAGATATTTGACGTCTGAAAGCTGAGGTATCGTTTGGTTATTTATCCGAATAGGGGGGCAAGATTCTCTACGCAGTGTAAAGGTTATGTGAGTACATTTTTGTTCATTAACTTTTATTCTCCATTTCTTCAACCATTTTTCTAAATTGGATATGTGGTCTTGTAAATATCGTGATGCTACTTCGGGTCTTTTGTGAATGCTCAAAAAGGCTGTGTCGTCAGCAAATGTCGATGTGTGAACTCGGTTACTAGTTGGCATGTCTGAAGTATATAATAAGTATAAAAAGGGCCCCAATATACTACCTTGGGGAACTCCGGCTTCGATTGGCTGGGGTGAGCTCAAAAAATCTCCTTCTTTCACAATAAATTTTCGTTCGGTTAAATAACTATCTAGCAGCTTATATAGGTTTACGGGCAAATTCAGTTTTAGCTTGTATATTAGGCCTTCATGCCATACCTTATCGAATGCTTGAGAAACGTCGATAAAAAGCGCAGAGCAGTATTTTCTCTCTTCAAAAGTCTTCTTAACAACATTCACTAACCTGTGAGTTTGTTCGATCGTACTATGTTTTTTCCTGAAGCCGAATTGATGGTTTGGAATACATCCTTTGTCGCTTAGAATAGGGTTAAGCTTAGTTATTAACATCCTCTCAAACAGCTTTGACATATTTGACAAAAGGCTTATTGGTCTGTATGATGAAATTTTTGTGTGGTCTTTTCCTGGTTTAGGAATCATGGTAACCAAGGACACCTTCCACTCTGTGGGAAAGTACTCAAGACGTAAAATGGCATTAAAAATAAAAAGAACGATTCTGAGTGCTATACTGGGTAACTCAATTAACATCTTGTTACTGGTTTTATCAACGCCAGGGGCTTTTTTGGTGTTTAAATCCGTTATTGCCTTTTCAAGATCACCAAATTCAAATCTTATCGGGACTGCAGCACTAGCCTCGACAACTGGCAACTCAACTATATCGGTCGATATATTTGGGGTAAAAACCTTTTTCAAATGTCCAGCAAATAAATTTCCTTTTTCGGTATCACTCCTTGCCCAACCTCCAGCTGAAGTTCGCAAGGGAGGCTTACGTAAGACTGGCCTTTTAAGGTTTCTCAAGGCACGCCATAACGAATAATCTGATTGAGGAGTTGCGTCTAGGTCTCCCAAATAGGTTTTCAGGGATGCTACTCTTCGAGATTCCAGCATGTCTCTTAGCCTGTTCGTGCATTCTTTAAGTCTGCTTTTGAGTTGAGGAGATCTCTGTGATTGCCATTCTCTACGAATTTTTCTTTTTTCAGCCAAGAGCCGTTCGATATCTGCAGAATAAATTTGATTGTATCTAGCTAATTGTCGGGTAATTGTTGAATGTTGGGCAGCTGATTTGAGGTTTTGGCCAAAATAAATAAGACTGCGCTCTACGTCTTCAGGTGTTCTTAGCGGGATGTTTTCCGAGCAATGAGTACTAAGATACTTTCTATATTTCAACCAATTAATGCTTGAGGTAGTCATTGGTGATATGATGTTTTGTTTGTCCCATATATAGACGATAGTGGGTGAATGATCTGAGGATAATTCAAGTGACGCTTCAGCTTTAATCGTTTCTCTCGGAATACCCTTAATCACGCCAAAATCGATAACATCAGGTATTTTTTGTCGATCAGTAGGCCAATAGGTGGGTTGTCCACTCGATATTACATTCAGATGCATTTTTGAAATTGTGTCAAATAAAACACGACCTTTTGGAGTTATTAGGCGTGATCCCCAAAATGTATGTTTAGCGTTGTAGTCGCCTGATGCTATGAAACAGGGACCTAGTGATTTGAAGAAATTGCTGTATTGACTCTCTGATATTTGAAACCTAGGAGGTGAATAAATCGAAGAAATAACTAAATTTTGATGAAATTCTTCAATGCAGATATTTGTTGCTTGTAGGTAATCTTCACAAAAATCACACTGTAAATAATGTTTGATTCGAGCCTTTATTAGTATTGCTGAACCACCACATGCTCTGCCACGGGGGTCTTTGGTGTCATATAAGATATAGCCATTTATTTTAAAAAAGCTATTTGTTGTTAAGTGAGTCTCTGAAACCAGCATGACATCAATTTGTTCCTTCTTAAGGAAGTACTCGAGTTCATTTTTGTGTTGGCGCAAGCCGTTTGCGTTCCAGAAACATATTTTTAAACAGTTCATGGTTTGTTAAGTAACGCCTGCAACATAGTAGATTGCATGCGTACCATTTCTTGCATCATGATGCTCATAGAGCTCATAAAACTGTTTATCGAATGCACTAATGTCTCGATGCTTGCTTCGAGACGATTAAAATTACCAGATGGTGTTTGTTCTTTAGGATGCGATTGGAAATTAGGAGTAGAATTAGTTGTCGGTGCCGCTTTATGTACTGAAGTATGATTGGTTTTTACCATATCTGCATATGAAACATGTGTTGTTGGTTGGGCTAACTGAGGATAATGAGCATTTACTCGATATTGTTGGTGCTTAGCAGGAGTATTTAGTTTTTGAGTGGTTTTCCTTACCATGGAAAAAACTGGACAGCCTCTGTAGAGAAAGTGGCTGAAAAGTGAAAAGCAGCATTTTTAAGCGACAGAAGGACGCCAATCAGATATAAAAAAGTGATATTTTGTTGGTAGTTGCTTGAAGTTCTACCTTGTGTTTCGTAAACTATCATATACATACATATATATTATATTCTAAAAAACTTCAAAGAATGCTTGGTCCTAACGATCTAAAAAAAGTTAAAAGTTGATAAAAATTAACCTATAGCTCTTCATTTCGTTTGTATAAAGTCGAGCGCAGTATTGTCAAATTCTGTCTGGAAATCTGTCTTGCTGCTCCATGAGTAACCAAGGTTTTGCTAGTTAATTCCACTCCACAGAAATCAGAGACGGTTAGGTCAGTAAGATGTGATAGAATAATCTGCTTCGTTTGACGACTACATGAAATATCGAAAATTAAAGGGTATTCCTATAGTGTATTTTCAGTATTTTGTAAAGAAGACATAGGGAATTTAAAATGAAGCAGTAATCAATTGACCAACGTGCCCAAATTGTTGGGCTACCCTGTAGATAGACTCTTCAAATTTTCACAGAAGGTGTATAAAAGAGCTAAAAGACCGATCTATTTCAGTAAAGTGACCTGAACTAAAATGCATTTTAGTAAACCGCATTTAGTAAAAAATGGATATTTTGTACAGATAATGTTACGGTGCGTAAAGAGGGTCAAGCCAATTTTTTTAGGGACCTTCCGAAAGTTAACAGTTGTACAACCTCTGTTATACACTTCAACCCAAATCGGACAATGTTCTTTTTTTTTAAAGATAAGTAACACTCAGGCAATTAATGCCTCTATATTAACTGTGTTACTTCCTTTGGAAAGGGATAGTAATAGATAAGACAGATGGTTAGTGCGATAGAAAAGCTTTGCATCTGGCAACACTGCAATTGCATGTTATGATTATTTTTAGAACAGTATTGCAGCGCCTCTGTTGTTATTTAGGCGAATTAGTTTGAAGCTAGCATAGCCAATTTATAATTATTTTACTTCGTCGGCGATTTAGTGCTATGTGGTAATACCGGCGAAGGAGGGCGCTGTGATATGCATTATTATAAAGAGAACCTAATACATATCAGAAAAATTGATCTTGCCTTGGCTGAGTATTGAACTCGTGACCATTGCTTAGTAGTCAACGTGCTAACCACTTTAGATACAGCACCCACAACATGTTAAAACATAAAGACTTATGGAGTTCCCCTCGTATCGTTCAGCTGAGTGGTGAGTAGGAGAGGACAACTTATCAGTTAGAAAATGTTACATTTTTGTGCTATTGCAACAGAAACACGGAAACATTATAGATAAAACTAAAATTATTTCATACATGTAATAAAAGAATAAAATAATTCCAAGAAACAGTCACAAGTTATTCTAATAAAAAAAATAAAATAAAAAGTAAAGAGAAAATAGAAAAGTTAACACGTGCCAAAGAGCAATTTTATATTTCCAGGTACGTGCAATAATTTTTGCAGTATGTGAGAACAAAAGACGAGTTGAGAGAGTATGAGGACTATATTTCTGCATACACATATTATTTTAATTAGTTAATTATGCCAAAATTTTTATTTATAAAAATATTAAATTTAATTATTTGATAAATTTATTTTAAAAATATTATTTTCTTTATTTTCCTTTACCACTTGAGTAACAGGAAAAAGGAAATAAAATATTTTTATTAAAATGTTATTATAATCAGAATGCAAAACTTGACATAATACAAATTTCAGGGAGCAACATTATTCCAGTGAGAAAACTTGGCGGTTGATACAATTTTATTTTCTCTCTAGTTTCCTTTGCACCCATGATAGGGCAGAGAAACCTAGGCCAAAATGTGCCTTTAACTTCTAATATAGTTCCACATCAAAAAGTCGTTTTCGAAAAAAGTGTCGCTTAATACATTCTTACGGGAAGTTATCGATATATATTATTTATTATATTAATGTAGAGGGAATATTAAAAGCGAACCACTTCTATAATGGGTCCCTTTTCGACCCCCTTTCGTCCTCTATGATTATAGGCAAACGTAATGTTATTTACTGTAACCTACCTTCATTGAGTCACGTGCTACAACCAGCCTTTAATCTTGATTTTAATGATTTCAGACTGTCGACTGGTAACTATCGGACTTCTTGTTCATCACGCAGTCTATAGCACTCATTCATGGCTCAGGTCCCCCATGGCATCCGCATTTAACAAGCTTCGCAGCTTTTTCCAGCCACAGTCTGCAAGTATCATCTTCTTCGATTTTCATCTTGGCTAGATGATACTTGAAGTTATAATGACCTGCCACCAACATATTACCCAGCGCTACTTTGTGTTTTGGTCACAGAAATTTAGAGCAGATACCTCTTTTGCTAGTTGGTCCGCTGCTTCATTCCCAGTTGTGCCTTTGTCTCCCTTAACCCACGCCCGGGGGTTCCAATTATCATTGCAGTATATTCTCAAATGCCTTGACGCGGTTCACTCGGGGAAAATAGGAGCACCAGACGCTAGGGTTCCTGGAACCCAAATCTGGAAGAAAAGGTCTGGATTTTAAAACGCGGGTCCTCTTCGAGGCCCGACCGGTGCTCAAACGACTGGCACCACGGGAATCGGTGGCCCCACAGAGACTGCCCTGTCTCTGTAACCGGTTATTGGTGAGGTCCCCTTCGGGGGTACACGTGGTGGCTGTGATTTAAGATCGATGTATGCAGGATGGATGCATTGTTGTTTAAAATGTGCTGTTGCATTCTCAACAGAAGGAGTTGGATAGGATCCAACCCCTAAGCAAGAGGTTAGAACATGGGTCCAGGCTTGCCATGTTCTAAGAATTGCTACTCTCTGTGACTGTGCGACACACCTGAATTACGTATATCGCGCCCCTTACACAGGGCACGTTATCGTAGGGTGCGCCATTACTACACAGGTTCGATTTTTGCAACACCCATTGCCTATTGCCCTTCTGGATAAGCTTCGTTCTGTTTTTAATTTTATTTAAAGAGATTCTGTCGTACTAAATGCCCGCATTTCTCCCTTTTTTCACTCTAGGGTCGAGATCTGCAAGCAGCTTCGGTGAATTTAATATAATACTAGCGAGCCCATCCTTAAAAAATAAAATAAAAGTTTGTAGACGAAGCCAAGCATTAACTCGAAGTGGCCTTGTCAAATTTAGAGGGTTTAACTCTCTAGATAAATCAGGAAAAAAGGCAAATGACAAACGCTCACCAAGACTTCACACTACATAGCAAGAATCAGCACCTCTACTACAATCAAATGGAGGAGTTTTTCCTACGCAACGATAGATGGCAGTCCCATTATCCCGAGACAGGCTACAGTAAAAACATAAAAATGTTAGAGAAACGGAAGCAAGGCAAAAACAATGGACAGGTGAAGCACGAAAAAGTTTTTTGATGTCTGCCTATAACGCTTAGCGTTGATTTATGAAGATTATACAAGATTCCGCCGGACGATAAAGCTCACGCAACAATTAATTTTTTTTTGTATGTAATGATGTTTCGACAATAGCTTGAGGATTATTATTGCTCCAACTGCGTCAAATCAGTTTAATAATAAACAAAAAATTGTAAGTTTATTCATATGCAACTAAATAATGTTTTTATTAATATTTGACTGGCTGATTTTTTATTTAAAAAATAATAATAAGAAAAATAATTTGTTTTTAAGTAAACAAATTTTGTTATAAAAAATGTTCCCATACTATAATCCTTTAATTTAACCATAATATGTTCACATTATAATATATAATAATATGGTTTGACTACAACCATATAATTTAATCATAATATGTATGTTGCTCTTAGATTATGGTTACCTCTACCATGATTTTGTCTGCGTGTAAGACTTGTAAGCAAGCAAGCCAAGATCGTTACCCGAAATTTTCGATAAAGCAGATGGACATAAATATGATTGTTGAGCACAACTACTCGGCACACCATGCAATAGCATGTTATGTGCGCACTGTACGGCGTCTTTCGCGATGAATATTATTTTTACGAGTAAACATATTGCGCAACGATCTTTATTTTGTCGAATTCTCGCTCTGATGGATGATTATGAACACCCTAAAATGTAAGTGTTACCCGATGAGTTTGATGAATTGAACCATAATTTTCAAAATAAATTTTAACAATTTGTAAACGTTGCTTTATTGGGAGCCGATTCATGATAAATTGCCAAACGACACTAAACTCAAAACAAACAACCAATAACTGTCAGGATACTTTTTTCCGCAAAATATCTTATTCCCCTTATCTAAACACGACTAGCTATCCCCGATACGCTACAGAAAATACAATAAACACTTGGATGAAAAGTATGTCCAACCTTTAACGCGAAAACGCACGCTATTCTCAAGCCAAAAATGTTTACATCCAACCTGTTTTTTGCTAGACTATACGTATTAACACGATAACAATTTTTTACTTTTAATGGGATGTGCCACTCCCACTATTCTTATCCAGTCTGCATTTTGCTATAATATGCACATTAGTATGAGGGTTACTTGTGCAATGTTTCAAGACTATACCTAATAATATTTTTCACTTTGTATAGGAGGTACCACTCCCTCGCTTCAAATTCAGTGGGGGTTACTGATGCAAAATTACAAGGCTCTACCTATTGCAGTTCTCTAGATACAGGATAATAATTTTGTACTTTGTATGGGGGGTACTGTTGCAATTCATTCTGTATTCCGGCAGACTATGCGTCTTAGGAAAAAGGCTACTCTTGCAAAGTTTCAAGGCGCCCTGCAGTTCGCCAGGAACACGATAATAATTGTTCACTTTGTATGGGCGGTACCACCCACACTATTCCAATTCAGTCTGTGTTTAGCTAAACTATGTACGTTAATATGATGGTTATTGGTGCAAAACTCCAAGGCGCTACCTGGTGCAGTTCTCTAGATACAGGATAATAATTTTTCACTTTGTATGAGAGATACCACGCCCACTGCCCCAATTAATTTTGTATTTTGGCAGACTATGCGTGTTAGTACAAAGGCTACTCTTGCAAAGTTTCAAAACACTATCTATTGCAGTTCGCCAGGAACACCATAATAATTTTTCACCTTGTATGAGAGGTACTACGCCAACTATTCCGGCTAGAACTCATGAGCCAATACACTTACAGAGACCGTTTATATATAAAAACCTTGGTATTGACGTCATCTTTCATAAAAACTTTGCAGAAACAAAATCGGTTCACGCATTCCAGAGAACATCAATTACTAACACAATGCAACTTTTTTATATATATATATATATATATATATATATATAGATTGCGCAACAGGTGGCGCGGTTTTAAAATAATGACAAAATATGAATTACTTACTGCCAAATAGGCAAGTGAATAAAATTTGTATTTGATTAGTATTTTTACTTTGTGGAATTTCATTGTTATTAAAATATTTGAAACACCTCTTACAGAACTTTACAATAATTTAAAGAATCTTATATAAATTTTAGAATTTTATACAGGGTTGGGTACCTTTATATAAAGTAAATGTGTAAGACCCTTAAAATTTGGTGTGGATTACTTTCAAAGCAAAATCGAACAAAATACTTTCAGGACGCACACAACGTGTGTGGGCACAGCTAGTAGGATATAAAGTGAATATTGCAAAAATTATAAACGGTATGACAAAGTTATACAATCTTTTTACATGTGCTTAAGCATATAAAAAGTAAAGGTTACATATTTTTAAGCAAAATTAAAGGGTCTACTTTTCACTTATGAAGCATAGTAACCTCAACAGCCTCCACTTAAAGTCATCTTAACGGGTTCGGTTAAAAGCAAAAGATTAGTTAAGTACTTCCTCTTTTTAAATTAAACAAAAAGAATTAATATTGTATGTTTTTGCAAAAGGAACGAACAAAAAATTAATTACTTCTGTGGCAATAAGGCAAAAGTGCTTATGTCTGACTTTTAAGTTTTGTAGGAGAGCAATTTGAAACTTTAAAATTATTATTTTTTTCAAGTAGGTTATCTTTAAACATTACATATGGGAGACAAACGTATCTTATATCTATAGGGTGATCCATTTCGAGGTTCCCTTTATTTTAAAGAAAAAAACACAGAAAATTCAAATTTAATGGAGAATTTTTACTCTCATCATTCGGAAGAACATTCTTTGGCATTTATTTTTGGAAGATTATGTCTATCAAATGTTGGCCGTTGTTACGTCGCTTATGGTCCATCCGTTGAGTCCAATTTTTGATAACTCGTTCGAGCATTTCGACTGGTAACTGGCGAGTGACACGCGTGATGTTTTCCTCCAAGGCCTGAACCGAAACGGGTTTGTCCGCATAAACTATAGACTTTACCCCACAGAAAAAAGTCTAACGGTGTGATATGAAACGATCTTGAAGGCCAATCGACCGGCCCAAAATGTGAAACTATGTGCTCACCGAAATCTTCTCTCAATAAATCCATTGATTGATGTGATGTGTGGAAAGTGGCGCCGTCTTGCTGAAACCAAATTTCGCCGAGATCACGAGCTTCAATTTCAGGCATGAAATAGTCGGTGATCATATCACGATAACGGTCGCCATAGAAGGTTACCTTTGCACTGGCATCATTTTTAAAGAAATATGGACCGATAATTCCACCGGCCCACAAACCACACCAAACCGTTGTTTTTCTGGATGAAGTGGCAGCTCTTGAATCTATTCAGGTTGCTCTTCGTCCCAAATGCGGCAATTTTGTTTGTTTACATACCCATTGAGCCAGAAATGGGCCTCATCGCTAAACAAAATTTTCCTCGAAAACGTCGGATCTTCTTGGAACTTTTCAAGAGCCCATAGAGCGAAGCGATTCAGGCATAATTCTTTCCATTATAAAGTGCCAAACAATACTAAACTAAAATAACATGAAAGCATGACACGACTCACACGTGATCTGTCAAAAAAAGGCTATTGAAAAAAGTACCTCGAAATGGATCACCCTATATAATTATAGAATTAATAAGTTATGAAAGAAGTTTTTATGATTTGGAAAAATAGCTTGTAGTTTCTTAAGCTTTTGTTTCTCAATGCGATTAGACATTGAAGAAAGGTAAGCAGAAAGTCATTTTGCTATAACTTCCTAAAAATGGTACAAAATATTTGAAACTTTGCACATGGGTACTATAGAGTACGGAGATAACAAAGGTGCCAGTAACTTAAATTTTGCTTAAGCCGACTTAAGCACTTATTCCTTATTGCCACAAACTTAACTTCTGCAATAGTTGAAACATTTCATTTGCATTTCAATGATCCTTAAGCAAATTAATTATATGAACAACACATTAAAACATATCCCAAGTTTGTCATCATTATTGTCCAGTTTTCTTTTATTGTTTGTCCTTCTATTTTTCTTCGTTACCATTTTGTCAAGGCTTTTTCATTAAAGAAACAAAAAAAACTTAATAAGTATTGTTTTGCGTTTAGCTTTGGCAAATTGTTATTGTACTTTTAATTTCCATTAATTTCCTTTTGATCTAGCGACAAGATTGTTGTACATCCTTTAGTGAATAAAAGTCTTATGTACACTTCCTGAAATAACACACATTTGCAATGACACAGATTTAAAGGCTCTGGCAGCAGACTATAAAATACCCAAAGCGTTTAATATTATTTTTGAGGAAAACTAACAAACATTTGCTAGTTGCCGTTTTAACATGTTACTTACACATCCACATACATGCACGCACACACACACACACACACTTCTATATTTTGATTTAACTGTTTAGTTTCCTTTTCGTTTTGTCTGCGTTGTCACAATATTTTTTTTTTTTCATTTTTAATCGCAAACAAACAGGCAACACTTTCTCTTTTTTCTTCAATTTGTATCCTTGTTATTTAAGAGAAACATTTTTTCCATTTGCTGTTATTGAATACTCTATTCTCTTTAAGTTTGTGCTGTAAATGTGTTGGTGCCTGTGTGTGAAAGTTAAAATGCGGCCAAAAGTTCAAACACCTCACAGTGCTATATGTACATGCAATTGTACACTGTTAAATATTTTATAATGATTCATTCAAAAAGTCATCTATACATATAATAAAATTTTGTTGCTGTTGCAGATAGTAATCAAAATGGAATAAATACAGCAATTTTTAGAATTTTTGTCTCTCTGTCTGTGTTTGCATCACGTAAAAATTTTAATTAAATTTTATGAGGAGGTACCTTGGTTCAAATATAAATACTATGAATACTTTTTTTTTGCAAAAATATTTCATTTCCAAGCGAAAATAGAGAAAAGGTAGTGAAAGAACGTAATTACTGATTCAAAGGTGCAAACTTGGCAGCACTTTTTATTTTTGTTAGACCGAATTTATACGATGCAATTTTTTCATGCCATTTTTTCATGTCTCTTTTAAAGTTGCAGCGAATTTCATCGCACATTTTTACGATGACATTTTTCATGGAATCGCCTTTTATTTTTAACATTTTTTTTAGACCAAATTTATACGATGCAATTTTTTCATGCCATTTTTTCATGTCTCTTTTAAAGTTGCAGCGAATTTCATCGCACATTTTTACGATGACATTTTTCATGGAATCGCCTTTTATTTTTAACATTTTCTTTTGATTTCAATTTGTTTCTGCGTTATTTCTTAAAAATATTTGCACTCGTGCTGAATTACAAAATAAATAAAAATGAGTCGAATAAACAATGAAATTTTACTTGATATTGTTAAAATCATACTGAAATGTATACATAACTAAACCAAACAATTTAATTATTTTAAATCAACTCTGATCGAACGAATATTAAACAAAGCAAATGTCAAAAAATCCCCTCAAAATACTAGCCATATCATTTCATATACCTCGCTTGCTTCTCTACACCTCTTGCCGGCAAACAAAAATTACATGCAACCAGTTTCATGAAAAATTTCATGGTGTAAGTTGGCTCTTAGCGGCATATTTTTAACACTATTTACAGAACTCTGCAATAATTTTTGTAATTTATATAGATTTTGGAATTTTATATAAAGCCTATGTTCCCTGAGTAATGACTTGATGGATACCTCTGTTATAAGAAAATACATAAATCATATCTGAAGCACTATAAAAGTAAGAGTCTTAAAATTTGGAGTAGATTATGTACTTGCGAAGCAAAATCGAACAAAATATTGTCAGGATGCCCATGAGGTAGCGGGCACAGCTAGTATGAAATAAGTTTCTTTGATACAGTTATCAATATTTCGTTCACATTTAAAATATTTTTTAATAAAATATTTTTAGTCTATATAGATCCATTACCTGTGTATTAAATAAATTTACTCTTGTCAATGAAAATTGTTTACATAAAAACTATTTGCCTTAAAGGATATTAGTTTTAGATATTAGTTTTATTAGATTGGCTTTTTCGAAACCTCTAACCACCCTTCTTAACAAAAGTCAAACTTCATATAAAAAAAACATTTGTTAAGACATGTTAATGACCAATGAAGCCGGAGGTGTAGATATCAACATGTCTTAACAAAAGTCAAAATCGTCTCCATTAGACTTTAACATGTCTTAACAAAAGTCAAACTCCATATAAAAAATAACAGTATTAAAAATAATGTTTTTTTGTTTTTTATCCCCCGTCTCCATTAGACATTAACATGTCTTCATATAAACTTCATAAAAAACAATATTAAAAATAATGTTTTTTTGTTTTTTTTATTCCCCCGTCTTCTTTAGACATTAACATGTCTTAACAAAAGTCAAACTTCATACAAAAAAAACAGTGTTAAAAATAATGTTTTTTGGTTTTTACATCCCCCATCTCCATTAGACATTAAAATGTCTTAACAAAAGTCAAACTTGATATAAAAAAATAACAGTATTAAAAATAATTTTTTTTTTGGTTTCTTTATCCCCCGTCTCCATTAGACATTAACATGTCTTCATATAAACTTCATAAAAAGCTGTATTAAAAATAATGTTTTTTTTTAACCCCCGTCTTCATTAGATGTTAATGTCTTAACAAAAGTCAAACTTCATATAAAAAAACAGTATTAAAAGTAATCTTTTTTTGTTGATAGCAAATGAAAACGGGGGTTTATGAAATTTGACTTTTGTTAAGACATGTTGATGTCTAATATGATCTAGTGATTTAGTATGATCTAGTGACGTACTATTATTGCATTCATTATAGTTTTCAAATCTCGAATACAATTTGGAATGATAAAAGGAAAACAAAAAAATAAATAGAATTCTTCAATGGAACTGTTCAAGATACCACATTAGTGAAGAATGAAGCTGTGCCCTTGGAAGATATAAACCATCATATATTACACATGCCTCATTTAGCAGGCCTTTTAAAAACAGGATTGTTTTATTTATTGATTTTTCTGTTAATTCTTGTGAGACTACCCGTTCAAAAGCAAAAATAATACATGAAATATTTTCTACAACAAAAGTTTCCAAACCAGGAAATTCTAAACTATCATCAAATGTTATCTCGTCATTAAAATGTTGGTCTAACAAAGTATCAACTGAATTTTTCTCTGTATTTTGCTTTGATTTTTGTTTGCTTTTATATGAAAAAATGTATAAAATAAGACAGCATAAAATAGAGAAGGGACTTCTTTGAAAAATTTAATAAATGTAAAATTTTCTGCCTTTTCTTATTTAAATTTAAAAAATAAGGCTAATAATTATAATGCTTTAAAATAATTTAATCATTAAATAAGAGTAGTGAATTCGATTTTTAAATAATTACTAAAGAAACTGTTACATTGAAAAGCATTACCATTAATGTGAACAGTGGTAATGCCAAACAAAATTTTAGCATTATTTATAATTCAATGAAGTGGCCAATTAATTGTCGAATCTAATTAATTAGTCCAATGTATGGAACATAAATCAATTAATTTAATATTTTTAAGTTCCAATTTTTAAATTTCAATATATGAATCTCTATCATCAATTTTAACTTCTACAATTCATCGTTTATTTGTAACGCAACCGAATTTCCATTTATAAAAGATGCACGACCACATTTTCAGCTTTTGGTTATTATAAGTGTACAAGTATGTTTATTCAAAAGTATCCGATAAGTTATCGGACTGATAATCTTCTATCAATATTTTTGCTGTCATTTTATTCTTGCCATATTATAATAGCTATGGTGTTGCCATAATTTAAAATTTATATACATATGTCTACATGAATAAAAAATAATTTTGGGTTAGCAAAGGATTAATAAAGATATTTCACATAAAAGTTGTTTAAAAAGTTTTTTTTAGTTTCAGTTTAAAAATATTTTTGTAATTCAGAACCTCAAAAAAACTTAATTAAACCAGGGATGCCAACTTTTCAAAGATCAATCGCGTCGACCAAGCGGTCAAAAAAAGCTAAAAAGCGTTAATTTGAGAAAAAACAATGGGTTTTTCTTTTTTTTCAAACGATTTTATTGTTATATTTGTACTTTAAAAAAGTGCTAAAGGGAAAAGTGTGTGTCAGGGGAGTCAAAAAGAGCTAAAATATAGCGCGAAAAGAGTTAAGTTGGCATCACTGAATTTAACACTTCTGTTTAAATGACCTACAACGTTAAAAAAACGAAATAATCAATTGTAAGAAAAAATATGGTCAAGCTTAAACTCGCACGTTATTTTCAGAGCAATCAAAGTCAAAATTAGAGAGTGTTACCATTTGTAGGATAATTTCTTTTTATTGCGGTTACCTGGCCCTCACCAAGATTTAAGTCGAAAAAACATATTCTCAAAGTAACAAATTTCAACGCTCCTCCTATAGTTTCCTAAATTCACACAAAAATAATTTTTCATTTTATATGCGACCCAGCCAGTTCCCAGGTACATAATAATAAATATTTAACTTGAATGTGTGGTAACACACCTACTACTTCAATCCAGTAAAGTTTTTGTTCGACTATATACCTTTTATGGTTTTCAAGTTACACTATGATATAATAAGTTACACATGATTAATACGACTCCCACTGCTTTAATCGAGTCAGTTTTTTCTCGACTATTCACGTTATTATTTTAGTTTCTTAAACAAAATTTCAAGGCTCTACTTATTAAAGTTCCAAAACAAAAAGTTTTTAAACCACACAAAAACGCCTACATCACTATACTTTCTTCAATTCCGTATTTGGCTTCTTCCAAACATCCTTTCGTCCGAATAAAAATATAACGATTTGCTTTCTTCTCAAAATAAGACTTCACAGCAGAAGTGTACAGGTAAGTACATATATTTTCATAGTCTTTTGGGATGCTTAAACACTTTGTTTTGTTTACTTTAATCATGACCGACGGCACGGTTACAACTCTGGCATGGTTTAGCTGTAATCGGGACGGTTACAACTGTGACGGTAAGAATGGATTTCTTTACCCGTTTCTTATAAAGATTCAGCAGCCACTTTAGTGGAGAAAAGTTAAGGATTTTACTTAGTTTTTCCTACGATTTGCATACCCTTTCTATTTCTAAGCTTTCATGTTCATGTTGGGGTTTTCGATTTTTTACTTTGAAAGTAATCCATCCACACCAAATCTTAAGATTCTTTTAAGACTTTTAGGCCCATTATTAGAACTTGCCAATAGCTAAAGTTAGGATTTTGTTGGAGCGATAAGTAGTTTATCGCTATAATAATGAGGATAACGCTCATTGCTATAACTTGTCCTTAAAGTACGTGGTAGTTAAAGTTAATTTTTAGCTTAAATATAATAGCGAGAAACTATTTATCGTAAGTTATAATAATAAGCTTTATGGTGTTTATGTACATATTTACTTTATATAAAGGTACTCATCCCTGGGTAATTACTTAGGAACATAGGCTTTATATAAAATTTTAAAATTATTACCCGCAGTCTACACTAGACATAAAATAAACATTAACACTAACAGCATGTTTGTGTTAAGTGTAGACTGCCCATGAGCAAAACATAAACATGACGCCGGAATTAATTTCTGCATGTTGTTATAGGTGCTGAATACGTGTTTATGTTATTTTCTGTTAAAACATAATTTTCTGTTTTTTAACAATGTTGTTTGCATCCTTATTTCACAGCAGATAGTAGTAGTACGGTTGAACAACATATGGCGCTGTTTGCAAATAATAATGTCAAACGGAAATACAACAACAATGTCATTGTCATGTTATGATTTTTGTACCTCGATAGGCTGATTGGTAGTGCGCTGGTCTATCAGTCTGCGGGTTCGATTCCCACCAAAGACTCTGGGTGATTTCTGCAGACAAGCAAACAAAACTTCGCAGTTATGTTATGTGTGGTTTCCGTATTACAGGCGAGCGGCTCGTCTGTAATACAGAAATCGCACATTAATGTTTTGTTCACATTGATGTCTAGTGAAGACGGCTTCTTATAGAGTTCTGTATATATTGTGCAAAATTTCACGCTGAGAAAAATAAAAGGTGCTATCAAGTTTGCAATACCATTGAAGAGGTAAAATTGCTTACTTTCACTGCTTTGGGAAATTACATATTTTTTATGCGTTTTAACGTGATGGGAACACAGACAGACAGACAAAAATTCCAAATATTGATGTTTTGTATTCCATTTCGATTACTTACTGCACCAGCAACAAAACTTTCAAAAAATATTTAATGTTCAAAAATGGAGAAACAAGATATGTATTTATGAAAAATACCAAAAGGTGCCAAAATAAACGCCAAAAAACTTTACGTACAGCATCACTACCTTTTACGTTCATTCTTTTGTGTTTGCAAAACTAACGGTAATCGTTTTGTCTATTTTAAGTGTGAAAAGCAACAATGCATTTTAATTTTAGATCATTGTCAGTTGTATGTGAGGGAAGACTACAAAACACACACAATGGGTCGCGGTAAGGAAAGTCAAATCATTGCGGGAAATAGGAAAAATTATAGGAAAGTCTCATTCTAGTGTACAGACAATAATAAATTCCTACTTAAGAAATGGAAATTAGAATGTAAAAGCACGATCTGGACGACCAAAAAAGCTTTCACAAGAGAGGAGCGACTTATTTTGAAAACTGTTAAAGCCAACCCAAGAAAATCGGCTCCAGAATTATGTGAAGAAATATTCCAAAGCTCTAACAAAAGTGTACACCCGCAAACTGTAAGAAATATGCTTCACAGAGCTGGGTATAACGGCCGAACTCCTCGAAGAAAGACATATTTAAAGTAAATAAAAAGAAGAGGCTAGCATTTGCTAAGGAGCACTTAACTAAACCGGATTCGTTTTGGGACAACGTCATATTCCATGACGAGTCAAAACATAATATCTTTGGACCCGATGGTGCCAAAAAAGTTTGGCGAAAGACTAACGAGGAGATGCTAGAACAAAATTTGATTCCAACCGTAAAACATGGAGGAGGAAATGTTATGGTGTGGGGTGTATGGCATAAACGCATAATTCCTTTTTAAATTTATTAAATAAATATTTTATGAGCGAATCATAAAATATTTATTTTCCAAAAATATGGTAATCCAAACAGATTACTATTGGTAAGCATATCCATATAGCTATGTATTTCATTGGTGCTTAACCAGATCGTCAGTGGACTTTTTTAAATTTTCTGAACAAAAACCCAGATTCGTATGCCCAAAATTTAATAAACCAAATGAGAAGTTTATTAAGTCTAGAAAGCAAGAAAAAATCCAAATTTCTAAACAAAAAAAATAGTAACCATTCAAATTAAAAACTTTACTTTTCTTCAAGGTATATTTATTTTACTAGGTAGTGGCATCCCTACAACAAATACAACAATACAAGAACAACATGGCATTTTGTTGTTGCTTTGTAGTTCTAAATGTCAAAAAACATATAAGAAAATTGAGAAGGCGTGTATGTGTTTTATTGCTTTCTCACTTCTACACTATAAAATTTCTGAACACATACAACTTTTGACATATCGAACTACTAAATCAGCTGGGTGGACGCCACTACCTAGTAAGATAAATATACCTTGCTTTTCTTTTCCTTTCTATTTTCTAGACTAAGGGTTTCCATTGGATACCATTCATAATGTATCAAAAAGAGTTTCTGAAAAACAAAAATAAAAAATTAAAAAATACGAAAATAGCATTTATGCACCGTGCGCATGTAATTACTTTAAAAAATTTTATTTGGAATTTATATAATATTATGCGTTTATATAAACGCATAATTCGTTTATATAAACGCATAAAGGAATTATGCGTTTATATAAACGCATAATTCCTTTTTAAATTTATTAAATAAATATTTTATGAGCGAAAATAGAAAGAAAAAGAAAAGTAAAGTTTTAAGTTTGAATGGTTACTATGTTTTTTGTTTAGAAATTTGGATTTTTTCTTTCTTTCCAGACTTAATAAACTTCTCATTTGGTTTATTAAATTTTGGGCATAAGAATCTGGGTTTTTGTTCAGAAAATGTAAAAAAGTCCACTGACGATCTAGTTAAGCACCAGTGAAATAGCTATATGCTATATGGATATGCTTACCAATAGTAATCTGTTTGGATTACTATATTTTTTGAAAATAAATATTTTATGATTCGCTCATAAAATATTTATTTATAAATTTAAAAAGGAATTATGCGTTTATATAAATACATAATATTATATAAATTCCAAATATAATTTTTTAACACTATTATTTTTTAAGTTTTTATATAATATCTATCTAGTGTATGTAAACTTTTTTGCTATGAATTAATGATTTTTTGTGAATGTTTTTTTAATGCATAGAGATACTGAAACGAAAAGCCTGATTTTTTATGTTCCTTAATAAATTAAAAATGAAAATAAAAAAGTTTTTTTAATTTTAATTACGAGGTAATTTGTACCTTGGCTTTGTTTTCTTCTATATTGGGTGTACGTAATTTGAATATGTTCAACTCGCTTTCGTTATGCTATTGTTATAACAGTGATTGTAAACACTGTTATACCAACAGCTTAAATAAATACAACAGACTGACATATTAAATTACACGTTGGTTGTTGAATTAACTAACCACTCCATTCGGGTTACAGGGTGTAACAAATATTTAAGGTTTGTTAAATAAAAGTTATTTATTTTATGTCTGGGATTTATTCACATAATGTTCGTTTACCGCCATTTTAATTGGAGTTGGGCCTACTTGTCACCAACTAACATTAGGATTAACATAGTAAAACACGGTTTTGTATAGTTTTTTTTCTGTTATATAAATAAATAGGGTCTGATTTATAGTTGCATATTTTGGTTTAAGAATGAATAACTTTTACAATAAAAGTTTTTCATGAAATCGGTTGCTTGAAACCGATTCTGTGATGGCAAGAGGTGTAGGGGGCAAGAAAGTTCAAAAGAGAATTGAAGAAATTTCATGAAACGATTTCATGGTGTAAGTTACGTACATATAATAATTAAAGGCCATGATTCACACTCAGTCGTACGAAATGTCAAAAATAGCATGTATGTATGCTAAAAAAAGTATTGTAGTATGGATTAGCAATGTATATAGGTATGTATGTGTGCGAAAGACTTTTTACAGCTCTGTACGATTTGATAATCTTCTGAAAAAATTCATAAAATATTTTTTCCATGCGATCAGAGTCCAAAAATCTTTTTTCTATGATTGTGTGGCACCTACAACCAGTGTTGCCAGAAAATTTACCTATAATATCTTCAAAATTGGGCTGAAAAATCTGCAAAATCTGGAAAAAAAATTTTAAATCGGCAAAAAATCTGTTAAAATACGAAAACACATAAATATGAGGTTTTTTTGAATTTTTAAAGAAAATAATTATAAAATAAGAACAAAAATATAAAGCAAATAATTTTAGAATTAAAATCCTTAGCAAAGTATTCAAGTGATTTAAGCTCTCCAAATTTGGAGTCAGTGGATTGAATATCATAATTTAAATTGTCTAACATTATTTTAGTTGAATCTTCTACATTTTTCATTGGTGTAAAATAAATCTTTGATGGTTCGTATAGGTCTACTAAACAGTTTACAACAACTTTAATTCAAAGCCAATGAGATTAGCAATAATCTCTGAATTTAATTAAATTGCCCAAGGCGAATTCATAACAGGTAAACTCGAGAGCTCAGCTGACTATTTGTTGTCTCCATCTTTCAGTGTCAAAATGTACTAACCATTTTTTATTTTGACAGACAAAAATGATTTATACAAAAACAAATTGTACGTATTTTATATACATATTTTATATACAGAGTTGTACTCTTTTTTCGTCGCAAGTCTACCTTGTTTATTGTGCCATGAAATTGCCCAAGCTAAAGATTCAACCGTCTGAAGAATTTTTGTTCAACGAAATGAAGTTGGCAAAGTTCAATAAAAAAGAGTGTGACCTAAATCCAGTCATTTCATAAAATTTGCAATTTGAGAAAAAAAATCTGCAAATCTAACCTAGCCCATTTTACGATGAAAAATCAGTAAAATGCAGTGAAGTCAGTAAATCTGGCAACAGTGCCTACAACGCCATTTTGAAAGGAGTTTTTGTTTAGAGAATTCTGTTTATGGAGAAGTTGTAATCCTTGACAAAGTTATGATTTTGTATGTTTTTTTGTTCTTTGTAAAATCTAAGTACATTTATTGATAAATATCGATCTTTCGTAAAAATTTAACTTTTTTCTAAAATATTGATTTTTTTGTGGAACTTTGAATTCTTGAGAGAATTTAAATTAAGGGCAAAATTTATTTTTTTTTAGTAAAATTAAAAGTTTTAGTATCATCTTTTTTAAAATTTGATGTTAAAGTAATTATTGATTTTGATGGTTTAGCAAAAACTGGAATTGGTAAAATCTCTATCTTGTGAACTCTTGATTTTAAGTAAAACTTAACTTTCTTTAACACATGTACATACATATGTATGTATGTACATTCTGTACATGTGCATATCGTCACGTTTCTTCTTAAACCACGTAAGCCCCATTTTTTCGAAATTAACTTTTTTGGTTTTTATGTTTTTTGCAACTTTTTATTGCAAAAAAATAAATGAAGCTATTTTCAAACTACTGCGTATTTCGATTCGAAAGAAATCTTTTTCGAAACACAATGTTAAAGTCATACAAATTCGAATGATTTCCTTTTCGAATCGAAATACGCAGTAAATTCCCTGGTTTTTATATTTCAAGTTGAAAATTTGAAAGTCTCAACCACAAATTTTTTGGTAATTGAGATGAAAAGAAATCTTAAAAGTTTCAGACCATCCGGAGTATTTTTGTTTAAGTTACATACATACATATGTATGTACATCATATCATGATACTATATATGTACATACATACATACATACATACATACATATGTATGTAGGAATCGGTTATTTTGTGAAATTTTAATTTTTGGTGAAATTCTATTTCATGAAGAAGTTTTTTTGGAGAAATTTGTTTCTTTTAGTGAAAATATGTATGTAAATACCTACTATTTCAAAGAAACGAAATTTTTTAATGTTTCGATTTTTAGTGTTTTTCGTTTTTTTGTGTTAAATTATCGATTTTTTGATGAATTATTGTTAAGCTTTGATTTATTAGTAAAATTTTCTGTTTTTTCAACCAAACTTTAATATTTTTAATTTTAAAATTGCCATTCTTTGTTAAGATACATAATAAGTATGTACATACGTATGTATGTATATATACTATGTATTTATTATACATAAGTATGTACATAGGTAGGTTTTTGCATTAATAAAATCTTGGGAATGGTCGTAAGAATGCAGACTCAGTATATACATATGTATGTACATACATATGTAACTTTGTAAAAGAAAAATATGCTTAAATTTTAACAAACATCAAATATTAAATAACAAGAACATTCTGGAAAAATAAACGTTTCCACCCTATAAAAAAACAAAACAAATATGTACATCTGCTAAAATCAGTATACAAATAAATTAGGCCATAAAACTGTTATACAAAAAAACCTTTAAATATTTTAGAGATGCCAGATAGGGAAAAGTGTTAGTAATATATAGACTGTAAATAACTACGCAAAGCTACACACAAGGTATATTTATCTTACTAGGTAGTGTCGTCCGCCCAGCTGATTTAGTAGTTCGACATGTCAAAAGTTGTATGTGTTCAGAAATTTTATAGTGTAGAAGTGAGAAAGCAATAAAACACATACACGCCTTCTCAATTTTCTTATATGTTTTTTGACATTTCGAACTACAAAGCAACAACAAATGCCATGTTGTTCTTGTATTGTTGTATTTGTTGTAGGGACGCCACTACCTAGTAAAATAAATATACCTTGGCTACACAGTTACTCTTATTATGTTCTCAGTTTATTATCAATATTATTATAAAATAATATTTAACACTTCATTCTTTTAAAAAATTCAATATAACGCTTCAGAACATACTTACAGTTAGAATACATTTTTTATTTAATAAAAAACAACTTTGTTGTCATAAATAAATAGTAATGTTTTAAATTAGCACTATATTTAAAATAGTACTATTTTAAACCCGGCCTGAAAATTATGTCTTTACATCAAAAGAACTCACCAAACGTACCAAAACAACAGCCAGTGACGACGGTCTTTACGGAAGGTATGATAACAGTATTTTATTTACTGGCGGAACAAATCCAATCAATTTAATATCAAAAACAACTTTGTTAAAAACATTTGAAACGTAATTCTAAATCAATGAGGAAAAGTATTATTAGCAGGATCGTTACGATTATAGGTTTTAATAAAAAAATTCTTTTTAATGATTATTTTTTAATTATATAATAGTTATAGGTATATAATAATAGTGATTTTTTAAGTTTTATTTTTTTTTTAACTTGAAAAATAACAGTTATTTTAATTTTTTTTTTATGAAATATATTATTTATTATTCGAGTTTTAGTTTTGCTTGGAAAATAATAATTATTTTTCAAGTTTTATTTTTCGTTTAGAAAATAAATCAGTTAATATGGATTCTAGGCGTAAAATTCTCTTTTTTATAGCAACTTGTGTTGCATAAACGTTATGCAAGACTTACGCAAATCTATGGACATTTAAATAAATTAATTTTATTTTTTAAGCAAAAAATTAAACTTCAAAAATAACTGTTATTTTTCAATAAAAAACATAAAACTTGAGAGGTAACTATTACACACTGTGTAATTTTTTAAGTCATGGCAAAATAACCATATACGGAAACCATTACGTGATAAAATACCAAAAAAAAGACCCCTATCTCCCAGTTTTGCCCAAAGTCCTCCAGGTTTTTTGTATGGGCCCTCAAAGATGTGGGGCCTCGATGTCATTTAGGCAAAAAAATTATCATTTCCTCAAGCTCATATTTTGCAATATGAAATTTTGATATACTCTCTGAGGCAAAGTTGTAGCTCTTGTCATAAAGAACAAAAATCGTTAACATATAAAATAAAAAAAAACTTCATCTTCAAGGTCAAAATCGCAAAAAAGTTTAAAAAATTCAATTTTTTTTACCTTTTTCCCCTGTTCAGGTCCATAGGTAGCAAACCGTTCAAAAGTGAAAAACTTTTGCGGCTACCTAAGCGCTACCTAAACGGTGTTAAGAATCATTCCTAGGAAGTTCATATGTTCTAGAAAGTTGTTTATTAAGATCTTAGGGTTATTTTTGTAGAGAATTGTTTCCTTGAATTTTGAACGGTTTGCTACCTATGTAAAAAAAAAATTGAATTTTTTAAAGTTTTTTGCGATTTTGACCTTGAATATGAATTTTTTTTGATTTTATATGTGAGTAAATTATCATTTTTTTGCAAAAATGATATCGAGGCCCCACATCTTGGAAGGCCCATAAAAAAAACCTGGAGGACTTTGGGCAAAACTGGGAGATAGGGGTCTTTTTTTTTTGGTCTTTTATCACGTAGTGGTGTCCGTATATGGTTATTTTTTTCCGTGTTGCACTGTGTTATTTTCCAAGCTAAAAATAAAACTCAAAAAATAACTATTATTTTCCAAGCAAATAATAAAACTCGAAAATAACTTTTATTTTGTAAGCAAAAAATAAAACTTAATAAATAATTTTTAAATTCAATTTGTATAATATAACACAAAAAAAAAATAGAAATCAAAGCAGGCAAAGGTAGTCCTGCATCATTTCGCATTTCGCCTTCATTAAGATTTTTTTTTTTTATTAAAATGTATAAACATTATTTCAGTTGAACTTTTTGAATATTATTAGAATTATATACATACATATAATAAACTGAAAACAAAAAGTTCTGGACGCTTATACACATAAATACATAAGTATAATCCACAATTATAAAACTTTCTTTATTCTTTCAAGTACAAGTAGAGAAATGGGTAATGGTTCATGATTTCAATTAAAATATCTTTAAATTAATTTAACTATATTATACTTACATATGTGTGTGACCATATGGAGATAAGAAGGAACGATAAAGGTAATCGTCCTTAGTAGTAATATTTATTTAAGATCATATAATAGATTTATAACAATACCGAGTAAGTTCGATCCTGTATGCATCCTACATCCTACAACTTTATATTTATATATACTTATAACCAGTGTACGCTTTTTTAAGTGTTATCATGTATCATTCTTGGGTAATTTTGAATCCTCTTGTTCTTTGTCACTTAAATATTCAGATTATGTTTCCTTTTTGGAAATTTTTATTATTTATCTTTTGTACTTTTATTAACCCGTTTTGGTTCCTTACTAAGGATAACAATAAAGACCTTGCCGTTTCGTACTAAATTACACCTACGGTAATATAATATTTAAATATATACAAACATGCTTATTTATAATATTCTTTAAATATTTTCTAGTGATATATATTAGATATATAAAAATTTGTTGCATATATTTTTTATATACATTAATGTGACTGTGATTCATATGGATAATATCAGCCATGTCACAGAGCTAAATTCCGTTAGGAAGTGGAATTGATTTCGTACTTTGCTTCTCTAGAAAACGTAAAACGAAAAAAAAATTCGGAATGAAACCCCCTGCAATTTGCTATGTGGAATTGATATTTTTAGCGTGTTTTAGCCGTTTAAACTATTCAGGACATCATTTTATTAACATTCTGCGACGTATTTAATCAATTTACTGCTGTTATTAAAGATATTTAGGGCATATTTGTGATGTTTTTTCTGACAACACAAATGTTTTTTTGACTTTCAAAAAATTAATTTATTCAAGCATTTCAGACATTTCATTCGGAATTTTATAGATTTCGTTCGGTTTTAATAAATGGAAAAAAATAAAACCACTTTTTATGTATTACATATTGAAACATAAGAACGAATGTGACAAAACAAAAAATAGATGCTTTGAAAGATAATAAAAATTTAAGAAATACATCTTTCACCAGTTTGTGGTCCGAATACTCCCCTACACTAGGACCCTAGGTCCAATTTTTCTGAATGAATAGACAGGTTTTGTAAAATCATGTATTTTCTGAACAGCTTTGCAATGTTGTTTTTTGAAGTATTTCGGCCTTCTTAATAGAAATCTAAAGACAAAAACTTTTTATCAAATCGTCTTCTTGGGTGTTGGGTCCCTAGTTATATTTTTTACCGATATGCCCACAGAACTGTCTGGCCAAAGTTTGGCATTTTTTGACAAAATTCTCCATAACATTTTTTTTATCTGTATAAAATTCGTATAAAAATTCGAATTCTATAAAAAGTTATGAGTTTTTGACCACTGTGCCTCGTAGAGTTTTAAGGTATGGTTTAGAATAATATCCATTACAAATAAAAAGATGTTCTGTTAGCAAATTGAAAAAAATTTCCGAAAAAAAATTTCGTTTTACGTTTACCACTTCCGAACGAAATATAGCTCTGGAACATGGGTGATTGTTTTCTACATTCATTCTTATATTGGCACATTAAAAGTGGTATTGTATTTTTTTTTTTCGTTTTAATGAAACTGAACAGAATCTATAGCAGCTAACACCATTCCGATCGGAATGGTAGCTAATTAATCATTTCAATTCCGAACGGAATTTGTGACATGCCTGTATATATCTTAATTTGTCGTCAGAATGATAGTAGTGAATTCAATTCTTAACGCTGCTACTGCTTAAGTTGAATTTTAATTTCTTATTAAAGTGTATTTTGGAATATATTAAATCTAATAATTTACAGGAAAAAAATTATACACTCGGCCTTTATTTGAGAAGAAGAAGAAAAACAAACTTAAATAATACCAGTGCATACCCATTTAAACCGCTATTCAAATCTGTTTTAAAAAAGAGTTTGATGTTAATCTTGTTAACAAATACTACTAGGTTTTCTCTACAATAAATAATCTAGTTTTTGGCAAAATCTAACTAAAATATTTTTATTTTCAAAGATATAACTCTAATGGAAATATGTATGTTGGAATAACCACAATTCTATGTTTTTAGAAAACAAGGCACCTTTGTGTACCACTGAATCGTAATATTTCTGTTCTTTAAAGACAATACCATTCTCTACTTTGTCTGCAGGCAACAACCGAAATCCTTGGCGCAACCTTTAAGCTAATAGAACACTACCAATCAGACTATAATTTTAGTTAAACAAAAATATAGCGAAAGAACAACTGGTATTGATTTTTTCATATTGTCGCTATGCATTACCGTATACTAAAATCCCGATCTGGCATCTTCTATATAAGAAAAATAAATAAATTGTATAACACTTTACAGACAGAGACAACTAATATAATTATATCAACCAAAAAAACATCAGCAAGCGAAAATCAATAATGCTAGAAAGGGGTGGTGGAAAATTCCGGAATATTCTATGCATGTGAACACGTACGCCTTGGGTATAAATACGACTGCAGGCACAGCGATGAAATCATTCGTAAAGAAAAGGTTGACTGGTGTGTTTCTAAATATAAAAGTGGTGTTAATTAGTTGAAGTGTTTTCAAAGTGGAAGAAAGTTTAAAATTAAAAAGTGTTTCAAGTGTGGGCCACATTTGCAGAATATAATTAAAATGGATTTGCATTGCGAGTTGTTGGGAAATAAGTATTTCTGCTTATCCCATAGTGGACTGAAATGATGAAACCGTAAGAAAATGCAGTAAGTGCATGATTACGGAACACAGAAATGTGAATAAAGCATGTATCAAGGGAGCGTTTTTACTGCTGAAAAGTAAGAAAATGGTCTGCAGTCCAAAATGAGGTTGCTTTCTAAGGTAGAACTACTGTTAAGACGTCTTCGTAAGCGATAGTAGATAGAGGAAATCTGGGGTTTTTCCTAACGTTTTTAATGTGCATTTGGAAGAGGAGGGTATTGAAAAAATTCTGAACTTTTTCGAGATCTTGGAGCCGAAACTGTGTTCCCTTTTAACGCTAGGTAAATTTTATTACAAATTGCAAACGCGTAAGCATTTTTATAGTTTAAGATTACGTATATTTATGAAATTCTTTTTTTATATATGTAGCGTTATTGAATATAGTAATTTTTTTTCTTTTCCAAGATGATTAATACTCGATGAGTCATTTTTCTCGCCCTAAAAATATTTATGTATCTAAAATTTTAACTGTTATACCTAATTTTTTTTTTTCTTATATATTTGTCTCTGTTGTGCACATGCGAATTTATCCTGTAAATGCTGATTATGTATACACAAAAATTTTTTCCTACGTTGCGAAATTTTTTTCTTCTAGAAAATTTTTACCTTTTTGGATGTAATTTCCAGACTTTATTATTCTTAACATTTTCTAGATTAATCTAAAAATCTATTCATTTATGTTAGTACTTTTTATAAAATAATTAAATTAGTTTTTATACATTAAAGCTATGAAAAAAATAGAATATTTTTTTTTGCGTATTTCAAAATCTTCATCTAAAATTTAGTATACATATTTACATTTTTTCTACATGTAAATATGGAATTGACGCAAATGTTATTATAAGTCTAGGAAGTTGTCTGCCTGTTTCCCTATATTTGAAATAATCCCTTATTTTAATTGGGATAATCTATCCGCCCAACTTAATGTTAATGTACAGAATTTTTTCACTATTAATTTTTTTTTTTTCAAATATAAACTTCCCCGGTAGCCTTTTTTTCTCTATACCAATTTCACAAGTTTTGTGAGAACTGAGGTACAGCAAATCAGTGTAGGGGTCCAGTCAAGGTAGAAGAAAATTGAATATAGGTATTTTAATTTGCAATGAAAATAAATATTTAAGGTATTTTAAGTTTATTTATAAAAATTCATAGGAAATAGTACATTTACAGCTACAAATATTGAAAATCTTTGTATACAAAACATTGACGTTGCCCAATGTGCCCGTTTAATTCAAGTCTCTGGTGACAGGATCATCCCTGAGGGATGGTGGTGTATTTAGCTTTTGTGTTCACGATTCCAGTTTCTATTTGCTTGGGATCGTTTTTACTGGAAAACGTTAAATTTCCTGAGTTTTTAACAAACGCACTTTATACATATTTAGTTGATATGTTTTTATCTATTCAACTTTCCTCGCTAGTACAAGACAAAGTTTCCGCTAGTCAATGTATAGGCGCACACCATAACGTGTTTCGTTAGCACAAAAGGGCCAAAATAATAAAATACTTGGGTATGTATGTACCTACTGAGTAGGTACATAAATAAAAAAAGATCCGGGAATAATAGCACAATGTGCCATGTTGGATCGTAAGCCCCATAGCAAAACTTTTTTAACATGAAATTTTGACAAAGAAAATCAAAGCGGTTGATAATTGCGGCTTTTAACACTAGCACATGATGCTTTAGAATGTATTTAAACACCACTGTGATCTTTTAACCATGGGCCGTATTTGAGACTAAATAATTTTCCCGGTAACATCATCTTTTGAAAAGAATTTAAAGTTATCTTGAAGTTAAAGAATTCTTGTTTCTCTAGAACTTAATAAATCAGTGTTCCCTTGATTTGTACGTATAGATTACAAACTATGTGTAAGGTCAAAGCAATTGTATGTTTGTAGAGCAGATTTTTACACTACCAATGTTGTCTTGGTCTGTTTCCTATTTACACTTCACTTAAAAACGTACAGAGAAAAATTCAAGTACTATTCTAGATTTTATGAAATTGACAGGAATTTACACTGTTATGTAAATTTACCTCTAAAGCAATTTTATTTTACATATGACACTTAAAATATTTGACAGCTGTAATATGTTCAACATTAAATGTATTTACCATCATACCACTTTTTAATTGAAACTTAATTATAAGCTCTATTTTATTATAATATACAAACTATATATAAGAAACTCTTACCTTAAAAAAAACTTACATAAAACTTTCTTTTTTTAAATCATTTAGCAAATTTTGTGTTTGGGCGGCTTTTCTCGTTAAACATTAAATAATTTTGCTAAGTCAGTCGGTCTCGTCCACGTCTCTCGTATCTCGTTTAAAAAAAATCTAAAAAAGAAAAAGAAATATAAATGACAACAAACTAAACCTCAACTAAATGATATAAAAAATCATAATAAAGGGTAAAAGTTAAACAACGAAAAAAAACAACTTAAAACTATAGGCGAAACTGTGTAGAAAAAGCGATAATACCTATACGAAAAGTATATTTAACTTCGTTAAGCAAAAATAAAACAAAAAAAAGCGTGACAAATTAATTAAATGAAGGCTTATTAGAATAATATAAACAGAACGAAGAGACAAGACAGGCAGGCAGGTCGGCATAAAGAAATAAATGTTTATGAGAAAAAAATCAGGCAGACAACGACAGTCTGTAAGAGAATTCGTTTGTACTGTAAGTCGAATCAAATCATAATGATGATTGCGAGCGAAAGAGAATACTACTACTTCCTAGATCGTAAAGCAGCGGCTAAAATGTTATTATATAAGTAAGACAAACTTTAAAGACCCGTAATGGTTTTTATTGAAAAATCACCACAAACATCTCTTAATGTACTTTTTGTTTTTTTTAATGTTCATATAAAATTGTAGAATGCAATTGCAGTTTTTATAAAAATAAGGGTTGGTGTTGTATCAATATAGCTACTTAAACACTAATGAAAGCCCTGCAACTAAGAGCAATTCTTAAAAAATAAGCTAAAAAATTGCAAAAAAAAAAAAACAAATGCAATCCAAAGTTGTAAGGTTTTTTACTTAAATCAATCCATGATTTAAAACACAGAAAATCATTTAATATAAGTTTTGTTTTCTGAATTAATTTTTTTTCCTAATTTTTAAGCATTACTACTAAAGTTGTTTATTTTCTGTTAAAAAAGCATAATCTTTTGATTTCCAAAAAAAAAAAAATGTTTGAAAAAAATATAAAAAAAGGAAAAAGAAGACAAAAAAAAAAGAATCATTCAAAAAAAACTAAATTTGTAATAAAAATTTTTAAGAATTTTTCTAAACCCACCATGAAACGTTTTTTCTTAAAATAAATCCGGCCATGTATCTTTTTGTGTTTAAAGCACACAAGAGGCAAAAAAAATTTATTTTTATTTATTACAGCGATTTTTTGCAACTATAAAAATCATAAATGCAAAGTGAGTAAATTTTTTACATTTCTTCTAAAATAATAAAAAAAATAATATTAAATAGGTAGAGCTAGACAAGTTCAACTTACTTTAAACAATCATAAATTAAGTCTGTAAAAAGGAAACTAAAAGATCGTATAAAGAAAAATACGTGTAAAATGTATTGTCTTCTTTAAAATACAAAGAACTTGGGAAATGTTCTATGATAAATAAACTTAACAAACCCAAAGGGTAAACACGGCCGAAACTCTTGTCAAAAATAAAATTTACTGAAAAATTATTAAAGAAAACACAAAAAAAAATGGGGTTAAACACGATTTTTTCTACAAAGTGTGAAATTGAAAGGAGTATACGATTATTTGAGAAACTATCATACGATATAAGAAATTCGAAAAAATTTAAAAAAAAAAAAAACTGCGCAGTCACAAGGCGAAGCAACCGCTAATTTTAATCTTTTCAATATTATCAATATAAGAAAGTTTTAAATTTTGAAAAATGGTGATTCGCGGAATATATTTTACCTACCCACCTACATTACGTAAAGAATGTAAGGCCTAAGCTTTTTTAAATAAAGAATTGAGCGAAAGAGAAATAAAATGAAAGCAGTAAATAAAATGCAATAAAAGAATGAAACAAAATTTTGTAAACCCAATCCAATCTACCGTTAAAAAGATTAGAAAAGGAAAGTCAATAAAAGAAAATAGGGTCAGCGTCTGTTCGAAGAAACGCCATTGCACTACATTATACATATGTATATTCAAGCGAAAATAAAATTGTTGTAAAAGAGGGGCCGTAAAATAAAAAAGTGCGAATAAAATAAAAATAGATTTTTATTAACACCGGAGTGCGAAGCAAGCGATATTAATTAATTATCTTTTAAGGTTAATATATTAAAGACAACGTGTTACAAATAAAGCTCTCCAAAATGGAAAAATGCGTAAAATTTAAGTTTTCAAACAGCGATGAAAGAAGCGACAAAAATATAAAAAAATAACGAAATAGTTGAGAATTCAGTAAAATCGCTAAAATCTAAAATTCGAAAGGTTGATGTCTACCTTAATATTGAAAACAAAAAAAATAATATATTTTAATATTGAACTAATATAGTAAAAGAAAGTATTCAAATAGAACTAAAATAAATATCGAATCGTTTATTCCAGAAGCGTATTAAGATTGAAAAATTTTTTGTTTTGTAAAATACAATTTATTTAAAGAAAACACAAAAAAAATGGGGTTAAACACGATTTTTTCTACAAAGTGTGAAATTGAAAGGAGTATACGATTATTTGAGAAACTATCATACGATATAAGAAATTCGAAAAAATTTTACAAAAAACAAAAAAAAAAAAAAAACTGCGCAGTCACAAGGCGAAGCAACCGCTAATTTTAATCTTTTCAATGTTATCAATATAAGAAAGTTTTAAATTTTGAAAAATGGTGATTCGCGGAATATATTTTACCTACCCACCTAAATTACGTAAAGAATGTAAGGCCTAAGCTTTTTTAAATAAAGAATTGAGCGAAAGAGAAATAAAATGAAAGCAGTAAATAAAATGCAATAAAAGAATGAAACAAAATTTTGTAAACCCAATCCAATCTACCGTTAAAAAGATTAGAAAAGGAAAGTCAATAAAAGAAAATAGGGTCAGCGTCTGTTCGAAGAAACGCCATTGCACTACATTATACATATGTATATTCAAGCGAAAATAAAATTGTTGTAAAAGAGGGGCCGTAAAATAAAAAAGTGCGAATAAAATAAAAATAGATTTTTATTAACACCGGAGTGCGAAGCAAGCGATATTAATTAATTATCTTTTAAGGTTAATATATTAAAGACAACGTGTTACAAATAAAGCTCTCCAAAATGGAAAAATGCGTAAAATTTAAGTTTTCAAACAGCGATGAAAGAAGCGACAAAAATATAAAAAAATAACGAAATAGTTGAGAATTCCGTAAAATCGCTAAAATCTAAAATTCGAAAGGTTGATGTCTACCTTAATATTGGAAACAAAAAAAATAATATATTTTAATATTGAACTAATATAGTAAAAGAAAGTATTCAAATAGAACTAAAATAAATATCGAATCGTTTATTCCAGAAGCGTATTAAGATTGAAAAATTTTTTGTTTTGTAAAATACAATTTATTTTTAGAAAGGAGCGAAACAACTACTCGTTAATATTCAAAATTAAAGAATTCCCAAAATTTAAAAGAATAGTAAAAAAAAAAAAATGCGTAAAAGGCAGATGATTTTGAAGAAACGGCGCGAAGTAATAGTAAATATGTAAAATTAATAAATTAAGAAAATGTTCGAAATTTGGGGTTAACTCGTTAAGTTCAAAATTTAGAGAAAATATTTTGGTATTGAAATTGTTTTATAAATTATTGAAAAGGTAAAGAATTTGATAAGTTTATTTAATAATTGTATTAATATTAGAAAAGGAAAACAAAAAAGGAATTGTCAAAAATATAAATTCGTCGTCCTATAAAATGAAAATGAGAGGAGCGAGCGAGCAGTAATAGTAAATAATGCACTTTAAAGTAAAGCGTTTATAGGTAATCTAAATAGAAAATAATTTAAAACGGAAGAAACTACGTGTTAGTTAGTTTCAAAAATTAATAACAGAAAAATATGTGTAGCGTAAAATATTTTAAGAAGCGAAGAACAATTAACTTCAAGAAAATTCAATAAAATCGTTAATAGTTTTAAAAATATGAGAAATATAGACCAGAAAATATTAATAGTGAAAAAGTGCATAGCAAATAGGAATAAAATATCTCGAATCGTTTACCAAAGAAGAGTGTATTACAATTGAAAAATGTAGTTCAGAAATGAGCCCTAGTGGGAAAATTTTAAAAAGCGTGTAAAAAATGAAAAAAATTATTAGAGTAGGCGAGTACATCCATTTCTACTAGAAAATGTACCTTATGCGAAAAATTGATATTCAAAATATTTTTAAAAAATATATGCGTTATAGTTAAAAATTACAAGAATTAAAAAAATAAGCGTTGCGAATTCTAAAAATGCCGCCACAAATGATGATTTTTTAACAAACGGCGGAATGCTAAAAATATAATAGTACGAAGAGGAAGAAAAATATGAGAATTGAGTAATACCAATAACTTTTAACTATTGAAATGCTAAGCTATAAACTATTGGAAAGAGAGAAAAAAGAAAGCTATTATTCAGAATACTGAAAACGTTATGGAAGTTCATGAGTTAAAGTTAAAATAATACAGCGTATATTAACAATTTTTTATATTAAAAAGGTGATGGCAAATAAAAACAAATGTATTTTGGTAGCAAGACCTTGTTGGTGTTGCGAATAATTGTAATTAAGGCGTTTTACTGCGTTTTTAAATTCGAAAAGAATTTACTTTAGGAAACAATAAAAAAAATTCGTATGAGTCCTTTCAATTCAAAAGAAATCGTTTTCGAAATACAAATTCGAATGTTCTTTCCATTCGAAAGAAGGTTTTCGAAGAACAAATTCCTATGTTCTTTCCTCGTATAATAAATCGTTTTTGAAATACAAATTCAAATGTTCTTTCCATTTGAAATTAATCGTTTTTGAAATACAAATTCGAATATTCTTTCCATTTGAAATAAATCGTTTTCGAAATACAAATTCGAATGTTCTTTCCATTTGAAATAAATCGTTTTTGAAATACAAATTCGAATGTTCTTTCCATTTGAAATAAATCGTTTTCGAAATACAGGTGCCTATTATGAGCAACTTTCTATCTTCGACTGTAGTCGAAAGTACTGATCGAACGAATTTTCATTTGGTATTATGGCGCACATTCCATAAAAATAGCGCTATTGTGAATTTGACTCAATTTGATTATTCACCATAGTACATATTTATCAACTGGCACTACAAATACATACATAGATATTTTATTACTTATTTATAAAAAAAATTGAATTAATTATTAATTAATATGACCATTTTGCTGTTGTTCTAACGGGTGGCCCCATACAATTTAGCTCCTACGTGGTTTCTTCCCATTTTTTGCCGCTTAAACTTTTGTGCATATTCCTTTTGGCAGCTGAAAATGAGCTTTTCCAATTGTTGTTTTGTACTTAGACCTTAGACCTGCATGAAATTAAAATAATTTACATAAAAAATAAAATTAATTTACATAAAAAACAAAAAAATAATTTATATAAAAAACAGAAATTCACAAATACTTACATTTTCAATAAGTTTTACAAACTGACGCAAACCATCGAAAGCAAAATTGTGTTCGATTGAAAATTCGTTGTGCAACGAAATTTTCGACAGTGCTACCAACTCATAATACGAATTTGACATTCGATTTTCGATGTTCGTTAGCCAGCGAAGATCGAAAATCGAATGCAACTCATAATAGGGGCCACAAATTCGAATGTTATTTCCATTTGAAATAAATCGTTTTCGAAATACAAATTCGAATGTAATTTCCATTTGAAATAAATCGTTTTCGAAATACAAATTCGAATGTTCTTTTCATTTGAAATAAATCGTTTTCGAAATACAAATTCGAATGTTCTTTTTTCCATTTGAAATAAATCGTTTTCGAAATACAAATTCCAATGTTCTTCCATTTGAAATGAAAGTTTTCGAAATACAAATTCGAATGTTCTTTTCATTTGAAATAAATCGTTTTCGAAATACAAATTCGAATGTTCTTTCCATTTGAAATAAATCGTTTTCGAAATACGAATTCCAATGTTCTTTCCAATTGAAATAAGTCGTTTTCAAAATACAAATGGGAATGACTACTTTCCTTTCGAAAAATGAATTATCCCACCAGGGCGGGTGATCTCAAAAAAATCGTCGAATTTTTAGTCTCTTATATTTCAGTATGTGCTTTATTATTATTAAATATATTTTATATTTCGTCCGACTTCACTGCCAAGTAGGTCATACATAAAAGCTCTAACGCAGAGTTAAATTTGCAAAAATATAACATCGAACATAATATTTTAACTAAAAGATTTTTTTTTATTAAAAATGCGTCACATTAAAAATTTTTTGTGTACATTCAAATTTTCACAGGGCGTAAAGATTCTATAGTTGTCATAAAGCGATTAAGAGCAATATAGACGGTCAAAATACAGATCCATCCTCTATAATGGATTTCATATTCGTTACACCGAGAAAGCTGAATGGAAAGTTGAAAATGCTTGATTTTCTATTCATCGTTGCCGATGTCAGTCCCGTAAACAAAATTCACTATTCGGTGAAGCATTTTATTTTGATCGTTTATATTTCACTTAAGAAGTCTAAAAAAATAAAACCATCAATTATAGCGAGGAGTTATTTTTTTCTTATGATAAAATTGATTCGAAATATATTTAATGCAGCGTCAAAATTTAAATTCGAAATTTTAATATAGAGGTAGACTTTAGAATTCATTTAGTTATAAATAGAATTTTAAAAACAAAGACGATAAGGCCAAATATGGTTCAAAAACTACTTACCCAGTATTTAAAAGATGAGAACTGAAATGGGCGTCGAATTGAAGAAATGTCCAAGAGTAGCTCCGCTAAACTAATTAAAACTAAAAACTCTTAGTTCGTTGCATGAAATTAAAATTCATTATGAAAATATTCTTGTAATATCAGAGGTTAAAAATTTTTAAATTAGAACGACCCCCATACTGATGTGTTAAGGTTAATTGAGAAGATAGGGACTCCTGAAAAGAACTGGCTTTGACAATCGGTGAAATGGATTTAGGAATATGCGTGCTGCTTCACCTATATCCAATTTTTGATGTCTTCAGGTCAAATTATAATTATCAATTCTTCACTTTAAGAAACCTTGACTCCAAGAAAAAAATATTAAATTGCCCAACCCGTAGAAAAGGCATTAAAATGTTACTTTGATGTACCCTACAAGTACAGCGGAATATTTTTTTACATCAAAATATTTTAGTTCATTCATTAAAAAAAAAAAAGGAATACATAGAAGTGCATTAATCAATATTTATGTTTATGTATCTGGAGTTATTTTTGGTGGCGGAGTACTTTAAATTTAATACACATAAAAATGTTCATAACGATGAAATGTAATTTATTTAAAACTATAGTTTTATGATGGCTATATTGCTTTATGACTATCGATCAATTCGCCGCAGCGGCTGATCCATACATGACATGATTGCAGGAGGTCAAATTCGAACACTTCGGGGCTGTATATTGGAAAAATGAATGAAATGTGGCAATCGAGTGGCCTAAATTTTTTCACTAGTTCATTGGCATAGACACAAGAGATTCCATATCTCCAAAACAATCTAATGATGGTGCAAACAGGTTTATTTGGATAATTTATGATTTCGTCAGATGTTGGTTTTTTCTTATATTGGAGACATGAACAAATGATGCCAACGACGAACAAAGTAGGATTCCTAGATGTAATGGGAGTTTTACCACAAGGGCTTGATTTGAGATTATAATCACTTCAAACATACTTGGCGCATGGTTGTTTGACATATGCTTTTCACTAAACCAAATTTGCAAATGAGGTTGAAGCAATAAATTGACCTTGCAAATATGATTCGATGAAATGGATGGACGATTATGAGCACCAAAGAATTGCCCGAGGAGCATCTTGAATAGAACCATATTTTATTGGAAACAAACAGCTTGCAAAAATTACTCTTCAAAATCATATAATGAAATGCGAAACCGAACTTCCTGGCTAAAAACAGTTGAAAAGCCACCAAATCGACTATTACAGAACACAGTGTTGCCAGTTTAAAGTTCTCCGCCTTCAAATAAACACCGGATATACATATAAACAGAAGCACTAAACTTAGGAATCGTAGTGATGACGCTTTATTTTGTTTTAAGAAACTGCATTATAGGATTACGAATCATATCTATATTAAATCTTCTATCTACTCTAGTTATTACCTCGTGATATAACGTTAATAACCATTTTTATACTCAATGCAGATTTATCTCCCACATATTCTTGAGAAGATGTATTGGTAAAAACTACCAGGACTTCACAAAACGATATTCCGACAAATTTGTTTATGAAAATTCTGAAGTTGTACCATTCTGCAAATACGCAATGCTTCTTCAGAGGAAATTTGTCGATAATCTTGCACTCCACGACAACACCTTAATAAACGAAATTTTTAATAATGAGAAAGATATAGATTGGACGACTTTCCCTTACCTGTCGCCTATTGGTATTCTATCGGAACCTCTTGATGAAGGTACTGACCCGTTTGTATTGCCCGACTTCTACAGCAGGGCTCTTCCTGGTTCCCATAGGGGCTAGGCAACGTAATCAAATAATTTTTAATAATTTTCTACCTTATTGCATACACAAAGATGTAATGCAATTGTACTTTACTTATACTTTCGTATACTTGATTGACAATTTTTTGTTTTTTTTTTATACATAAATTTTTTTATGTACATATGCATAAACATATATACTAACTACAAATACCTGAAAATTTTCTGTTAACAAATATTGTACTTGTACATTTCAATTTAATCATATCTTTTTATAACATTCTGTGATATAATTGTTCAATAGCGTAAAATAGCAGCTATTTTTATTTAGTTTTAAGTGTTGTTTAGTTTTATGTTATTTATTATATTGTTTAACAGACTTTCGCTCTGTTCGTCATTGTAAATGCCGGGAGCAAGCATTGTTTAACAACTTTACGCGCAGTATATTCTGCATACACATTGTCATTCTAAGCAAGTTGCTTTTTCAATTATAGTATATTAGAACAAGACAAATATAGTTCTAAGAGTTATATGTATACTGTCGATTTGTATATCATTTTATGTAAGGAAAAAAAAAAAAAAGAAAGACTCAATAAACATATTTACTTACTTACTATTCTGCAAGGTGTGAAAATATTTGCGATTATCGTTTTACATTTCAACTTCTCATATTGAAGTACATTCATTCGAAATCGCGTGGTAATTTCTGAATAAGTTCAAAATATATAAAATGCTTTTTTCTGTAAATTCCTATGAAAATTATTGAATGTAAATTTAGATGCTAAGGCCGGGCATGTTTAGTTGTAACCAAATTCTCGTTTATATAATGAGAAGTAGTTGCCTTATGTATTGAGCTTTGCGTTATGGCAATTTTTAGATCTTTAACTAAAACTAATTTTTATACAAAACGACAAAATCGTTTTAAAATCGATTCGTTTTCCATCACATACTTGAATATCTGAAAAATATATAATACAAGTCTTAAGAAAACCCAAGCAATTCGTTTAAGTGAGCTGTAACCACCATGTCGTTTTTAGGGATTTGCAAATAAACTTATTCTCAATAAATTTAACGTGGATACAGACAGCTATTTTTTCCAAACAAGTTCATTGTAAAAATTCTGTAATACGTTACAACACGCTACAAGCTGCTCCGATGTTTAAAAAATGTTTAAATTTGATTTATTTCTAAATAAATCGTTACAGTTTTTTAACAAAAAGTATAATTAGTTGCAAGTCACATATAATGTAAATCTACTCCACAATTTAAAATTATTGTATTTCGAAATGTGTAGTAAATTTTATTCATAATTACATTGTTTTAATATAACTTACATTATCCGTGTCAACTACAACATTGTCCTCGATAAATATACATACACTACGTTTTAATAAAAGCAACATTGTAATATTTATAACTTGGTTTTAATAGAAACTCTGTTTAAATATAAACTACGTTTCAATAAAAACAACGTTTAAAAACTACTACGTTTTAATAAAAACTACGTTTAATAAAACTTCGTTTAAATATAAACTGCGTTTTGATAGAAACTACGTTGTAATAGAAACTACGTTTTAATAGAAACTATGTTTTAATAGAAACTATGTTTTAATAGGAACTTCGTTTAAATATTAACTACGTTTTAATAGAAAATACGTTTATAAACTTCGTTTAAATATAAACTACGTTTTAATAGAAACTATGTTTTAATACAAACTATGTTTTAATAGGAACTACGTTTTAATAGAAAATACGTTTATAAACTTCGTTTAAATATAAACTACGTTTTGATAGAAACTAAGTTTTAATAGAAACTTCGTTTTAATAGAAAATACGTTTATAAACTACGTTTTAATAGAAACTATGTTTTAATAGAAACTATGTTTTAATAGAAACTACGTTTTAATAGAAAATACGTTTTTAAACTTCGTTTAAATATAAACTACGTTGAAATATAAACTACGTTTTAATAGAAACTATGTTTTAATAGAAACTACGTTTTGATAGAAACTACGTTGTAATAGAAACTTCGTTTTAATAGAAAATACGTTTATAAACTTCGTTTAAATATAAACTACGTTTTAATAGAAACTATGTTTTACTAGAAACTATGTTTATAAACTTCTTTTAAATAAAAAATACGTTTTAATAGAAACTATGTTTTAATAGAAACTATGTTTTAATAGAAACTACGTTTTAATAGGAACTACGTTTTAATAGAAAATACGTTTATAAACTTCGTTTTGATAGAAAATAAGTTTTAATAGAAACTGCGTTTTGATAGAAACTAAGTTTAAATGGAAACTTCGTTTTACTAGAACTGCGTTTATAAACTTCGTTTAAATATAAACTACGTTTTGATAGAAACTATGTTTTAATAAAAACTATGTTTTAATAGAAAAGAAACTACGTTTTAATAGAAAATACGTTTATAAACTTCGTTTAAATATAAACTACGTTTTAATAGAAACTAAGTTTTAATAGAAACTACGTTTATAAACTTCGTTTAAATATAAACTACGTTTTAATAAAAACTATGTTTTAATACAACCTATGTTTTAGTAGAAACTATGTTTTAATATAAACTATGTTTTAATAGAAACTACATTTTAATAGAAAATACGTTTATAAACTTCGTTTAAATATAAACTACGTTCTAATAGAAACAAAGTTTTAATAGAATCTGCGTTTTACTAGATACTACGTTTATAAACTTCGTTTAAATATAAACTACGTTTTAATAGAAACTATGCTTTAATAGAAAATACGTTTATAAATTTCGTTTAAATATAAACTACGTTTAAATATAAACTACGTTTAAATAGAAACTATGTTTTAATAGAAAATACGTTTATAAACTTCGCTTAAATATTAACTACGTTTTAATAGAAACTACTATGGTTTAATACAAAATATATTTTAATAGAAACTATGTTTTAATACAAAATATATTTTAATAGAAACTATGTTTTAATAGGAACTACGTTTTAATAGAAAATACGTTTATAAACTTCGTTTAAATATAAACTACGTTTTGATAGAAACTAAGTTTTAAGAGAAACTTCGTTTTAATAGAAAATACGTTTATAAACTACGTTTTAATAGAAACTATGTTTTAATACAAACTATGTTTTAATAGAAACTATGTCTTATTAGAAACAATGTTTTAATACAAACTATGTTTTAATAGAAACTATGTTTTAATAGAAACTACGTTTTAATAGGAAGTACCTTTTAATAGAAAATACGTTTATAAACTTCGTTTAAATAAACTACGTTTTAATAGAAACTATGTTTTAATACAAAATATATTTCAATAGAAACTATGTTTTAATAGAAACTACGTTTTAATAGAAAATACGTTTATAAACTTCGTTTAAATATAAACTACGTTTTAATATAAACTATGTTTTAATACACACTATGTTTTAATAAGAACTACGTTTTAATAGAAAATACGTTTATAAACTTCGTTTGAATATAAACTACGTTTTAATAGAAACTATGTTTTAATACAAAATATATTTTAATAGAAACTACGTTTTAATAGAAACTTCGTTTTAATAGAAACTACGTTTATAAACTTCGTTTAAATATAAACTACGTTTTAATATAAACTATGTTTTAATAGAAAATACGTTTATAAACTTCGTTTAAATATAAACTACGTTTTAATAGAAACTATGTTTTAATAGAAAATACGTTTATAAACTTCGCTTAAATATAAACTACGTTTTGATAGAAACTAAGTTTTAAGAGAAACTTCGTTTTAATAGAAAATACGTTTATAAACTACGTTTTAATAGAAACTATGTTTTAATAGAAACTACGTTTTAATAGAAAATACGTTTATAAACTTCGTTTAAATATAAACTACGTTGAAATATAAACTACGTTGAAATATAAACTACGTTGAAATATAAACTACGTTTTAATAGAAACTATGTTTTAATAGAAAATACGTTTATAAACTTCGTTTAAATATAAACTACGTTTTATTTTATATAGTTTATTTGACCTTTTTGTTAATATTAATTTAACTATTTTATTTAAGCTTTAGGTCTTTAAATAATTTTAATTTTTATTTTTTCAAAAAAATTTTTTTTTCAAAAAAATAAAAATTAAAATTATTTATTATTAAAAATAAAAATAGACCTAAAGCTTAAATAAAATAGTTAAATTAATATAAAGTTCGTTTTGATAGAAACTACGTTTTGATAGAAACTGCGTTTTACTAGAAACTACGTTTATAAACTTCGTTTAAATATGAACTAAGTTTTAATAGAAACTATGTTTTAATAGAAAATACGTTTACAAACTTCGTTTAAATATAAACTACGTTTTAATAGAAACTATGTTTTAGTAAAAACTGTTTAAATAGAAACTATGTTTTAATTAAAACTACGTTTTAATAGAAAATACGTTTATGAACTATGTTTTAATAGAAACTATGTTTTAATAGAAACTATGTTTTAATAGAAACTGCGTTTTACTAGGAACTACGTTTATAAACTTCGTTTAAATATAAACTACGTTTTAATAGAAACTATGTTTTAATAGAAACTATGTTTTAATAGAAACTACGTTTTAATAGAAAATACGTTTGTAAACTTCGTTTAAGTATAAACTACGTTTTAATAGAAACTATGTTTTAATACAAACTGTTTTAATAGAAACTACGTTTTGATAGAAACTAAGTTTTGATACTGCGTTTTACTAGAACTACGTTTATAATCTTCGTTTAAATATAAACTACGTTTTAATAGAAACTGCGTTTTAATAGAAACTATGTTTTAATAGAAACTACGTTTTAATAGAAAATACGTTTGTAAACTTCGTTTAAGTATAAACTACGTTTTAATAGAAACTATGTTTTAATACAAACTGTTTTAATAGAAACTATGTTTGAATAGAAACTATGCTTTAATAGAAAATACGTTTATAAACTTCGTTTAAATTTAAACTACGTTTTAATAGATACTATGTTTTAATAGAAACTATGTTTTAATACAAACTATGTTTTAATAGAGACTACCTTTTAATAGAAACTACGTTTTAATAAAAACTACCTTTTAATACAAGCTATGTTTTAATAGAAACTATGTTTTAATAGAAACTACGTTTTGATAGAAACTACGTTGTAATAGAAAATACGTTTATAAACTTCGTTTAAATATAAACTTCGTTTAAATATAAACTACGTTGTAATAGAAAATACGTTTATAAACTTCGTTTAAATATAAACTTCGTTTAAATATAAACTACGTTTAAATAGAAACTACGTTTTAATATAAACTTCGTTTAAATATAAACTACGTTTAAATAGAAACTACGTTTTAATATAAACTTCGTTTAAATATAAACTACGTTTAAATAGAAACTACGTTTTAATATAAACTTCGTTTAAATATAAACTACGTTTAAATAGAAACTACGTTTTAATAGAAACTGTTTTAATACAAACTATGTAGAAACTATGTTTTAATAGAAACTATGTTTTAATAGAAACTACGTTTTGATAGAAACTACGTTGTAATAGAAACTGCGTTTTAGTAGAAACTACGTTAATATTATAAACTTCATTTAAATATAAACTTCGTTTTAATAGAAACTATGTTTTAATAGGAACTACGTTTTAATAGAAAATACGTTTATAAACTTCGTTTAAATATAAACTACGTTTTGATAGAAACTAAGTTTTAATAGAAACTGCGTTTTACTAGAAACTACGTTTATAAACTTCATTTAAATATAAACTACGTTTTAATAGAAACTAAGTTTTAATAGAAACTATGTTTTAATAGAAACTACGTTTTAATAGAAACTACGTTTTAATAGAAAATACGTTTATAAACTTCGTTCAAATATAATCTACGTTTTAATAGAAACTGCGTTTCACTAGAAACTACGTTTAAATATAAACTACTTTTTAATAGAAACTATGTTTTAATACAAACTATGTTTTAATAGAAACAATGTTTTCATAGAAACTATGTTTTAATAGAAACTATGTTTTAATAGAAACCACGTTTTAATAGAAAATACGTTTTTAAACTTCGTTTAAATATAAACTATGTTTTAATAGAAACTATGTTTTAATAGAAAATACGTTTATAAACTTCGTTTAAATATAAACTACGTTTTAATAGAAACTATGTTTTAATAGAAACTATGTTTTGCTAGAAACTACGTTGTAATAGAAACCGCGTTTTACTAGAAACTACGTTTATAAACTTTATTTAAATATAAACTACGTTTTAATAGCAACTATGTTTTAATAGAAACTATGTTTTAATAGAAACTACGTTTTGATAGAAACTACGTTGTAATATAAACTTCGTTTTAATAGAAAATACGTTTATAAACTTCGTTTAAATATAAACTAATTTTTAATAGAAACTATGTTTTAATAGGAACTACGTTTTAATAGAAAATACGTTTTAATAGAAAATACGTTTATAAACTTTTAATAGAAGCTACGTTTTAATAAAAACTACCTTTTAATAGAAACTAGGTTTTAATAGAAACTACGTTTTAATAGAAACTATGTTTTAATAGAAACTATGTTTTAATAGAAACTATGTTTTAATAGAAACTACGTTTTATAAAGAAACTACGTTTTAAAAGAAACTACGTTTTAATAGAGACTACCTTTTAATAGAAGCTACGTTTTAATAAAAACTACCTTTTAATAGAAACTAGGTTTTAATAGAAACTACGTTTTAATAGAAACTACGTTTAAATAGAAACTAGGTTTTAAAAGAAACTACGTTTTAAAAGAAACTATGTTTTAAAAGAAACTACGTTTTAAAAGAAACTACGTTTTAAAAGAAACTATGTTTTAAAAGAAATTACGTTTTAAAAGAAACTACGTTTTAAAAGGAATTAAATTTTTATAGAAACTACGTTTTAACACGAATTAATTTTTTATAGAAACTACGTTTTAATAGAAACTACGTTTTGAAAGAAACTACGTTTTAAAAGACGTTTTTATAGAAACGTTTAGTATAAACTTCGTTTAAATATACATTTTAAGAGAAACTATTTTGTAATAGAAACTACGTTTTAGTAGAAACTACGTTTTATTAGAAACTATGTTTTAATAGAAACTACGTTTTAATAGAAAATACGTTCGCTATAATATAAACTTCGTTTAAATAAAAACTACGTTTTAATAGAAACTGTTTTAATGGAAAATTACGTTTAAATAGAAACTATGTTTTAATAGAAACTTCGTTTTAATAGAAAATACGTTTGGTATAAACTTCGTTTAAATAAAAACTACGTTTTAATAGAAACTATGTTTTAATGGAAACTACGTTTTAATAGAAAATACGTTTTAATAGAAACTATGTTTTAATGGAAAATTACGTTTTAATAGAAACTATGTTTTAATAGAAACTTCATTTTAATAGAAAATACGTTTGGTATAAACTTCGTTTGGTATAAACTTCGTTTAAATAAAAACTACGTTTTAATAGAAACTATCTTTTAATAGAAACTACGATTAGTATAAACTTCGTTTAAATATAAACTACATTTTAATAGAAACTATTTTGTGATAGAAACTGCGTTTTAGTAGAAACTACGTTTTATTAGAAACTATGTTTTAAAAGAAACTACGTTTTAATAGAAAATACGTTTGCTATAAACTTCGTTTAAATAAAAACTACGTTTTAGAAGAAACTATTTTTAATAGAAACTACGTTTAGTATAAACTTCGTTAAAATATAAAATACATTTTAATAGAAACTATTTTGTAATAGAAACTACGTTTTAGTAGAAACTACGTTTTATTAGAAACTATGTTTTAAAAGAAACTACGTTTTAATAGAAAATAAGTGTGCTATAAACTTCGTTTAAATATAAACTTCGTCTAAATATAAACTTCGTTTAAATAAAAACTACGTTTTAGAAGAAACTATTTTTAATAGAAACTACGTTTAGTATAAACTTCGTTAAAATATAAAATACGTTCTAATAGAAACTATTTTGTAATAGAAACTATGTTTTAATAGAAACTACGTTTTGATAGAAACTACGTTGTAATAGAAAATTCGTTTTAATAGAAAATACGTTTATAAACTTCGTTTAAATATAAACTTCGTTTAAATATAAACTACGTTTAAATAGAAACTACGTTTTAATAGATACTGTTTTAATACAAACTATGTAGAAACTATGTTTTAATAGAAACTATGTTTTAATAGAAACTACGTTTTGATAGAAACTACGTTGTAATAGAAACTGCGTTTTAGTAGAAACTACGTTAATATTATAAACTTCATTTAAATATAAACTTCGTTTTAATAGAAACTATGTTTTAATAGAAACTATGTTTTAATAGAAAATACGTTTATAAACTTCGTTTAAATATAAACTACGTTTTAATAGAAACTATGTTTTAATACAAACTATGTTTTAATAGGAACTACGTTTTAATAGAAAATACGTTTATAAACTTCGTTTAAATATAAACTACATTTTAATAGAAACTATTTTGTGATAGAAACTGCGTTTTAGTAGAAACTACGTTTTATTAGAAACTATGTTTTAAAAGAAACTACGTTTTAATAGAAAATACGTTTGCTATAAACTTCGTTTAAATAAAAACTACGTTTTAATAGAAACTACGTTTTAATAGAAACTATGTTTTAATAGAAACTATGTTTTAATAGAAACTACGTTTTGATAGAAACTAGTTGTAATATAAACTTCGTTTTAATAGAAAATACGTTTATAAACTTCGTTTAAATATAAACTAATTTTTAATAGAAACTATGTTTTAATAGGAACTACGTTTTAATAGAAAATACGTTTATAAACTTCGTTCAAATATAATCTACGTTTTAATAGAAACTGCGTTTTACTAGAAACTACGTTTAAATATAAACTACTTTTTAATAGAAACTATGTTTTAATACAAACTATGTTTTAATAGAAACTATGTTTTCATAGAAACTATGTTTTAATATAAACTATGTTTTAATAGAAACCACGTTTTAATAGAAAATACGTTTTTAAACTTCGTTTAAATATAAACTACGTTTTACTAGAAACTGCGTTTTACTAGAAACTACGCTTATAAACTTCGTTTAAATATAAACTATGTTTTAATAGAAACTATGTTTTAATAGAAACTATGTTTTAATAGAAACTACGTTTTAAAAGAAACTATGTTTTAAAAGAAACAACGTTTTAAAAGAAACTACGTTTTAAAAGAAACTATGTTTTAAAAGAAATTACGTTTTAAAAGAAACTACGTTTTAAAAGGAATTAAATTTTTATAGAAACTACGTTTTAACACGAATTAATTTTTTATAGAAACTACGTTTTAATAGAAACTACGTTTTGAAAGAAACTACGTTTTAAAAGACGTTTTTATAGAAACGTTTAGTATAAACTTCGTTTAAATATACATTTTAAGAGAAACTATTTTGTAATAGAAACTACGTTTTAGTAGAAACTACGTTTTATTAGAAACTATGTTTTAATAGAAACTACGTTTTAATAGAAAATAAGTTTGCTATAATATAAACTTCGTTTAAATAAAAACTACGTTTTAATAGAAACTATGTTTTAATGGAAAATTACGTTTTAATAGAAACTATGTTTTAATAGAAACTTCGTTTTAATAGAAAATACGTTTGGTATAAACTTAGTTTAAATAAAAACTACGTTTTAATAGAAACTATGTTTTAATGGAAACTACGTTTTAATAGAAAATACGTTTTAATAGAAAATAAGTTTGCTATAATATAAACTTCGTTTAAATAAAAACTACGTTTTAATAGAAACTATGTTTTAATGGAAAATTACGTTTTAATAGAAACTATGTTTTAATAGAAACTTCGTTTTAATAGAAAATACGTTTGGTATAAACTTCGTTTAAATATAAACTACATTTTAATAGAAACTATTTTGTGATAGAAACTGCGTTTTAGTAGAAACTACGTTTTATTAGAAACTATGTTTTAAAAGAAACTACGTTTTAATAGAAAATACGTTTGCTATAAACTTCGTTTAAATAAAAACTACGTTTTAATAGAAACTACGTTTTAATAGAAACTATGTTTTAATAGAAACTATGTTTTAATAGAAACTATGTTTTAATAGAAACTACGTTTAGTATAAACTTCGTTTAAATATAAACTACATTTTAATGGAAACTATTTTGTAATAGAAACTACGTTTTAGTAGAAACTACGTTTTATTAGAAACTATGTTTGAAAAGAAACTACGTTTTAATAGAAAATACGTTTGCTATAAACTTCGTTTAAATAAAAACTACGTTTTAGAAGAAACTATTTTTAATAGAAACTACGTTTAGTATAAACTTCGTTAAAATATAAAATACATTTTAATAGAAACTATTTTGTAATAGAAACTACGTTTTAGTAGAAACTACGTTTTATTAGAAACTATGTTTTAAAAGAAACTACGTTTTAATAGAAAATACGTTTGCTATAAACTTCGTTTAAATAAAAACTACGTTTTAGAAGAAACTATTTTTAATAGAAACTACGTTTAGTGTAAACTTCGTTTAAATATAAACTACATTTTAATAGAAACTATTTTGTAATAGAAACTACGTTTTAGTAGAAACTACGTTTTATTAGAAACTATGTTTTAAAAGAAACTACGTTTTAATAGAAAATAAGTTTGCTATAAACTTCGTTTAAATATAAACTACGTTCCAATAGAAACTATTTTGTAATAGAAACTATGTTTTGGTAGAAACTACGTTTTACTAGAAACTATGTTTTAAAAGAAACTACGTTTTAATAGAAAATACGTTTGCTATAAACTTCGTTTAAATAAAAACTACGTTTTAATAGAAACTATGTTTTAATAGAAACTACGTTTAGTATAAACTTCGTTTAAATATAAAATACATTTGAATATAATCTATTTTGTAATAGAAACTACGTTTTAGTAGAAACTACGTTTTAATAGAAACAATGTTTTAATAGAAACTACGTTTTAGTAGAAACTACGTTTTAATAGAAACAATGTTTTAATAGAAACTACGTTTTAATAGAAAATACGTTTGCTATAAATTTCGTTTAAATAAAAACTACGTTTTAATAGAAACTTTGTTTTACTAGAAACTACGTATATAAACTTCGTTTAAATATAAACTTCGTTTAAATATAAACTTCGTTTAAATATAAACTACATTTTAATAGAAACTATTTTGTAATAGAAACTTGTTTTAACAGAAAATACTTTTTAATAGAAAATACGTTTGGTATAAACTACGTTTTAATAGAAACTATGTTTTAATAGAAACAATATTTTAATAGAAACTGCGTTTTACTAGAAACTACGTTATATAAACTTTGTTTAAATATAAACTACATTTTATTAGAAACTATTTTGTAATAGAAACTACATTTTAGTAGAAACTACGTTTTATTAGAAACCACGTGATTGTGTGAAAAGTTGAAGTGGTGGGAGGTGGGCTTATATTTCATATTTAAGTTTTTATATGAAACGACGGAAAAACACCAAAATAAAAGCCGAAGTTTAAATTGAAATGACAAATGCAAGGGAATTCGAAAAAGATTCCAACATATGTAAATTCTATTTAAAGAGAAAAGCAAAACCAAAGAGCATGAAAACCTTTGATACCTAAATAAATAAGCGAAGCGTTAATTAAAGCATATATAATTTTAAATCTAAAATAAGCCGTAATTATAATGAATAATAAACTTTTATTATATACTTCAAATTATATTTATTAAAACATTTTTTGAATATATAAATACCTTTATTTGATGTTTCAAAACATTACAAAATATTCTTTAACTTACAAAAGTTACGAAAACCTTTATTTTATTCAGTCTTTGTAATAGTGAAATCGAAGCTTTTGGCCCAAATACGGGCTCTACTATCAACCAGATTTAAACCAACTTTCGCAGTACCAACTAACATTACCAAGCATAGAAACAAAAACTTTCAGCATTTCTAATTTAAAAACAGTCTCGAAAGTCTCATTGAATACACATCATCAGATATGTCATGAGATTCTGACATTTTTTAACACTGACCTAAAATTGCTTTTAAGTACGATAAAATTCACACATTCAAGAATTTAGATAAAATTCTTATATACAAAACGGAAATAAGAGGTTTATCACAAGCTCTTTGGTTTTTAAATCGCTTTATTTTCGAAATTGACTTACATCATATACCTGAATGAAAAATTATAGAACCATACTGAAGAACATCAGGTGTCATAAAAACAAGACCCCAACTTCATTATATTTTTACACATGTTAAATTACTTTTTATTTTTAACAATATTTTCAACTAGTTTCCCAAATTCATACTTTCGCCGCTTACTCAATCTCCACTTATCTGGAAAAGATTGAATGTTTTTACACAAAACGAAATAAAAGTATACAACTATGTTCAAAGTTATAACCTTTCCCAATTTGCCAGAAATTATAAAAATGTTTTTTTTTTTAACCTAACTCCCGGGACGTCATTATCAACATTATGTAAACTTTTTAAAATAGAACAAATGTTGCATTAGTAAAATCATTTCTAACACTTCAGCTCTAACAATCTTCATAAATAATAGTAGATTTTCATACATTTATAATAATACTATACACCACACCTTATATGTACAATAAAACCCTTGAACGCAGTAAAGTTCCCAGCTCTCTTCAAATATATCCACTACTTCTTTAACTTACCTAAAGCTTCTCAAATATTTTCTTAAACATTTGCTCAATGACTTCATTGCTCCACATCAAATTCTTTGCAACAAACATAAACTGTTATTTTTTAACCCTCACTCAGAATCCAGCTACCCTAAATATACAAAAATTTTAATTACGATAAATCTGCACTATACCAATTAACGTTAAGCTCTTTATAAATATAACCTATATAAACTACGTTTTGATATAAACTACGTTTTGATATAAACTACGTTTTGATATAAACTACGTTTTGATATAAACTACGTTTTGATATAAACTACGTTTTGATATAAACTACGTTTTGATATAAACTACGTTTTGATATAAACTACGTTTTGATATAAACTACGTTTTGATATAAACTACGTTTTTTGATATAAACTACGTTTTGATATAAACTACGTTTTTTGATATAAACTACGTTTTTAGATATTAACTACTTTTTTTGATATTAACTACGTTTTTTGATATTAACTACGTTTTTTGATATTAACTACGTTTTGATATAAACTACGTTTTTTAATATAAACTACGTTTTGATATAAACTACGATTTTTGATACAAACTACGATTTTTGATACAAACTACGTTTTGATATAAACTATGTTTTGATATAAACTACGTCTTTCTATAAATAACAACATTATAAAATGTTGTTTTATAAACTCGTGTTTTTATATTAGCTATGTTTTGAAATAAACTACATTTCGGTGTAAACTCCGTTTACATATAAACTTCTTTTTTAAAAAACTTACGTTTACTTACATCTTTTTAATAAACTACCTTTTAATATGAAATTCCTTTAAATACAAATTGCAAGTTTTAATATAAAACTATTTTAAACTAGGTTTTAGTATAAACTGCATTTTTAATAAAATATATCTTCAATAAACTACGTTTTCGATCAACTACGGTTATACCCGACTACTTTTTTAATAAACTACGTTTTTATATAAACTACGTTTTAATATAAAACTGCGTTTTTAATAAAATATATTTACAAAATAAACTACGTTTTCTATAAACTAGGTTTTTAATAACTTAACGTTTTTAATAAACTACATTTTTAATAAACAACGATTTTAATGAACTACGTTTTTAATAAAGTGCGTATTTAAAAAGTTACATTCTTCATAAACTACGTTTTTAATAAACTTCATTTATAATAGACTATAAAAAACTTTTTTGATATAAACTACGTTATACGATATAAATTTCTTATTATAAACTTTGCCTTAGTATAAACTGCGTTTTTAAGAGTAAATATAAACTATAAAAGTTGTATAAATTACGTTCAAATTTAAGCCGACCTTAAGTATAAAAGATGTCTGAACACAAATCCTTTCTAATAATATCTGAATTACGTCTAAATGTATAGCAGGTTTTAGTTAAACTATCTAATTTCGAAATAAGCTGACCTTATGTACATATATAGTATACGTTTAACTGTTTACAATTTAATGCAAAAATTAGAAAACAATTAGGTTCACGATTAACCTATTTCTATTTAATTCTTAACTTGAAATTTAACAGGATCAAAAAATAATTGTAAGAAATTACGGCAATTTAAAATTATTATTATTAAATTATAAACACGACGTTATAAAATACTTATGTATGTATAATACACACAATTACGTTTAAAGGTTGATACGTCAAAGCAAACCATTTAAGATCCGTTTATTAAAATATGCACTTTAAGATCCTTATTCGATAAAACAAGATACTGTTAGACAAGTTTCAGTAAAGAATATTACAAACTATTCTTAAATTTGAAAAATTTCCTGTTAATGTTGAATAATAAATAAAAAATTTAAAAAAGTAAATTTTTAAAATTCTAAATAATATACGTTTTAGCTACGTTATGTAGAGCTACACATTAAATAAAGCAAAGTTAAAAAGCGGCATTTTAAGAAGTCCAAAATATTTCTACGTTAATATAATTCAATATTAAACGTCCCATAAGCTGCCAAACTCCTCGATTAATAAATCAAAACAGCAATAACTTCCAGTTTTTTTTTCAAATTAATCCAACCTTGAACATTTTTGCTTTACGAAGTGCGCTGTGAAAGTTACTTTAATTGTGAACTTAAACACATTTTAATAGTTTTAATTCATTTAAGAAAACAATATGTGGCCTATGTTGCGTTATTACGCAAAATCCTAATTTACCACGTCACATCTTCATTTAGGTAGACTTAAAAAGTCCAAAAAGCTTAATTTTGATTTATGTATATTGCATAAATCATTATAGTATGAAAACAAAGAGATAGTAAATAAATATTTGGCACGACTGCAAAGTAATACATTTTTCGTTTCAACTTATTTCTCGGAACATTAAATGGATCACATCTGTCTCCAATGCCAATCACACAAAACGGTCAGGCAGACTAAACGTCGTAGCCACATAAAACTAATATTTTGAGTTTTATGCTTACATGTTTAAATATTTTTTCTAAAAGTGTATAACATTTTAGGTTCTTCATGCTTAAACCTTTTGCACAAAAAAAACCAACTGAATTTACTCCTATAAATCGATCAAAAAATAAATAACTAAAGTACATCTAAATATAGAACTTTGAGGTATGATTTCGATTAAATATTCCCATTCTTACAACTCTGTGGTAAAAATAAAAACGCATAATCTTGGATTTGAATGCACTATGTTGATACATAAACCTTAATTCTTAACTCTCGTGCTATGTTTATATAGATTTTAAATAACGACTTCTTTAAATACAAACTGCGCTTTTATTTAAATACAAACTACGCTTAAATATTAACTTAGTTTAATATACATAATAGTCATAAATTATGGACTTCATTTTTATATAAACACAATAAACTTTGTTTAAATACAAACTAAAAATAGAGTTTTAATATATAAAAGTATGTTTTAAAAAAAACTTTGTTTTAAAAGAAACTACATTATAATATAAACTACGTTCTAAAAGAAACTAAGTACGTTATAATAGAAACTTCTTTTATTAGAAATAAAAACTACGCTCTAAAAGAAACTACGGTTTGTAAAGAAACTACGTTTTGTAAAGAAACTACGTTTTGTAAAGAAACTACGTTTTGTAAAGAAACTACGTTTTGTAAAGAAACTACGTTTTGTAAAGAAACTACGTTTTGTAAAGAAACTACGTTTTGTAAAGAAACTACGTTTTGTAAAGAAACTACGTTTTGTAAAGAAACTACGTTTTGTAAAGAAACTACGTTTTGTAAAGAAACTACGTTTTGTAAAGAAACTACGTTTTGTAAAGAAACTACGTTTTGTAAAGAAACTATGTTTTAACAGAAACTACGTTTTTATAGAAACTACTTGTTATAGAAACTACGTTTTAACAGAAATTAAATTTTTACAGAAACTACGTTTTCAAAGATCCTATGTTTTAATAAAAACTAGTAATAAATAATAGAAACTACTTTTTATAGAATCTACGTTTTAACAGATATTAAATTTTTATAGAAACTGTTTTAAATGATACATATTTTAACAGAAACTAAGTTTTAGAGGAAACTGTGTTTTAAAAGAAACTATGTTTTAAAAGAAACTACGTTTTTATAAAAACTACTTTTTATAGAAACTACGTTTTAAAAGAAACTGCCTTTTAATAGAAATTAAATTTTTAAAGCAACTACGTTTTAAAAGAAATTAAATTTTTAAAGCAACTACGTTTTAAAAGAAAAGCTACGTTTTAATAAAAACTACCTTTTAATAGAAACTACGTTTTAATAGAAACTACGTTTTAAAAGAAAGTACGTTTTAAAAGAAAATACCTTTTAATAGAAACTACCTTTTAATAGAAACTACGTTTTAATATAAATATATTTTAATATAAACTACGTTTTAAAAGAAAGTACGTTTTAAAAGAAAGTACCTTTTAATAGAAACTACCTTTAAATAGAAACTACGTTTTAATATAAATATATTTTAATATAAACTACGTTTTAATATAAATTTATTTTAATATAAACTACGTTTTAATAGAAACTACGTTTTAGAAGAAACTACGTTTTAGAAGAAACTACGTTTTAGAAGAAACTACGTTTTAATAGAGACTACCGTTTAATAGAAACTACGTTTTAATAGAGACTACGTTTTAATAGAGACTACCTTTTAATAGAAACTACGTTTTAATAAAAACTACGTTTTATAAAGAAATAACGTTTTAAAAGAAAATACGTTTTTATAGAAACTACGTTTTAACAGAAACTACATTTTAAAAGAAAGTACGTATTGAAAGAAACTACGTTTTAAAAGAAATTAAAATTTTATAGAAACTACGTTTTAACGCAAATTAAGTTTTTATAGAAACTACGTTTTAAAAGAAACTACGTTTTTATAGAAACTACGTTTTAACAGAAACTACATTTTAAAAGAAAGTACGTATTGAAAGAAACTACGTTTTAAAAGAAATTAAAATTTTATAGAAACTACGTTTTAACGCAAATTAAGTTTTTATAGAAACTACGTTTTAAAAGAAACTACGTTTTTATAGAAACTACGTTTTAAAAGAAACTACGTTTTTATAGAAACTACGTTTTAAAAGAAACTACGTTTTATAGAGACTACCTTTTAATAGAAACTACGTTTTAATAGAGACTACCTTTTAATAGAAACTACGTTTTAATAAAAACTACGTTTTATAAAGAAACTACGTTTTTATAGAAACTACGTTTTAACAGAAACTACGTTTTAACAGAAACTACGTTTTAAAAGAAAGTACGTTTTGAAATAAACTACGTTTTAAAAGGAAGTACGTTTTAATAGAGACTACCTTTTAATAGAAACTACGTTTTAATAGAAACTACGTTTTAACGGATAGTATTGTTGTTTACTTACAGTAAAAATCATATTCTTTGAATAATAGCAAATAATCTTTACAGATCTTTTAAAAACAGTTTGCTAAATATTTAAAGAAAAGAAAGGCAGGCTTTAAACGACGATAACGATATAAGATTTAGTGATAAAAACTACGTTTTAATAGAAACTATGTTTTAATGGAAACTACGTTTTAATAGAAACTGTTTTTTAATAGAAACTACGTTTTAATAGAAAATACGTTTGGTATAAACTTCGTTTTAATAGAAAATATGTTTTAATGGAAACTACGTTTTAATAGAAACTACGTTTTATTAGAAACTATGTTTTAATAGAAACTACGTTTTAATAGAAAATACGTTTGCTATAAACTTCGTTTAAATAAAAACTACGTTTTAATAGAAACTATGTTTTAATAGAAAATACGTTTAGTATAAACTTCGTTTAAATATAAACTACGTTTTAATAGAAAATACGTTTGGTATAAACTTCGTTTAAATAAAAACTACGTTTTAATAGAAAATATGTTTTAATGGAAACTACGTTTTAATAGAAACTATGTTTTAATAGAAACTACGTTTTAATAGAAACTGTGTTTTAATAGAAACTACGTTTTATTAGAAACTATGTTTTAATAGAAACTACGTTTTAATAGAAAATACGTTTGCTATAATCTAAACTTCGTTTAAATAAAAACTGCGTTTTAATATAAACTATGTTTTAATAGAAACTACGTTTAGTATAAACTTCGTTTAAATATAAACTACATTTTAATAAAAACTATTTTGTAATAGAAACTACGCTTTAGTAGAAACTACGTTTTATTAGAAACTATGTTTTAATAGAAACTACGTTTTAATAGAAAATACGTTTGCTATAATCTAAACTTCGTTTAAATAAAAACTACGTTTTAATAGAAACTATGTTTTAATGGAAACTACGTTTTAATAGAAACTTATGTTTTAATAGAAACTATGTTTTAATAGAAACTACGTTTTAATAGAAACTACCTATTAATAAAAACTACGTTTTAATAGAAAGTACGTTTTAAAAAACAGCTGCGTTTTAAAATAAATTAAATTTTTATAGAAACTACGTTTTAAAAGAAATTAAGTTGTTATAGAAACTACGTTTTAAAAGAAACTACGTTTTAAAAGACTCTACGATTTTATAGAAACTACGTTTTAAAAGACACTACGTTTTATATGAAACTACGTTTTAAGAGAAGCTACATTTGAATAGAAACTATGTTTTAACAGATATTAAGTTTTAAAAGAAAATATGTTTTTTTTTATAGAAACTACGTTTAAAAAAACAATGTTTGAAAAAATTAGGTTGTTTCAATCGAATTGTTGTTTACTTACACTAAAAATCATATTCTTTGAGTAATAGCAAATAACCTTTACAGATCTTTTAAAAACAGTTTAAACTTTTTTGGTGTTAGCAAACATACCAGTTTCTTATGTATAGAAAATACGATCTAGTAAAAATGGCATTGTAATAAAAACTTAGTTCATTACCTACATACATATACCGATTATGAAGTACGATTAAATATTGTTTTCTATTATTTTGTTTGTTTTCGTACTGGTTTAGTAAAAACTATAGTTCAATTAAACTACGTTTGATTATAATTTGAGCAAAGGCCGCCAACCAAAAAAAGTGGTTAAAATGCAAATGCATTGGTTTGCTAAATATTTAGCAAAGTGACACAAACCTACATTGTTGAAAGCTCTGGTATGCTATTGATTTAAAATTTTTACATGTTTTATTCTCTTTGTGAGATTCTGGTTGAGATTGTGTATGTGCTCACAGACCCTTGAGGTTTGCGTGGGGGCTCTTGATTTGAGTTAAATTATAAACTACGTTTTTATAATTGCGTTTTATAAGTTGCGTTGAAGTATAAACTGCATTTGATAATAAACTACGTTTAAATAAATTTAAACCACGTTTAATTGTAAACTACGTTTAATTGTAAACTACGTTTAAAAGGTAAACTATGTGTAATTGCAAAATACGTTTATTTTAAAAATAAGTTTAGTTTTAAAATACGTTTGATTTTAAACTACGTTTAATTCTAAACTACATTTATTTGCAAACTGCCTTTATTTGAAAACTACGTTTATTTGAATTGATACCTACGTTTAATTGTAAACCACGTATTACGTATCTTTAATTATAAACTATTTAAAAAATTAAAGGCAATGAAAATAAAACACTTGGTATAAACACGTTTGAGTCGATTTGGTGTAAGCGGCCTGTAGTAAGTCTTTACAATGGATGAAAAAGTAAAGTCTTGAGTTAGAGAAACAATTTATAAATCTGTAGTATGTTCTGAACAATATAATTATTCTCGGTAGAAACATGTCTAAAAATTTATATTTATAGTCAGCACTTCTAAAGAGCTTATTTAAGTTTTCAATTTTTTTTTAAGAATGTGAATACAAGTTTAAAATTGGCTTCGAGACAAAACTGAAATCCCGTGTACACGAGAACAACAAAATAAAACAATTCTTGAAATTCACTGTAGAGTATTCAAAGATGTATGAAAATAACGACGATATCGATAAATATAGAAGTTAATTATCGAAATTCGCTAATTAAAGATAAAATATTACTATAAATTAACTACATTTTACATTTATTAAAATGTGTTTTTTTTAGTTCTGAGAAAAGAAAGGCAGGCTTTAAACGACGATAACGATATAAGATTTAGTGATCGAGATTTCGCAAATATAAACGATAAAATATTGCTAAAAATAGATTGTTAATTTTGTTTTAAATTTGTTTTGGAAACCAGGATTGCGAGTAAATTATATATTTTAAAAATTTACGAGTTTATATATATAAGAGTTGTTTATTATGATCTTTATAAGAGTTTAGATAATGAGGGTGTTTCAAATATATTTATGCGCCTCGAACAATTTGGGTATTAAAAGAAGTCTTTCATAACTTTTTTAATGTGAATAGAACGGTTTTCTTATAATATCAAAGATTTTGAATTCACGAAATAGAAAATTATAAAAATGTATAAGTTTTTAGAAAAGAAAGTCCGTCGTAATACGAGAATTGCGAGTTGTAAATTATAAAAATTTGCTAACAAAAAGTAACATAAGAGTGAATAATAATGCACTATTATATTATATGAAAATTTTTTTTGCGAAAAAATCAGAAAAATCGAATTTTGAAACTTCGAAAATTTATGAAAAATTTAAAAGATCGATTGAAATCGATATAGCGTAATTCAAAAATAAACTATTATATTTTATCAGAAATTTGTTTTGCGAAAATTATAATGAGAAAAGTCAAATTGAAAATATTTTGAATGAGAATGTGAGAAACTTCGAAAAGTTGATGAAAAATTTACAAGATGATCGATTGAAATCCATATAGCGTAATTTAGAAATAAACTATTATATTTTATCAGGAATTTGTTTTGCGAAAATTATAATGAGAAAAATTAAATTGAAAATATTTTGAATGAGAATGTGAGAAACTTCGAAAAGTTGATACAAGATTAATGATTTAAAATCATATATCGTAATAAACTATTATATTTTATCAGAAATTTGTTTTGCGAAAATAATAATGAGAAAAGTCAAATTGAAAATATTTTGAATGAGAATGCGAGAAACTTCGAAAAGTTGATGAAAAATTTACAAGATCGATTGAAATCCATATAGCGTAATTTAGAAATAAACTATTATATTTTATCAGAAATTTGTTTTGCGAAAATTATAATGAGAAAAATCAAATTGAAAACATTTTGAATGAGAATGTGAGGAGAAACTTCGAAAAGTTGATGAAAAATTTACAAGATTATTGATTAAAATCCATATAGCGTGATTTAAAAATAAAGTATTATATTTTATCAGGAATTTGTTTTGCGAAAATTATAATGAGAAAAATCAAATTGAAAACATTTTGAATGAGAATGTGAGGAGAAACTTCGAAAAGTTGATGAAAAATTTACAAGATTATCGATTAAAATCCATATAGCGTGATTTAAAAATAAAGTATTATATTTTATCAGAAATTTGTTTTGCGAAAACTATAATGAGAAAAATTAAATTGAAAATATTTTGAATGAGAATGTGAGAAACTTCGAAAAGTTGATGAAAAATTTACAAGATGATCGATTGAAATCCCTATAGCGTAATTTAGAAATAAACTATTATATTTTATCAGAAATTTGTTTTGCGAAAATAATAATGAAAAAAGTAAAATAGAAAATATTTTGAATGAGAATGCGAGATACTTCGAAAAGTTGATACAAGATTAATGATTTAAAATCATATATCGTAATAAACTATTATATTTTATCAGAAATTTGTTTTCCGAAAATTATAATGAGAAAAGTCAAATTGAAAATATTTTGAATGAGAATGTGAGAAACTTCGAAAAGTTGATGAAAAATTTACAAGATTATCGATTGAAATCCATATAGCGTAATTTAGAAATAAACTATTACATTTTATCAGAAATTTGTTTTGCGAAAATTATAATGAGAAAAATTAAATTGAAAATATTTTGAATGAGAATGCGAGAAACTTCGAAAAGTTGATGAAAAATTTACAAGATGATCGATTGAAATCCATATAGCGTAATTTAGAAATAAACTATTATATTTTATCAGAAATTTGTTTTGCGAAAATAATAATGAGAAAAATTAAATTAAAAATATTTTGAATGAGAATGTGAGAAACTTCGAAAAGTTGATGAAAAATTTACAAGATTATAGATTGAAGTCCATATAGCGTAATTTAGAAATAAACTATTATATTTTATCAGAAATTTGTTTTGCGACAATTATAATGAGAAAAATTAAATTGAAAATATTTTGAATGAGAATGTGAGAAACTTCGAAAAGTTAATGAAAAATTTACAAGATCATCGATTGAAATCTATATAGCGTAATTTAGAAATAAACTATTATATTTTATCAGGAATTTGTTTTGCGAAAACTATAATGAGAAAAATTAAATTGAAAATATATTGAATGAGAATGCGAGATACTTCGAAAAGTTGATACAAGATTAATGATTTAAAATCATATATCGTAATAAACTATTATATTTTATCAGAAATTTGTTTTGCGAAAACTATAATGAGAAAAATTAAATTGAAAATATTTTGAATGAGAATGCGAGATACTTCGAAAAGTTGATACAAGATTAATGATTTAAAATCATATATCGTAATAAACTATTATATTTTATCAGAAATTTGTTTTGCGGAAATTATAATGAGAAAAATTAAATTGAAAATATTTTGATGAGAATGTGAGAAACTTCGAAAAGTTAATGAAAAATTTACAAGATCATCGATTGAAATCTATATAGCGTGATTTAAAAATAAACTATTATATTTTATCAGAAATTTGTTTTGCGAAAACTATAATGAGAAAAGTAAAATTGAAAATATTTTAAATGAGAACGTGAGAAACTTCGAAAAGTTAATGACAAATTTACAAGATTATCGATTGAAATCCATATAGCGTAATTTAGAAATAAACTATTATATTTTATCAGGAATTTGTTTTGCGAAAACTATAATGAGAAAAATTAAATTGAAAATATATTGAATGAGAATGCGAGATACTTCGAAAAGTTGATACAAGATTAATGATTTAAAATCATATATCGTAATAAACTATTATATTTTATCAGAAATTTGTTTTGCGAAAACTATAATGAGAAAAATTAAATTGAAAATATTTTGAATGAGAATGCGAGATACTTCGAAAAGTTGATACAAGATTAATGATTTAAAATCAGATATCGTAATAAACTATTATATTTTATCAGAAATTTGTTTTGCGGAAATTATAATGAGAAAAATTAAATTGAAAATATTTTGATGAGAATGTGAGAAACTTCGAAAAGTTAATGAAAAATTTACAAGATCATCGATTGAAATCTATATAGCGTGATTTAAAAATAAACTATTATATTTTATCAGAAATTTGTTTTGCGAAAACTATAATGAGAAAAGTAAAATTGAAAATATTTTAAATGAGAACGTGAGAAACTTCGAAAAGTTAATGACAAATTTACAAGATTATCGATTGAAATCCATATAGCGTAATTTAGAAATAAACTATTATATTTTATCAGGAATTTGTTTTGCGAAAACTATAATGAGAAAAATTAAATTGAAAATATATTGAATGAGAATGCGAGATACTTCGAAAAGTTGATACAAGATTAATGATTTAAAATCATATATCGTAATAAACTATTATATTTTATCAGAAATTTGTTTTGCGAAAACTATAATGAGAAAAATTAAATTGAAAATATTTTGAATGAGAATGCGAGATACTTCGAAAAGTTGATACAAGATTAATGATTTAAAATCATATATCGTAATAAACTATTATATTTTAACAGAAATTTGTTTTGCGGAAATTATAATGAGAAAAATTAAATTGAAAATATTTTAAATGAGAATGTGAAAAACTTCGAAAAGTTGATGAAAAATTTACAAGATTATCGATTGAAATCCATATAGCGTAATTTAGAAATAAACTATTATATTTTATCAGGAATTTGTTTTGCGAAAATTATAATGAGAAAAATTAAATTGAAAATATTTTGAATGAGAATGTGAGAAACTTCGAAAAGTTGATGAAAAATTTACAAGATTATTGATTATTGACGATTGAAATCCATATAGCGTAATTTAGAAATAAACTATTATATTTTATCAGGAATTTGTTTTGCGAAAATTATAATGAGAAAAATTAAATTGAAAATATTTTGAATGAGAATGCGAGAAACTTCGAAAAGTTGATGAAAAATTTACAAGATGATCGATTGAAATCCATATAGCGTAATTTAGAAATAAACTATTATATTTTATCAGAAATTTGTTTTGCGAAAATAATAATGAGAAAAGTAAAATTGAAAATATTTTAAATCAGAACGTGAGAAACTTCGAAAAGTTAATGAAAAATTTACAAGATCATCGATTGAAATCTATATAGCGTGATTTAAAAATAAACTATTATATTTTATCAGAAATTTGTTTTGCGAAAATAATAATGAAAAAAGTAAAATAGAAAATATTTTGAATGAGAATGCGAGATACTTCGAAAAGTTGATACAAGATTAATGATTTAAAATCATATATCGTAATAAACTATTATATTTTATCAGAAATTTGTTTTGCGGAAATTATAATGAGAAAAATTAAATTGAAAATATTTTGATGAGAATGTGAGAAACTTCGAAAAGTTAATGAAAAATTTACAAGATCATCGATTGAAATCTATATAGCGTGATTTAAAAATAAACTATTATATTTTATCAGAAATTTGTTTTGCGAAAATAATAATGAGAAAAGTAAAATTGAAAATATTTTAAATCAGAACGTGAGAAACTTCGAAAAGTTAATGAAAAATTTACAAGATCATCGATTGAAATCTATATAGCGTGATTTAAAAATAAACTATTATATTTTATCAGAAATTTGTTTTGCGAAAATAATAATGAGAAAAGTCAAATTGAAAATATTTTGAATGAGAATGCGAGAAACTTCGAAAAGTTGATGAAAAATTTACAAGATGATCGATTGAAATCCATATAGCGTAATTTAGAAATAAACTATTATATTTTATCAGAAATTTGTTTTGCGAAAATTATAATGAGAAAAATTAAATTGAAAATATTTTGAATGAGAATGCGAGAAACTTCGAAAAGTTGATGAAAAATTTACAAGATGATCGATTGAAATCCATATAGCGTAATTTAGAAATAAACTATTATATTTTATCAGAAATTTGTTTTGCGAAAATAATAATGAGAAAAATTAAATTAAAAATATTTTGAATGAGAATGTGAGAAACTTCGAAAAGTTGATGAAAAATTTACAAGATTATAGATTGAAGTCCATATAGCGTAATTTAGAAATAAACTATTATATTTTATCAGAAATTTGTTTTGCGACAATTATAATGAGAAAAATTAAATTGAAAATATTTTGAATGAGAATGCGAGAAACTTCGAAAAGTTGATGAAAAATTTACAAGATGATCGATTGAAATCCATATAGCGTAATTTAGAAATAAACTATTATATTTTATCAGAAATTTGTTTTGCGAAAATAATAATGAGAAAAATTAAATTAAAAATATTTTGAATGAGAATGTGAGAAACTTCGAAAAGTTGATGAAAAATTTACAAGATTATAGATTGAAGTCCATATAGCGTAATTTAGAAATAAACTATTATATTTTATCAGAAATTTGTTTTGCGACAATTATAATGAGAAAAATTAAATTGAAAATATTTTGAATGAGAATGTGAGAAACTTCGAAAAGTTAATGAAAAATTTACAAGATCATCGATTGAAATCTATATAGCGTGATTTAAAAATAAACTATTATATTTTATCAGAAATTTGTTTTGCGAAAACTATAATGAGAAAAGTAAAATTGAAAATATTTTAAATGAGAACGTGAGAAACTTCGAAAAGTTAATGACAAATTTACAAGATTATCTATTGAAATCTATGTAGCGTGATTTAAAAATAAACTATTATATTTTATCAGAAATTTGTTTTGCTATTTACTATTATATTTTATCAGAAATTTGTTTTGCGAAAATAATAATGAGAAAAGTAAAATTGAAAATATTTTAAATGAGAACGTGAGAAACTTCGAAAAGTTAATGACAAATTTACAAGATTATCTATTGAAATCTATATAGCGTGATTTAAAAATAAACTATTATATTTTATCAGAAATTTGTTTTGCTATTTACTATTATATTTTATCAGAAATTTGTTCTGCGAAAATAATAATGAGAAAAGTAAAATTGAAAATATTTTAAATGAGAACGTGAGAAACTTCGAAAGGTTAATGACAAATTTACAAGATTATCGATTGAAATCTATATAGCGTGATTTAAAAATAAACTATTATATTTTATCAGAAATTTGTTTTGCTATTTACTATTATATTTTATCAGAAATTTGTTTTGCGAAAATAATAATGAGAAAAGTAAAATTGAAAATATTTTAAATGAGAACGTGAGAAACTTCGAAAAGTTAATGACAAATTTACAAGATTATCTATTGAAATCTATATAGCGTGATTTAAAAATAAACTATTATATTTTATCAGAAATTTGTTTTGCTATTTACTATTATATTTTATCAGAAATTTGTTTTGCGAAAATAATAATGAGAAAAGTAAAATTGAAAATATTTTAAATGAGAACGTGAGAAACTTCGAAAAGTTAATGACAAATTTACAAGATTATCTATTGAAATCTATATAGCGTGATTTAAAAATAAACTATTATATTTTATCAGAAATTTGTTTTGCTATTTACTATTATATTTTATCAGAAATTTGTTTTGCGAAAATAATAATGAGAAAAGTAAAATTGAAAATATTTTATATGAGAACGTGAGAAACTTCGAAAAGTTAATGACAAATTTACAAGATTATCTATTGAAATCTATATAGCGTGATTTAAAAATAAACTATTATATTTTATCAGAAATTTGTTTTGCTATTTACTATTATATTTTATCAGAAATTTGTTTTGCGAAAATAATAATGAGAAAAGTAAAATTGAAAATATTTTAAAAGAGAACGTGAGAAACTTCGAAAAGTTAATGACAAATTTACAAGATTATCTATTGAAATCTATATAGCGTGATTTAAAAATAAACTATTATATTTTATCAGAAATTTGTTTTGCTATTTACTATTATATTTTATCAGAAATTTGTTTTGCGAAAATAATAATGAGAAAAGTAAAATTGAAAATATTTTAAATGAGAACGTGAGAAACTTCGAAAAGTTGATACAAGATTAATGATTTAAAATCATATATCGTAATAAACTATTATATTTTATCAGAAATTTGTTTTGCGGAAATTATAATGAGAAAAATTAAATTGAAAATATTTTGATGAGAATGTGAGAAACTTCGAAAAGTTAATGAAAAATTTACAAGATCATCGATTGAAATCTATATAGCGTGATTTAAAAATCAACTATTATATTTTATCAGAAATTTGTTTTGCGAAAACTATAATGAGAAAAGTAAAATTGAAAATATTTTAAATGAGAACGTGAGAAACTTCGAAAAGTTAATGACAAATTTACAAGATTATCGATTGAAATCCATATAGCGTAATTTAGAAATAAACTATTATATTTTATCAGGAATTTGTTTTGCGAAAACTATAATGAGAAAAATTAAATTGAAAATATTTTGAATGAGAATGCGAGATACTTCGAAAAGTTGATACAAGATTAATGATTTAAAATCATATATCGTAATAAACTATTATATTTTATCAGAAATTTGTTTTGCGAAAATTATATTGAGAAAAATTAAATTGAAAATATTTTGAATGAGAATGTGAGAAACTTCGAAAAGTTATAATCAGAAAAGTAAAATTGAAAATATTTTAAATGAGAACGTGAGAAACTTCGAAAAGTTAATGACAAATTTACAAGATTATCTATTGAAATCTATATAGCGTGATTTAAAAATAAACTATTATATTTTATCAGAAATTTGTTTTGCTATTTACTATTATATTTTATCAGAAATTTGTTTTGCGAAAATAATAATGAGAAAAGTAAAATTGAAAATATTTTAAATGAGAACGTGAGAAACTTCGAAAAGTTAATGACAAATTTACAAGATTATCGATTGAAATCTATATAGCGTGATTTAAAAATAAACTATTATATTTTATCAGAAATTTGTTTTGCGGCAATTATAATGAGAAAAATTAAATTGAAAATATTTTGAATGAGAATGTGAGAAACTTCGAAAAGTTGATGAAAAATTTACAAGATTATCGATTGAAATCCATATAGCGTAATTAAAAAATAAACTATTATATTTTATCAGAAATTTGTTTTGCGAAAACTATAATGAGAAAAATTAAATTGAAAATATTTTGAATGAGAATGTGAGAAACTTCGAAAAGTTGATGAAAAATTTACAAGATTATCGATTGAAATCCATATAGCGTGATTTAAAAATCAACTATTATATTTTATCAGAAATTTGTTTTGCGAAAACTATAATGAGAAAAGTAAAATTGAAAATATTTTAAATGAGAACGTGAGAAACTTCGAAAAGTTAATGACAAATTTACAAGATTATCGATTGAAATCCATATAGCGTAATTTAGAAATAAACTATTATATTTTATCAGGAATTTGTTTTGCGAAAACTATAATGAGAAAAATTAAATTGAAAATATTTTGAATGAGAATGCGAGATACTTCGAAAAGTTGATACAAGATTAATGATTTAAAATCATATATCGTAATAAACTATTATATTTTATCAGAAATTTGTTTTGCGAAAATTATATTGAGAAAAATTAAATTGAAAATATTTTGAATGAGAATGTGAGAAACTTCGAAAAGTTATAATCAGAAAAGTAAAATTGAAAATATTTTAAATGAGAACGTGAGAAACTTCGAAAAGTTAATGACAAATTTACAAGATTATCTATTGAAATCTATATAGCGTGATTTAAAAATAAACTATTATATTTTATCAGAAATTTGTTTTGCTATTTACTATTATATTTTATCAGAAATTTGTTTTGCGAAAATAATAATGAGAAAAGTAAAATTGAAAATATTTTAAATGAGAACGTGAGAAACTTCGAAAAGTTAATGACAAATTTACAAGATTATCGATTGAAATCTATATAGCGTGATTTAAAAATAAACTATTATATTTTATCAGAAATTTGTTTTGCGACAATTATAATGAGAAAAATTAAATTGAAAATATTTTGAATGAGAATGCGAGAAACTTCGAAAAGTTGATGAAAAATTTATAAGATTATCGAGTGAAATCCATATAGCGTAATTAAAAAATAAACTATTATATTTTATCAGAAATTTGTTTTGCGAAAACTATAATGAGAAAAATTAAATTGAAAATATTTTGAATGAGAATGTGAGAAACTTCGAAAAGTTGATGAAAAATTTACAAGATTATCGATTGAAATCCATATAGCGTGATTTAGAAATAAACTATTATATTTTATCAGAAATTTGTTTTGCGAAAATTATGAGAAAAATTAAATTGAAAATATTTTGAATGAGAACTGCAGACAAAAATTGGGAATAAATGTTTCCGATTAAGGAGTTTAGATTTCGTTTTTTTACTAGTTTCAGTTTTCAAGCACTTTAATAACTCCTTGTTCATATAGCTAATTCTTCAACAATAAATAGGTCTTCAATTCATATGCGAATTAATATTTTCCCAATTTTATTTTTCACTTCTTATTGAGATGATTTGTAAGAGTAGCATGAATATACGATAAAAACATGTATAAGAGACTTGTTGAGTTTACAAATCTACGGCGTTCCTTTAAAAAGGTCTTAGATGCAATATATCGAAAGCGAAAAATGTTTCATAATAGTTTGGACTAATATTTTACATACCAGTTTAAAAGTTGTGATTATTTTCTCTTTTCCTATATTCGAAAGTAGAGTTAAAAAAAATTTATGTTTCCATAAAGAAAATCCTTGGTAGCTACTGCTGCTTGTATAATACACTGGCGTTAAAAGCTGCCAAAATTGTATTAGTTTTTTTGCGTTTAAAATCCAAAACTAATTTCAAATGATTGACAATAAAACTTCAATAATACCCTACTAATTAAAGTTTAGAAAATTTTTAAACCGGACAACTAAAGTTTAATCTTGTGAAGGTCAAAAGATACCGATATTTTAAATATCTGAATAGCAATAATAATAAAATTAAACAAAAATAACGTCGGAAATAGCTGGGATTGCAAATGGCTCAATTAATATAACGAGTGTTTCAAGTTTACAGTTTTGCAAATTTTTAAACTAGGCATAACCGAAGTTTAAGCTTGAAGGTCAATAAGTAACGGTATTGTAAATATATGAATACCATAAGAATAAAGTAAAAGCATTAAAAATGTTGAGATAGTAAAGCATAGTCGTTTGTTAATTGGAAAAGTTTGACCTGTGTAGAATTAAAGGTTCAGAAGAGCGATTTTAAAAGTTTTGTGAGAAGTAAACTGTTTGTGTGATAAGTTCTTGAAAATTTCTTACGAATGTTTGATTTGGTAAATAGACACTGAAAGATTGAAATGCAACGTGTATTTTTGAGAAATAAATGAGTGTTTAAACAAATAAAAGATATGCGTATGGAGAAGAATGTTGAAAGAGTGTATAATAGTATGAAAGTAGAAATGCAGCAAAAAAGTGTGAAACGTGCCTTTGAATGCTAGAGATTTCGAATAAAAGAGTGATACGTGCCTTTGAATGCTAGAGATTTAGAATAAAAGAGTGATCAGAAATGTTAGTGATTGTGAATAAGAGTGTATTATCAAAAGGGAGGCAAGTGTGCTTTGAGTGTAAGACCTAGTGAGTAGAGTGTACAGCAGGTTGTTTTAAAAATCAGGAATTGGTGTATTTCGATAGATATGTGTAAGTGTGAAACGTAATTTCGAATGATAGAGTTATAGGATAAAAGAGTGATCAAACATGGTAATAGTGATTGTGGAAAAGCGTGCATTATCAAAAGGGAGCCAAGTGTGCTTGAAGTATGAGATCTAGTGTGCAGAGTATCAGGGAGTAGCAGGTTGTTCAAAATCAGAAATTATATTTCTCTTTATAGAATTGCAAAGTAATTAAGGTATTAAGAAATTCCTACGATGTTCGTGTAGAAAAACAGGATTCGACAGTTTTTTTTTTTTTTTAAATCTAAGAATCCTCAGAATTTAGGGAATGTTGTGTAAGTTCATGAGCGATGTGAGATGAGAAAAAATGTATCAGAAAATTCCTTTTTACTACATTCATATTTTTTAACGCTTCTTAAATTTCTGTTGAACAATTTCGTCATCATACAAACAAATTTGCTGCTTTTTAACTGGTCAAAATTTTTTCTTATTTAAATATATCTTCATCACATACAAAGAAATTTATAATCCATTATTTAAAAAATCGTATAAAGCTTTTTGAGTCATTATACAAAATTTGAGAATAGCACTGGGAGAACAGAAGTTGTAGTAGTTGTAGGTGCAATCTGTATGTATTTTGAGAGAAAGTTGGAAATATTTTCAGTGCGATCTTACCGAGTGGATTGAAGATGTGTATGTAAGAATGCGAATTTGAAAAAGTGCGAAAAGATTGCCATGTTTGGTATGAGTAATTGCATAATAGAAACTAAAAAGAGCGACGAATAGTGAAACAGCATGAATCGAAAACAAAATTAAAAAAAGAGACTGGTAATGAAAGTGCGATTTTTGATGAGTGTGACTGTAAGAATAAACAAGAACGAGAAGTATACGAAAATCGTTTTTTTTTGTATAAAAAATCTTTTGAATGTTAAACAAAATAAAAAAATTCTTAGGAAAGGTAGGATAAATGGAAATGGGAGTTATTTCGAAACGAAATGTATAAAATATGAAAACACTCTTATAATAGAGAATAATAAGAAACCTTTCAATATACCAATAATTGGTTAAAGCAGCGATAATTAACCCAAAGCAAAAAAAAAAAAATTTGAAACATTTTGAAGAGTAAATAATTCTATCGATAAATACTAAATAATTCGGAAAATTTATGAATCGTATAAACAAATATATAAGTTGCCAATGCCTTTAAAATAACAAAAATTTAAAATTAGATTCGAAAAACTTCAGCAGCTACGTTTTATTTATTATAAACTAAGTTTTCTTATAAACTACGTTTTATTATAAACTACGTTTTATTATAAACTACGTTTTATTATAAACTACGTTTTATTATAAACTACGTTTTATTATAAACTACGTTTTATTATAAACTACGTTTTATTATAAACTACGTTTTATTATAAACTACGTTTTATTATAAACTACGTTTTATTATAAACTACGTTTTATTATAAACTACGTTTTATTATAAACTACGTATGGCATAAATTATGTTTTTAAAATACCCTTCGTTATAAACTACGTTTTATTATAAACTACGTATGGCATAAATTATGTTTTTAAAATACCCTTCGTTATAAACTACGTTTTATTAAAAACTACGTTTTATTATAAACTACGTATGGCATAAATTATGTTTTTAAAATACCCTTCGTTATAAACTACGTTTTATTATAAACTACGTTTTATTATAAATTACGTTTTATTATAAAGTACGTTTTAATATAAACTACGTTTTCTTATAAACTACATTTTATTATAAGCTACGTTTTCTTATAAACTACGTTTTCTTATAAACATGCTTTCTTATAAACACGCTTTATTATAAACTACGTTTTATTATAAACTACGTTTTATTACATATTATTATTCTTTTACTACGTATGGCATAAATTATGTTTTTAAAATACCCTTCGTTATAAACTTTGCTTTATTATAAACTACGTTTTAATATAAACTACGTATGTCATAAAATATGTTTTTTTAAATACGCTTCGTTATAAACTTAGTTTTATTATAAACTACGTTTTATTACAAGCTACGTCTTCTCCTAAACTAACATAGTTTTGCGTTATAATTTCGTTTAAATACAATGGTCGTTGCGATATGATCTGGGCTTTTTTTTACATAACCACGTTTTATTGTAAAAGAGGTTTTAATATAATGAACTGATTTCGTACATAAAGGCCAATTTTAACGGTCGAAAATAGATTTTTAAATTGCAACTAGTTTCAAATAAAAATCTAAAATCATGAAAAATCACAAAATTATATAACACAGGTAAAATTTTTATTGGAATAATTATTGTATCGATAAAAGTCACTATTTCGAAAACCAGAAATATAATTCCCTAACAGAAAACATTCCAAGAAGTTTTAAAAATGTTTAAATTTGATTTGTTTTTACTTAAATCGTTACGTTTTAAAACAAAAGGACTTGGCGTCTCTATACATTTGCAATGAAAATTCAACTTATCGACAATACAGTTAAACAGACCAGCAGTAATTGAGTCCGCTCTATCTAGAACGATTGACTTCGTAACTCACTACCAGATAAACAATGTTTGCTATGTATAAAAAATACTGCTAACTGTATTAAAGTCAAATCTTAGCTTTAATATGTTGAAAAAGAAAATATCATTAATACTCTTTTTATTAAAAACTGTTTTAATGTGAACTTCGTTTTTTTTTAATTATAAACTACGAATTATAAAACAATTCATTTTTTTTATAAACTTCTTTTATTTATAAACTTCATTTTATTATAAAATACTTTTTATTGAAAAACTACGTTGTAGTATAAAAAAATTAAAAGTTTATTTTTTAAAGAGTTATCTTACTTACTTCACGTATTAAAGCAATTTTAAACGGTTAAAGAAAGATTTAAATATAAATTATTAAATAGTTATCTTGTAATGAAAAAATTAATACTAGTTAAAACTACGTAAATAAAAATTACATTCAAGTTTAAACTACGTTTGATTTTAAACTACATTTGATTATAAAATACTTTTTTATAAAGTAAATTACTTTAATTAATTTCTTAAATTATTTTTTGTTAAAAACGGCGCTTTTTTTATAAATTGAGATTTTTTATAAATTACGTTCTATTACTACGTTCGACTAAATATAAACTACGTTTGCATAATATAAGCTATGTTCGTTTGCGTTTACATATAATCTGTATTTAAATATTAACTACGTTCATTTAAATATAAACTGCGTTTAAATATAAACTAGGTTTAAATGAAAACGTTTAAGTATAAATATAAACTGTTTAAATATAAACTGCGTTTAAATATAAACTGCGTTTAAAAATATAAACTGCGTTTAAATATAAACTACGTTTAAACATAAGTAGCGTTTAAATATAAACTTCGTTTAAATATAAAATGCATTTAAATATAAATTTCGTTTAAATATAAACTGCGCTTAAATATAAACTGAGTTTAAATATAAACCGCGTTTAAATATAAACTGCGCTTAAATATAAACTGAGTTTAAATATAAACCGCGTTTAAATATAACCAGCATTTAAATATAAGCAGCGTTTAAATATAAACTTCGTTTAAATACAAACTGCGTTTAAATATAAACTGCGTTTAAATATAAATTTCGTTTAAATATAAACTGCGTTTAAATATAAATGCGTTTAAATATAAACTGAGTTTAAATATAAGCAGTTTTTAAATATAAGCAGCGTTTAAATATAAACTTCGTTTAAATATAAACTGCGTTTAAATATAAACTGCGTTTAAATATAAACTGCGTTTAAATATAAATTTCGTTTAAATATAAACTGTGTTTAAATATAAATTTCGTTTAAATATAAACTGCGTTTAAATATAAACTGAGTTTAAATACAAACTGCTTTTAAATATAAACTGCGTTTGGACTCATAATTAATATAAGCTGTGAGCAATAAAACCCTATTACGAAACAACTTTATAATGCAATTATACAAAATAAATAAATATTTCAAGTTATAAATATCTATAAATGATTGAAATTTTGTTGTTTCATACGTTTTATAATGAAGAGTTTTAAAGCGTTGAATTGTGAAAGTGTGGTGGGAGGTGGGCCGTTTTATAAGAACATTTTACTTGTATAAGAGTTTCAAAGAAACTACCTTCAGGAGTTTTACGTTTATTATTTTATTTTTGGAGTAAATTTTTTCAAAAGATTTAAATTAAATAAAGTAAAGTTGTTTAAAAATATATGTAAGTTGCGTTTATTATTTCCATAATATTTGGCGTTATTTTTTAATTCAATTTTAAGCGCTTATACTAAAAAGAAAATTCTGTTTAATCTTCTAATGATAAAATAAATACAAGTTATCAGTGCGTCTTTTTTTATTATAAATAAATTTTGTTGAGTTCGAGGAATATCTACGATATTTTGCTTAATATGTGTTTTTATTTTATTTGTGTTTTTTAAAGTAAACTGTACTTCGAATAAAAAACAAACTTCGCATATATATTAGTTTAGTCAGTCTAAAGTAACTGTTAAAATACTTTGCGTTAATATTTTTTTTTAAATATTTGTTTTTGAGCTTCATAAAATTATTCCAAGGTTTATTCTATATTTTTTTTTCGTTTCGAATTTAGTGTAAAAAATTGTAAGTAATTTTGAAAACGAATTTAAAATATCTGCTATTGTCTTATGGCAATGGGCTTTTTGTAACAAGAATATATTTTGGTCGTATAAGAGTTTTTGAAATATCAATGGTCACGAGAGTTTGCGTTAATATGAGTTCTTTATAATTTTGGTTTATTTATTTCATTTTCGACACTAAATGAATTTCCTGTATACGAAGTTAAAATTTATTCTTAAAACAAATACAAATCCGCTATTTTTTAAAGCTTGCGACTCAGAACTTTCTGTACGAGAAGTATTGCAAATAAATTTTGATTATATAAGAGTTTTCGAAATGCATTTGCTTACGAGAATTTACGCTAATATTTTTTATACATATATAACTTATACGTATATAGCTTTTTATATATTTATTTCTATAGTGACGTTATATACTTTAATTATATAAATGTTTAAGACTTAAAAGCAAATTATTATTGAAATTTATTTCATTTGTTTTATAAAATCTATTGTATAAAAGTTTGTTCGTTACGCAACGTTAATTGCTGTTATTCAAGTGTTATATGACGAATTTAAAAGTTATTTTGTTATATAAATTACATAACACTCAACATTAACAAACTTGAAAGTAAATTTTAAAATGGAATTTTTAAGTCCATACTCACGTATAAGAGTTTGGAAAAGTTACTGCTTTATGATTTTACGTTTTATAGGAGTTACTTCAAAAGAATTTAATGTTTATTGTTGTTATTTAAATGCTCCATTACTCCGTAACTTTTGTATAATAAATATATTTAGCGCTTAATATTTGATTTGAGTGTATAAGATTTAAGATTCAACGTAAAAGTAACTTAATTTTAAAGTGAATTTAAAATATCCAAAGTTGTGAAGTAAATATTAAAATTGTAATTGGAAGCGAAATCTATCCTACATTTTTTTTAGCTTTAAATATTATGAGTTTGAATTCTTTTATATTAAAAGTTTATTTTAACCGTATAAGAGTTTTTCGAATCAGCTGTTTATGTTTATGACAATTTTTTTTAATTTCCGTTCAAAGTAACGATGAATCAAAAACATGCGCTACTTTTTCAAAGTGGGTTGAGCGGATATGATTTTTGCCGAAAATTTCGCAAAAGAAAACTAAATTTGCTATTTTGAATACATATATAATTATATCGTGTATAAGACTTAAATAACTGCATTATTTTAATAAAGCTTTGAAAATAATTAAAAATATGTACCATTTTTTCTCTGGCAAGGTTCCACTGAACTTCGGTTTTGTTTTAATCGTATAAGAGTTAGACAAAATAAAAACATATGTTTTATGTTCATTATAATATGAGTTAAGATATGTAATTTGCGTTTAATGTTCGTTATTTAAAATAAATTCAAAGTTTATAATTTCTAAATTTTTTTAAGTTTATTTTTTGTTTTGCTTTGAATAATGTTCAAAAGACTTGAAAAGTTTAAAAGAAATTTTTAGACTGAATTAATAATATTAACTATTTTCCCAAGTTACGCTTTTCTTTATTTCAAATAATTTTTGATATAACTTGCGTTTAAAGTGCGTAATTTAAAATGAATTTCACGTTTATTATTCGCATGATTTTTAAAATATTTAAAACGATTTTAAGGCGAACATAGTTCTCACGAAAATAGTTCTAGTGAATAGAAAGCATTTTTTAAAGTTTGAAATAGTGAGGTGGGAGGTGGTCTGTTTAAATATAAAAGTTTTTATAAGAAACTACAATTTAACGTAAATAGACGTAACGTTTTATTACGTAACAAACATAAGGCTTTATTATGAAACTCAGTTTGCGTTTATTGTTTCTAAGTTATTTGGTGTAAAAATAATTTTATAGTCTTTTTAAAACTTTATATAAATAAATGCGAAGAAGTTTTTCTTTTTTAAGATACAGAGCTAAAGAAACGAATTACAATTTTATAAACAGGAAACGTTCAAAGAGATTAGAATAATACGAGTCAACAAAAAAAAAAAAGTTTTTGTTTCTAAAAAAAAGAGCTTTTAAAATACGAATTAAAATTGAATACAATGGGAAAAATTCAAAGCGATTCGAAAGAAAAAATACTATTCAAAATTAAATAAAATGCGAACGTTTCAAAGTAATTGAAACATTTTAAAATATTATTTTCGATGAATGAAAGAACTTTTTTGCGAATGTATTTAAAAATTTTTTGCGTTATAAAAATCTTTTCACTACTTTCGTATTTGTTAGCTTCGTGTCTTAAGATAAAATAAAAAGAACTTAAGCTTTACATCAAAAGTTATTTTTTATGTTTTAAAAAATGTTTTATTTAAATAGTTCCCAAATGAAAAACGTCTAACCGCTATACAGTGACTAGCCACAATTAATCACAAAGCTTTTTCTGTAAGGCACGTTTTTAAAATATACTTCTAAAGCTTTTAAGTTTCTAATGAAAATAACGTTAATAATTTCTCACTACCCCGAAGTTATAACCAATAACATTTTAGGAGCTTCCAATAGTTGATTTTTTTTTCTGGATTCTTATATGTCGCGTTTAAAATTAACTTACAATTATTTAAATTTTAAAAACATTTTTGTTTTAAGCGCTTAAATATTAATATAAATTCGTGATGGCAATGTCAATATAAAAAAAAAAAACATCTAAGCTCTCCTCAAATATCGTTTAATCAAAGAACTAAATTAGCATTAATTTCTGTGCGAAAAAAGCGGTAAAAAATCTTATTTAAAAAATTGATTGATGTTGATTGAATTATATTATTAATATAAATTGATTGATAACAATGCTAACATAAAAAGCAGAAATTTTAACAAAAATCTTCTTTCTGGAGGCTGTTAAATTAAAAAAATCATGTTTACAAGATTTACTATTCAACCTTAATATGAGTTTTTCGTTTAGTAAATTATATTTAAAATTTTTTGCGTTTATTTCTATATTCTTTTTTCGTTAAGAGTATGATTTAAAACAGAAAACAAATATTAGAAGGAATTAAGGAATTATCCGCCATTTTTAAAAATTTTTTTTTTGTGTTAATTATTATTGTGTTAAATTAAATTTTTTTTATTACATATTTTCATAAATAAAAACATTATACAAATGAATATTGTGTAGAACAAGTGATTTTTAAAATGAATTGAAAATAATTTTACCGATTTTAAACTACGTTTGATTACAAACCACGTAAACTTTGTTTTATTACAAACTACGTAAACTTCGTTTTATTACAAAATACGTTTTATTATAAACTTCGTTTTATTACAAATTACGTTTTATTATTAACTACGTTTTGTTATTAACTAAGTTTTATTATAAATTCGTTTTATTATAAACTACGTTTTATTATAAATTCGTTTTATTATAAACTACGGCTTATTATAAACTACGTTTTATTACAGACTACGTTTTATTATTAACTTCATTTTGTTATAAACTAAGTTTTATTATAAATTCGTTTTATTATAAACTACGTTTTATTATAAACTACGTTTTATTATAAACTAGGTTTTATTATAAACTAAATTTTATTATAAACTACGTTATATTATTAACTACGTTTTATTATAAACTACGTTATATTAACTACGTTTTATTATTAACTACGCTTATTTTGCGGTAAAATAAATTTATAGAAATTTTTATTTTTATATAAAAAGACGAATCAAATTTGAATAAAATGCGATAGAAAGCGATTAGAGTAATCATTTTTGCGTTTAATCGAGTATTTTTTGAAAAAGCTTTAAAGGTCTTTTTTATGATTTTTGCATTTCAATTGCGTTAGACTCGTTATTAAAAAATACTTTAAATACATTTTAAAGCGTAAAGAAAAATTACCAATCGAAGTTTTTTTACGTTTAATATAATAAAATTATATTGAAATTGGTTTAAATATTGTGTGAAAGATACAAAAAAATTTGAAAATTAATATTAAAATGATTTGAAAGATCCGGCCATTTTTTTTCCAACAGCTGCGAATTTTCTTTAAATTTTTCCAAATTTTGGTTTAATATGAGTTACGATTATTTAAGTTATAATTTGCGTTTAATATGATTTAAGTAAATTTGACGTTTCTTAACGTTGTTTAGAACGCATACAAAGTAATTTTACCACGATTTGAAAGTATACCCTATATTTCATATGAGTATTAAGTCCTTTCATTATACACCTATTCATATACTATAAACTATGTTTTTATAAACTACGATTTAATTTAAAAAACTATTATTTATTATAAAAACACGTTTTTTTATAAAAACTACGTTACTACGTTTTATTATAAAAACTACATTTTATTATAAAAACTACGTTTTATTATAAAAACTACGTTTTATTATAAAAACTACGTTTTATTATAAAAACTATGTTTTATTATAAAAACTACGTTTTATTACAAAAACTACGTTTTATTACAAAAACTACGTTTTATTACAAAAACTACGTTTTATTACAAAAACTACGTTTTATTACAAAAACTACGTTTTATTACAAAAACTACGTTTTATTACAAAAACTACGTTCTATTAAAAAAAATACGTTTTATTAAAAAAAAAAAATACGTTTTATTAAAAAAAAAACTACGTTTTATTATGAAAACTACGTTATATAAACTACGTTTTATTATAAAAACTATGTTTTATTATAAAAACTATGTTTTATTATAAAAACTATGTTTTATTATAAAAACTATGTTTTATTATAAAAACTATGTTTTATTATAAAAACTATGTTTTATTATAAAAACTATGTTTTATTATAAAAACTATGTTTTATTATAAAAACTATGTTTTATTATAAAAACTACGTTTTGTTATAAAAACTACGTTTTATTATGAATACTACTTTTATTATGAATACTACGTTTATTAAGAGTTCTTAAAAATTTGTTTGCGTTTATTATTTCTATAATAATTATTAGACATCTTTTTATAAATGAATGCGAAAAAGTTTTTTGTAAAAAAATTTTTCAAAAATATGAACCAAAGTTGAATGGAAAGTGCGATAGAAAGCGATTAGTAAAACTATATTTATGTTTAAATCGAGTATTTTTTAAAAAGCTTTAAAGGTTTATTTTATGATTACTAAATGCAACTAACCCATAATTAATGAAAGATTTTAAATTAAATTTTAAGCGTATGTAATTCCAATTGCGTTATAAAGTAAAAATTATTATGAGTTACGATTATTTAAGTTATAGTTTGATTTGTTTAATTCTTAGATTGAATATAAATTAAAATACCCGTTTTTTTACAAGATTGTAAGGCGTGTACAAAGCTTTTATGTCCAATTTAAAAAGGTTTAAAATAAACATTAAAGCAGTTTAAATTAAACTATGTAATGTAGGGGGAATATCGAAGCAGACCACTTCCATAATGGGTCCCTTTTCGAAATTAAACTAAATAAGCAACGAATTGCCGTTAAGGTTTCAAAAAATAACGAGATTTTAAGTAAAATTCTATATACAGAGCTTTTAAGTCTAAGAGGCTATACAAAGCTTTGTAAGTCTAAAAAGCTACACAAAGCTTTTATGTCTTATTTATATTTTTTATGGTTTTATATTAAATAAACCTAAAGTAAAGCGAATTGGCCTAACGTGGCTTTTATATTACTATGAATAAATAAATAAATAAATTATTTTAAAAGTTAGTGAAAAGTTAAAAAATCTACGACATTGCTATTAAGAATTATTTTTTAGATGTTTAGCCCCTGAAAGCTTCGCAAAGCTAAACTGTATGTAAATAACCATTAAAGCTCTATAATATTTAAACGTAAAAATTATATAAAAATCTTATAAAAGTATGTCGTTTAGAGCTTTTTGTGTATGCGTTTTTTAATATTTTAAATAAATCTATTTGGACATAAAATAAACAATCAAAATAATAGCTTGAATTTCTGCGTTAAAAAATAAAGGCGTTTTTATATTTCCATAAAAAAAATTTTATATTTGTACTAAAATACAATTTTTCTTAAAAATTAAAGAAAAACAAGTTATCTATTCCTAAATTTGTTTAATATAATTTTTGCATAATTTTAACAAAAGAATTGTAGTGGATGTATTGTTTTATAATATTTTTATTATTAAAAATGTAAATGTCTTGTTTTTTTAAGTGATAATTTTGGGAATAGCTTGTTTGAAAAATTTATTTTTTTTTGTAAAATTAAAAAAATTTATAATAACATATTTTATTTTCTTAAAATTGCAAACATTTAACCGAAGATAATTCATTGTTAACATTATTACTCGCAAATTAATATTGAAATGTAAAACTTCTATTCTTTTACAGTTTATTGCATGAACTAAATTAAAGCAATGATAAAAATAATATTACATACATAACCAAATTTCTTAAAAAAAAATAATTATATAAATATTTTTTAACGCAAATAAAAATGTCGAAACAAAAGTATAGTATAACAGTTTTTAATATAACACTTTTTCCAACATTTACAAATGCACCTATTGAGTACTTCTTCTATAACTTTTACTACATAATTGTTTGCAAATAATTACAACTCTGTGTAGCGTTGTATACATGTATTGTAAAGTCTGTGTAGCAATTACAACAAGTCATCGGTCCCTGTGTATAATTTTAAATATGGAATTTGGGTATGTGTTTTATGTCCAAATTTACTGCTTGTAGTTTGATTTGAACTTTTTGGCCGAAAGCTTTAAAGGGATGTTTATTTTATATCTTGTAACTTTTTAAATAAAAATTATTTCCAAAAAAAAAAAAAAAATGTAAAGGATAGTTTTTTTAAATTAACTTTTTGTTGTACAGATCTTTTATTTTTAGTTTTTTCTTATTACTTTTTTTGTAAATTAATAAAATATATAATATTTTTCATAACCTAAAGCTTATTATCTAATTTTTAACATATAAATTGTCTTTAATAGACGTGATATACATATACATATAAACTGGGTGGCACAAAAAATTGTTGTTAAAAATTTTAATTATTATAAAATATTTTTTTTGTTATTAAAAAAAATTGGTTTACAAACTAAAACTTTGAAGTAATGTTTTCAAAGAAGTTATCCTTGAATTGCCACCCACTGTAGGTACATTTGCAAAACTATATTAAATTTTTTTAATTCAATTTGTTGCAAAAGTCTTCACTTTTACTTAATTTAATTTTGAAATCAGTTTTGTTCATTTAAAACAACTTTAACAACAATTTTTGTCGGATTTTTTGAATAGTTAAAGAGATCAATATTTAAGATTTAATTTTTATAAACTTTTAAACACATAATATATAATATTTATCATTTAAGAGACAATTTAACAAATCGTCTTTTACACTAATTTATTTGTATTCAATTCTTATCCGAATTCTTACATAAATTCACTTTTTAACTTTGAAATATTTAATAATTTTCTCTAAAAGAAAATAAATACGATCAACTTCTTCTACTAGCTGAAATTTTGTTAAAAATAAGCTTGATATATTTTATTAAATTTTTTTCTACTTTAAATTCTTCATTAATCTAATACGGCGTCATGTTGCCGTATTTTTACAACGTATTCCTCGATACTGCATTAGAACTATTAAGAAAACGTTATAATAAATGTATTTTCATCACTGGAATGTCTGAAGACAATTAACCCATACATTCTCCATACATACGACTAATCTCGTTTTTTGTACGGTTCAAGTTCGTATCCTAAATATTTTTTTTAATATGGTTATTAATAAGCAAAATTGAAAAATTTTAATAATTTTTAATAATAAATTAGAAACGAATTTAAAAAATGTTTTTTATGCATTTAATATTTATTTTTATTTTATAAACCTTTTGAGTATTTATTAGCACAAAATCCAAAACCTCGAAAGAGGGAAAATATGTAAAAAAATATTTTATAAATGTATTGTTATGCGTTGTTCTCCTTAACCTTTTAAACTGTTAATTAAACAAAAATAATGAATTTTATATTTCGCACGAATTGTGTTTTACGAGTATCATATAAAATCAAATTTTTCAAATATAAATGAATGCGCAAGAAAACCCTTTTCAAGCTCCTAAATAAACAAATCTAAAGCGCTTAAAATTATTAAAAAAAAAAATCTTTCTTTAAATATAATAAGGTATATTGCACAATGTATTGCACCAACTGTTCAAACACTACATTTAAAATACACTTTTTTTTTAATATGAATTTTAAAACAAAATCTTTAAATTGTTATTTTTTATCAGGTTCGATCCATTTTATTTAATTTAAAATCGTTTGGCATTTATTTTTTAGATGTTACGATACAAACTCAAAGTATGTTAAACCTCATCCAAACGATCATAGTTACGATCATTTTCACGCCCTTGTAAAGCATACAAAAAATCTTATCGAATATCAAATCCCGCCACTTCCCTTGAGATTAATTACTAAACTGAAGCATTTAAGGGAAATATGTATATTAAAGATAATCGTAAAACTTTTCTAAAATTATAAATTTAGTATTAACATTTAGTAAAAATTAAAAACTGGTAGATGTAAATTTATTTAGTCCTTAATTGTTTTAGGTCCCATAAACATAAATTAGGATAAAAAAGTTTGAAGTTCAATTAGTGTAAACAACAACAAATAGTTGAAAAACATTAACCAATCATTTAATTCTTAATATTTGTTTAAAAACCTTTTGTAAAAACGTTCAGTGAACAAAACTAAAGCTAAAACGCAATAAGTGTATTCAGAAGATGTCGTAAAATCGTATGTCTTATTTTAAAATCGCCTTAAATGTTACAATAAAAACTGAAAAGGGCAACAATCACAGCCCAAATACTTCTATTGAAGAAAATCCTACAATTTTTTTTTATGCATTGAATTCTAAATTTTTAAGATTTTTTAATATTAATGTCTTGCGCCTTTTTCAATTTTGAATCTAAAAAGTAAAAACTGGTAGATGTGGTAAACTCTTCGGAATTGTTGTAGTCTTCATCTAAATAAATCGGAAGAGCGTGCTGTTAACAATTAAATAATTTTTTGAATTTCGTTTAAAAACTTTTAGTGAAAAAAACTAAAGCTAAGTTGCAATAAGTGTACTCACAGGATGTCATCAAATCGTATGTCTTACTTTGAAAACACACATGATGTAAACAAAACGAATGAAACGTAAATATTGTTCTTGTGGGATAGCCCAAATCCAAACACCCAATTTAAAATAATAAACTTGGTAATCAACTGGGGAAATTATCGTAAAAATATTTCTATTAAAGAAAATCGTAAACTTATGTATCAAATATCAAATTATAAATTTCTAAATATTTATTGTAGTATTGAATATTTAAATTTTTATTAAACGCCTAATTTGTAATTATTATTCTTTCGTATTAACGGGTCTTGTCTTTCACAAAGTAAAAACTGTTCGATTTAAATTTTCAGAATTATTTTAGTCCTTAAACAATAATTAAGATAAATCTGCGCTATTTAGTTTTAACAACATCATTAAACATTATTCTTAAAATTTGTTCAAAAAACATCTGAAACGTTCAGTAAACAAAACTGAAGTTAAAATGTAATTAGTGTATTCACAAGATGTCGTAAAATCATATGTCTTTTTTTTGAAAACATAAAAATAAGTGTAAACAAATCAAACTAATTGAATATAAAAATATATATTATTTTAGAACAGAAAATATTTGCTGTCATACCAAATATACCAAATGCAAGAAAAATATTTCCAGTCTTTTTCAATATTTTGAAAAATACAATAATTGTAACTTATAAAGTAAAACTTTTATAACTACTTTTAATAGACTACGATAGCGCAATAAATGTTTATGTATATCATACCTGGTTTTATTTATCCGTTAAAGCTATTGACAATTTTTAAAATATGAAATATAACAATATTGATGATGATATAGTACAAGTAGACCTTGTTAGTCCCCAAATGTACAAACTTCTCAAAATTTTCAAATGTTCTGTTGTACTTTACCTCAAAATTACGTATGATTTATTTTAGTCTAAACAAATTCCTCTACTTTCAAAAATTAATTGTAAAATATGTATAGCGAATTTTGATGTCTTTATAAAAATATTTAAATATAATACAATTACAAGCAATATTTTAATTTTTTAATATCGCAAAGTAACAAACGCTATATTAGGCCGTTATACTTAAAAAATGTACCAACTATTTTCTAGTAAAAATCGTCAATCGACCCTGTAATAATATTTTCTAGTTTAGCCCAAAATACATACATACATATATGTATGTATAACTTTTGGGAAATTTTCTAAAATTATATTTTTCTGTAGATAAACATTTGTACTCTAGATAAAAAGTGTATAGATTCAAACAAAATTTCATTGTATGAAATCTCAATTTTTTTTATTGCTTACTAAAACTTTATTTAAAATCGTATGTACTAAAAATGTAAAATTTTTTCTCCTTAATTAAAAATTTTTTATTTTTTTTTTAATAAATAAATAATAAATATCTCTTTAACTACATTAAACATAATCAGCCAATTTTATCTTAAATATATAGTATGTTTTTATTTAATTGATAACTTTTTAAAGTATTTCTCAAATTTTTTAAAAATATTTAATTTTTATACAATAAATTTATGGTTTTTAATAACAATTTACAAATTCTTACTAATTACTTATTTAAAACAACAAAATGCAACAGCTTATATATAAATCATTGTTTTTTTAGTAGCATTAAAAGAAATATAAGCATTAACCGCTCGAGAATTATAACGATTTAAAAATCTTTAAAACCAGAACCTAAGTCATTAAGCACAAAAAAAAAACAGATTTACTCTCCCCGCACTGGTTACTATGTAGTCTACCAGTCTGCTTAACTGCTGGGCATTTAAAAAAACATTAGAAGCCTTCGAATAACAAAAAAAAAAAAAAAAAATCCAAAATGCTGCAATATTTTATCACATTTTTTAATATTTTAAGCGAACTAATTTCGAATCTCGAAAATATTTTAAATGGATTTTGAGTTCTAGAAAGAAAAAATGAATTATATCGGACAAGACTTTGAACAATTTCGTTTATATTGAGCATTAACTATAATTTATTTTACCCCTTTTAAACCTTGACATCATTGTGTCTCTTAAGGGTTTTTTTTTGTTAATTTTTGACAAATTTTTTTAACTTTCACCAAAAAGAAAAGTATATAAAATACAACTCCATATGTATCCTTTTATAGCTTCACGTCAAAAAGGCTAAAATAATTGCGTTGCATATCACTACTTTGTAAAATATTAAATAACCAATTCCAACAGCAAATCAAAAAAATTTGTGTTCCCCAACGTTCGCCCAAATTCAATTAACTTCTTCCATAACGACAAAATATCAAAAAAAAAAAAAAAATTGTATATATTTTTTAAAAATTTGCAAATCAAAATATACTCATTAATTCATTAATTTTATTTTCTTCAATTAACCGAGCATACAAATATTTATCGCAACCTTATTCTACTATACTTTGCACACTGTCCATCTAGCCTACCGACAAGTCATACAGCAACAATCTTACAACAATTTGCCGTATTTATTATATTTTTATCTTGCATCATCTCTCCCTCCAGCAACATAAAATTGTATATCAACGGCTTCTAGTTAACATATATATACACAACGAATATGTCATTTGCAATCGAACCAACACTCCAACCAGGATCCTTATTTCCTTCAAATATCATCAATACTTAAGAACTTTATACAAATTTAAGAACTTTGTTTCTTAAAAGTTTACTAATAAATTTCTTCTCTGCACTTCAAAATGAAATGAAATTTTTTTACAATACATAAACTACCCAACAGCTTGAAAATAAAGCTCTCAACTCTCAATCAACATCTCCCTGCGCAACCCTGAACGTTTCTCTAGAAAATATAAATTGACAACTGGTAATGTTTACCCAATTTCAATCAAATGTAACCTTTTCCATTAATCTCCAAATAATAAATTTATTGTATTTCTAATTAATTTATTATGCGTAATAAGGAAAACTTTGATCGCTCTAGAAATAAAACATGCTCTAAAGGGATCTTATGATATATATTTATATAAGTAAATCGATACCTTTATTCTAACAGACGTATGACACTGTGAACTAAACCACAGGGACGTCAATTACAAAAATTATGTAAATTTGTATAACTTGATAAAACTTTTACACCACACTTCTGCATTTAATCCTACACCAACGAATTTTTTTCTCTCCAAGTATGTTCTAACAACACTGCATTTCAACAGCATACAACACTATCCTACCCTCAAACGAAAATTACTCAACATATCATTAATGATACATCTTACATTTGTCATAAAATCCAGCAAACAGAATGATGGAGATCCCTCGCTACTCGCTTCAAATATATACCACACTCTTGTAGTTAAAACATTAAAAAACATTTGTCATAAAATCCAGCATACAGCATACCCCGCTACTCGCTTCAAATATATAACACACTCTTGTAGTTCAAACATCAAAAAACTACTTAAATCGTTTCTAAAACATTAAAACCTGATATACCCCATGAAAAGGAAATGCTTTGCATAAAATCAACTACTCCAATTCAACTGCAAATAAAAATACTTCTCAAGGCTTACTTAGCACGAGTACCCTACAGATTACACAACGGTCGACGTCGATACAACAATTACATCGAGACCGAAGTTGTAAGAATATTTTTTTTAAATTTAATTTTAAAATAATGAAAACCTTAAGCCCTTTGTAATGAAACGAGGCTAGGAGTTAAATTCTATTAGACACGTCATTAATCAACATAATGTAAACTTATTTCAACTAATAATCATTATAACATCGAACATAAGCGATACAATCTTTTCTCTCTGCAAAAATCTTTTATACTTCAAAGTAAAAAAATCTATAATTAAATTCTCAACAGATGACTAACAAACAACTCGTCCTAATCATAAAAAAAAAAAAAAAAATGTACTCAACATATTAACATGCAACTTATCCAGTAAAGATATTCTCACTCTCTTCAATTATATTCAGTACTTTAATAATTCAAACGTCTAAACATTAAACATCATATTTTTATACATTGACTCTGTATTTAACTTTCCGATCAGATTTTGTAATAAGACACCATTTCGAATATCTACCAACATATCAAAACAACGGTCTACTAAAACTCATTTTAAGTAAGACTCCACATGAACAATTTGCTTTAAATTTACAGCAAATCCTGCAGCAATTTCTATAAAACACTACTGCGATCTCAATAACGCTTTAATAGCTTTCACAACTCAATTTCATTTTTATGCTCTTCGTTAAACCAATTTTATACTCCTCCTTAAACCAATATTACAACTCAACTTCATATTTATACTCTTCGTTAAACAAATAATACTTTAACACAACATCAAATCAACTTTATTTCAAGTCTCATCAGTACTTTAAAAAAAATTTACAAATCTGACAGACCCTCCCGTCAAAAAATTTACAACTCTGACAACTTCTTCCATTTTCCTAATATTCAAACACATTGTCAATGCAATGCAAAACACTCAATTACAATAAAACTTTGTAACATTAATAGCTTGAACCTTATTAGCTTATTAAAGAAAGCTCAACACAAAATCTTTAAGAACTTTCCATCATTCTAGCAAAACTGTTCGTAGAGAGAGAAATAAATTCTTTAAAATTGTCTTAACCTATGGTGGAACAGCATACGCCAAAGGTAGGTTACATGACCAAAAGAACAAGCTTATATGTTAGTATGCGAACTCTGGATACTGGTCGACCTCCAGTTTTAATACAGACTTATCTGCGTAGTGAGGAGCTCTGCACAGATGGACTTTTCTTCTCCTCTACTGTGGGCTGGAAGAAACCGATTGAGGCGGACGAAAGAAACCTCGCAAGGGGTGTAAAGGTTAACCTCTGAGGTGGACAAAGAAACCTCGCCAGGGGCGTAAAGGTTAACCTCTGAGGTGGACAAAGAAACCTCGCAGGGGGCGTAAACGTTAACCTCTAAGGTGATTCCAGTTGTAAATGGGGTGAATGTTAGCGGAATGGACAAATCTGCCCAAAGAAACGTTAATTCCAACGACTGAAATTCACATTATAGGCCATATGAGCGAGGTGACGGCTCTTGAATTGGATTAAGACGGAAGATGTATAAAGAGAAAAACTCTGGAAACTTCAGCCATGCTTAACCATGAAAGGGAAAGATCCTCGTACAAAGGCACATTAGCAGGTGATCAGCTTTGGCTTTCTGTAGGAGCTAAGTTCTTACAATGGTGGGACTCTTCGAGCCTGAATAAGGGTGGCAGGGTTCAACTTATTGTAGGGGAAAGCTCGAGTGGTGCTTAAAAAGCAGGAAAGCAAAAGTGGATAACTGCAAATTGTAACTAGAGACAGCTACAACTTCAAATTTATGTGATCGAGATAAAAATCGAGAAAGGTGATGTCTGAAGGCTGTGCCTGTAAAAAAGAGTAAGACGGTAGCGTAGTGACTGGTTGTTGACCCTGGCAAATACATACTTAATGTGGAGGTCAGTGGGAATCAGCCTAAATGCTCGCGACTTCTTAGCTCGGTGATGATTAAGGAGGTCGACAACGATGATGACCGAACCGAAAATCATTGAAAATCAATCAAAGGGGGATCGAAAAGGGACCCAGTATCCCCCTCTACACTATTATTTGACAAAATTAAGTTTTGGAATTAACACTCCACCAAGCAGAGCAGCACAAATTTCTCAAAGATATTTAACATTTTTCAATTTTTTTTAACAGTAGAGTTTTCTTGCAACATCTTCATTAGTAAATTTTTAACATTTAATAATAAATTCTGCTCAAAGCTGCTATAAGCTGGTTCATTTCTAATTCTAAACAACTTCTAAAAGTCCTTTAGACTTCAACACTAACATATCATCTCAAATCACATGAACTCTACAAAGCAATCAATACCAGCGGACATCGTAAACTGAACCCTTTTCACATTTCTTCATATATGTAGACAATCAAACTTAAACATCGAGGTTTCTTTTCTCAAATATTTGCTTAAAACTAATATGTATTTGCAACTATTCAAAAATTTTTTAATAAAATTTAAATTCCACAAAAATCCTTAAGCACCCAAATATAAGCTGAAATAAATTAAAGTCCATAGAAAGACAGCGAAAACAGCGACCTGCTAATAAAATAATATATATGTATATATTGCAAAGCAAATCATACAACAAACTATTACATAAAATAAGTCTCCACATTTCAACACAACACCATCTTGTACAAAAACTAAAACCTGTTTGTAAAATACATAAAGTATTGAAGAATATCTTTTATAAAAACCAGCAATTTAATCTCACACTTGGCTATGAAATAAGTCTCCATATTTTAACTCACCACCATCTTGTAAAGAAATTTCCATCGTCAACACTTCAGTTTTACAAGTTTAACTCTCCCAACCAATCAACAAAATTTACAAGACGTTTAAAAATGCAACATAAAACATGAAAAAATTCGATATTTAATCGTTTATTGTGACAGATGGATAAGATTATATAATATAACGTACGAAAAAGTATAAACAGGATTCAAACATTACTGTCTTAAATGTTATAAGTTTTAAATTATTATTGCAAAATAATCTATTTTAAGTTTTACACTCGGTAATTCCAGTAATAATGTACGAAATTAAACGGCCAATTAAAATGTATCTTGAATTCCACTGATCTGATAATAAAAATTATAACAAGTTCAATATACGAGCGGCGGTCAGACGTTATTACACTTCCCTATTTTGAATTATACAGAGAAAACCATTTTTTTTGTGGCAATCAAAAGTTTAATAACTTTAAAATACAAATTCAATTAATATTTTAATTGATTCAATTCAGCGTTTATAATTAAGAAATAAAAAAACTATTCTAATTAAATAGTTAATTTAATTAAACGATGACAAATGCAAAGTAAATATCTTTCAAAAGTTCATAAAAATTAAAACTTAATTATTTTTACTTATATTATATTGATAAAAAAAATACATTATTCTGAAGAAATAAGTTGTTAACGAAGAAAATAAAAAGCCTTCAAAAGAATATTCCTAATTAAATTAATGTAATAAACGAAGAAACATTTAACCAAGAGAATATTGCTGCAGTAGAGATGTTTCTTATATTTTCATACGAACAGATTCCAAAGCGATTTAATCTTAAGATAATGATAAAAATGACACAAGCTGCAAATTAATGATAAATATTTCGTACCAGCAGATTTATAATCACCCCTATCGCGAATATTTATTCCCATGAATAAACTCCCAAAAATTCTATAGTGAATGATTTCTATCGTAAAATACAAGTAAATTGTTATTGGAATCATTCACGATAGACAAATTTGGGAGTTTTTTCATGGGAACAATTATTCGCGATAGGGGTGAATTTTAAGGAAATATTCAAATGAAATAAAAAAATTAAATCATTTACGTGGAAAATATTAATATTAATAATACCAAATACCCAACATACAAAGAGAATGTGTTGCTCGTTTAAAGAGTAAAATTTTTGCAGAGCAAATAATACTCTGAAAATCAATTGAATTTTTGCCAAACCTGGGCCTAAAAATGATCTAACATATAGAACTATTTCAACGAAAATTTCTTTTAACATGAACAAAATTAAAAAAAAAAAATCTATTTGTGACAACTCTCCGCAATCATCTATACTTTTTGTGAAGTAAAAAATTATGAATAAAGTATTTTCTGTAATGAAAAATAGCAATCTAATCTTTGAAATAAGTTTCCCCATTTCACCACAACACAATCTTAATAAATTTCTTTCTCATCAACAATAACTTTAATTCTTCTAATTATTCAACAATTCTTCTAAGAAGTCTACAAAATGCAACTGTAACAACACTCATAACCTTACAATATATACATTTTCTCTACACCACAAAACAAGATAATTCGAAATACATTATTATTTCAGTTAAACATTTGTTTTAAGCAGAATTGTTTTCAACTTGAGTAAAAATCTATAAAATTTAAACATTAAAAATGGCATTAAATGCGAATATAAAACAAGTGTTATTTCTTACTTCAAACATTAGCATTCGAATACTTCCGAAAGAGTAGTCAACAACTCAACGACTTTACTCTGGCGTTATAATTAAATAAGTCTCCACATTTTTTTAAAAGACAACACTACCTCTGCGAAGGTTTTTGTTTGTCTGCAGTAACACCTCTTTGGCGGGAATCAGTCTAAAATTATAATTTCAAATGCACAAAAGAATTAATCTTTATTAAGTCGATAAAAATAATCATAGCGACACCTACATCCATGTTTCATAAAACATTACACTCTCATAAGAATAAAAAGTTTAGCAAAATCTTTCCTAAAGTTACGCTCGTTTTCAACAGAATTCCAGCAACCAACATTAAAAAGAGTATGGAATTTACATCACATAAGTCGAATTCCGCTAAGCTGATATAGTAAATGAACAAAAGTTCTACAAGAAACTTGATCAAATCTTTATATAACCGATCCGTCAAAAAAATATTTAAACGTATGTACATATGTATATCAATGATATAACGAATGCAACGATAGTAAAACTACTCCAACTGTTCAAATTTATTGCGTGGTTAGGTCCTTCAATTACCTAAAATTGAAAAATATTCATATAGCGTATTTATATGTATATGTATGTAAATTGAAATGATTAAGGAAGATAATTAAGTCTCCAGAACGAATTGTGTTAAATAACACTTAATAAAAATAATGTGAAAGAATTTAATGAGGTAAAAAAATATACTGATGTGATTGATGGGTTTTTATTTTTCAATAAAATTATTCTAAAGCGAATTTTAACCTATTAAAATAGAATGAATATTTCTGAATATCTGAGCAATTGATAAACGTTTCATCAGAGATTTTATATCAAGGAAATATATCTAATGTAATATAAAATTAGTTAACAAAGTTTCTAAATATTTAGAACCAAAATGAGTAGCAAACTCAATCAACAGTGTAATCAAATTCAAATCAACACATATTTTTTTCTAAGGTGTGCTAAAACTAATCGTTAAGTATTGAGCAATCTTAGTCAAAATTTAAAAACTAAGCAAACTCTGCAAAAATTCGTTACATAAACATAATAATGTCTATATTTTTGACAAAACTCTCCGCAATCTTCTTAAAACATGAATGTAAATGAAATGAAGTATAAAGAATAGTAATCTTAAGCTTGGCTATATCATCAGCATAAGTCTCCACACTTTATCACAACACAATCTTCTGCATAACTTCTTATCAACATAAAATTTTGCAATTATAAGTTGTAGCCCTACTTATCAACAATTGTTTAACAACAAGTCTACAAAATGCTACATGAAAACATCTTAACATCACAAAAAAATTATTATTATGTGTATAGGTCTCCAAAGTCTCCACACAACATCACTTAATAATTCCCGATCGTAATAATAATTTTATTTCAGTTTAAACAACTATTTCAAGACAGTATGCTTTGGATCTAAAAACAAAAATCTAAATTAAAGAATTATAAAAAAATAGAGACTCTGCTCAGAAAAAACTTTTTGTTTAACAAAAACAACAAAAATTTGTACACGAAAAAAATATGCGGAGTGCATCCTTAAACATCTTAAATGAATATGATTAAAGCAAAATAATAAATAAATAATAATTTAAACTAAAACTTGTATAGTTATAAGTCTCCACATTTTCAATCCAATTTCAAAACAAGGCAGGAATAATTAACATCAGTCAATAGAAATTCATATCATCACAAAAAAGAATAAGGGCATACATGATTCCAACAGCGCAGTCTTATAAAAAAAATAACTTTATTAAAAGTCTCCAATATATTTACAAAAATCATAAAATTAATACAAGAAACTTATCCAACTCTTCTATAACTCATCTACAAAAATCCAGCAACTTAAAATCATTTCTTACATAAGTAGAATTTCATTGAAAAGTATAAAAATTTCTACAAAAAAGAATCACTGAATTGTGAATTTAAGAAATAAAGTCTCCACGAGTCTTAAAGTCCGGTTTAGACGGTACGACTTTACATATGTAAAACACCAGAGAAAATGTGAAAACTTCTCCTCCGCATATTTTTTTTAAGATAACTCAATCTCTGAAGTTTCTTGCAGAAAACACTCTCAAAGTCTTTAGTGTGAGTCAAACCCGCCACCCTCATACTGATAGCACACAAATAACATTTAGTCTATAGAGGCACTGAAAATAAAGATCAATAATTCCTGAATGTCAACAATGTAAACAATGTTATGAAATATCGCAAAGTCTGAGAAAGCCTTTAATATTAACAACATGAATTTAGATGGTCCAGGAGATTTTTTCAAAAAGAACAACATTTCAACATACAATCAGATTAATGAGAGGAGCTATTAGCAAAATAATCTTACATCAATCAACAAAACTCGGTATTAGGGAATAATTTCCAACTTATCACAACAAAAGACACAACATCACAAAAGACGCAACTTAATCTGTGTAGCCTCTAGGGAGACGCACTTCAACTTATTCAACAGGATTTATACTAAAACATGACTACTTTTCATCATAAAACACGTAACTTACATTTATATTTACAACCAACATTTTTACACTATTCACTCTATATAGGCAAAACTGTCGTGTGAAATGAAGGTATTAGAAGGAAATTCTAAATATTAATCATAGAAAATCTTAAAAATATTTTTTAATGAGTGTATACTATTTTTTTTTTTGCTCGACATATTGCTGATTTCGATCAAATAGTATTTAAACATTCTTTCTCTGACCGACCACCTCTCTCATACTCGTAACATATACAAAAAGTTTACATCTTCTACTCGAGAACCAACCAACCAACGCCTTAGTGCTGCTTGTGAATATACAGCTACGATTTCTTTATAAATGTTATATAATTTCGCTCAAAAATTCTCGAATAGTTTACACATTTTAGGTATCAAAAAAGGAACAACAGATGAATATTTTACCAGCCATCATTTAATATAATTTTGCGTCAAACAACATAAATAAATTATTAAGACAACTTTAAAAATTTTAATTTTCTTATTTAATTATCCATCGACGTATCTCGAATAAGCAACTCTTAAGGCAAGCATTAATTTAATTCCCGAATACGTTTTTAGTTCAGAAAAACTGAGTACTGTACAGTTAGACTGCCAGTTGAAGCTGAAGAAAAACATACTTCTTCCTTATTAAATATTTACAAATCTTTATGAAAAATTCATAATACGCGCTACTGCACCCTATCGTCGTAGAGTAATATACTATCGTGCTATCAACTTACCTACCCTGCCATGCAAAACAGATCCTGCATAAATAGTTTGAAATTCAAAATCTTTTCCATTATTATTTTTACTGTAAAATGTATTGCGATTATTATAAAATTGAAATTATAAAATTAAAGTTCTTATTTTAAACTTTTTATTCCATCAAATATTTTTGAAATATTTGAAATTAAAAACAAAATTCGCCAAGAATTACAAATGCTAAAAACTACGACAAAAAAAAAACTGAAATAAAAATTAATTTGAAATTAAACCTAAACATTTAACAAATTTAAAATTAAAACACCGTTTAAAAATTTTTATAAAAAATCTTTTTAATGAAAATTTTTACTATAAAATGTATTGCGATTAAAATAAAAAAAAAACTAAAATAGCGACAACAATTATTATTTTTATTAAATAAGACTTTGAATAATTTTAATCTTTCATTTATTACAATATAATTTCAAATCTAACATAAAACTTCGCCAAAAATTTCAAATATTACAAAATCTTAACAAAAAGTACAAAATATTATATACTAAATCCAACAATAAAAAAGATATTTTAACAAAATTCAAATCAAAATAAAAAGAAAAAGAAAAGCGGAAAACCAAAGATTAAAACAGCTCTTCGCAGCAAAAATATTGTTTGGAAAAGCATTCGGAATTTTTTCATCTTTATTCGTGTATTTGAGAAAATACCAAACTCTCCTTACGCACAAGGGAACAATGCGAACCCCCCGATTTGTCTAGGTATAAATTTTTTAAGCGTAATCACTAAGTAATTCAAAAATATAAACGAAGATATTTTTTATAATTAAAAACAAAAAAGTTACAACACAGACTAGATCGCCTGAAGGTGCCCAGTGGGGCATGTTATTTAATCTTAGTTTCAAATAAGGTTAAATAAAATATTTATAAAATTAAGGAGAATTGAAAATATTCAACAAATTTTAAACTTATTTATTTTAATTTAAACAAAATTAAGTCCAGGAACTAAAATTAAAAAAAAAAAAAACAAAAAAATAAATAAAATTAAAACAAAACAAAACAAAAAATTAAATTAAAAACAAAATAGAGAAAAAAGCTAAAAATAAAGTAAAAAAATAGTTAAAATAAAATTAAAAAATAAAAAAAAAAATTAGAAAAATAATTAGAAAAAAAAAATAATAAGGTATAATTAAATAATAACTTCAAGACTAATAAAAAATATAATTTCGATTCAAATCACTTGAATAAATTTTATTATTCTGCTAAACTATAAATAACATATAACGACAAAACAATTTAAAAAATAATTCAAACCAAAATTTAAACGATTTTAAAAAAGGCGAATCAATTTAACCAGATAGTGTAAAAGGCGAAAATAAATGAATTCGCCATTATAGGTTATTTCTTCTTGGCTTAGAAACCATTTAAATATTTAATAAAATTAATTTTTATAATTAAATTATAACGGAAGGTTTTATAACGTATCGCGTATCGCTTTTATTGCTTTTATTTAATTTAAAAGGATTTTAAATCTGCTATTATTTTTGAAATATATGTATTTTGAATTGCCAATTAAAACTTTATTTAATACTACTTAAATAAATCCATTTTAATTCTGTTAAATCCCTTTAAGTATAAAATTATATGAATAATAATTTACTAAAAAAGATTTAACAGGATAAAAATAATAAAAATGCGGCCCCAAGATTTTTACGGAAATATAATATAAAAAGTCAAAGCACAGTAACGAAGACCTTTCAGCTCGTTGTAAAAAATTAAAGCAGTCTCTCTAGCAATGATCGAAACTCGCAACCCCCAGACTAATAGAGTCTGTACTAGTATACCCATGACTTTAGCCATTTTTGAAGGTTACCACGTTATAGTTAAGCAAACATGAGCGAATTGAAATAACTAAATATAAAGATTAAGTGAATGTTTTATTCGCAAAAAAGAGCAGGTGAAATAATTAATTTTAAACTTCGTAAATACGAATACTAATTTTTTACTTGAAATAAATAAATTGAAAATTATGGTAACTGTGAGCAATAATTTCGAAAAAAATTTTTTTGTATACAAATTTTTGAAGCAATTAAATGACCTTAACAGGAAGGTAATAATAATTAAAATTGCGGTCCTAAGCTTCTGACAGGAATATGTATTAGAAAATATAATGTAAAAATAATTTTTAAGGTCAAAGAATATGATGACAAATCAATGAAGATGTTGTAGTAAAATAAAGCAGCTTGTGGTGAGAATCGAATCCACTACCACCAGACTGATACGACTCCCCAAGACTATAGCCAACTTGGTGGTAAAGTTAAGAAGAAATAATATGCGAATTGCAGTAAAAATAAGGAAAGTTTATTATTTGCAAAAAATAGTTTCACAGACCAGGGTCTGGGGAGGCAGGTTCAAATTAGAAAACTATTTAAATTCTGATATTTTAGTTTTATTAAATTTTATTTAAGCCCAATTTTTATTTTAAACTTACACTAAAAAAATTTTTTTATAAATAAGTTCGGAGTAAATAATCCTTCAAAGGATTTAAAAAATAAAAATGCGAACCTAAGCTTTTGACAGGAGTATTAAAAATCTATTATTTAATGGTTAAAAAATGTCGAAATACAATACATACATATGTATATAATTTATTAAAAGCCTAATAATGAAATGAAAGCATAGTAATTATAGCATAACGTTTCGAATCGGCAACCAACCCCTTAATAGATAAAGATATATTACCAATGACTGGTAACCCAAGATAATTAATAAGCAATGTGCGAATTAAAAATTCGAATTTGAAATTAAAAATATAAATTTTCTGTCAATTAATTTTGTGCAATATTTTAAACCAAAAGCTTGACTAAATTAAGGTTAAAAGTTAGACAAGTATTTGAAGGGAAAAATTGCGTTGAAAATAAGAATTAAACATTTTTTTATACTAATCTGGGAATGAATAATTCGTTCAAAGCTTCAGAGGCAAAAACAAAAAAAAAATATTTAAAATGATTAGAAAGAGTAAACCTAGATATTCTCTAGACCCTTTTACTCGGTCACTGATTCGTTGTAATTTACTTTTAAAATCCACGACCTCAAAGATGTAGGGATGGTATAATAAAACTTAAAACACAATTAATAAATTTTTTAAAACCTAAAATGTTTATAAACGGGTGCTAAAGAAAATTTTTTTAATAAAAAAAAAACAAAAAATTAAAAATAATAAATGAGCCGATGCTGCTTTACCACTTGAAACTTAAGATTATTTTATAAATTATTTCAATGGATCCAAAATTATAAAAAGGAAAGAAAATATACTACAAAAACTATTTCGAAGATAAAAAATCAAAAATTACATTCGTCCTTGAAAAATGATCTTAAAATGGTTAAAAAGGTTAGAGCTAGATATTCTATTACATCCTTTTACTCGAAGAACGACCTATAGGTCCATTGTGACTCAACTTTAATATCCACCACCCCAAGATCTAGGCATGGTATAACAAAACTTTAAACAAAATTAATAAATTTATTAAAACCTGAAATGTTTATAACCAGGTGTAAAAGGAAATTTATTAAATTAATAAAAATAATAATGAGCCGAAAGCTACTTTAACACTTAAAACTAAGATTAATAAAGTAAAATTATATAAATGAATCCAAAATTATGAAAAATAAAAAAAGCTACTGAAAAAAAGTTAAATATAGAAAATAAAACAATGAAAAACTAGATATTATATTCGCCCTTGAAAATCAATTCCTAATCAACAAGCTAAACTGCTTGATAATTAAAATAAAAAACAATAAAATATGTTTTTTAAGCTTAAGGTCATTTATAATAAAAAATTGTGCTTTTATTATGATTTTTCAATATTTCGCTATCCTCTGGATAGCATCATCAGGAAACTACAATAAATATAAATATACAAAACATTAACTATACAATTATAGTTTATACATTAAACAAAAATAACAAATTCGCACTTACCAATTCGCAGTAACAATAAACAAAAAAAAAAAAAAAAAAAATAAAAAATAAGGTTAAAAACATTTTTTATTGTTAAATATAACAGGTCACATAAATAAAGGAATCAATTCCAATACTATAAAATAAAAAATATAAAATATTTATAAAGAAATAGTTAAATTTTAAAAGAAGCAAGCATCCATTTTCAAAAGTGGTAAACATAGTAAATTTATTCTAAAACTTCATTATTTTTATATTAAATATTTTATTTATATAGTTTTGGTGATGGGTTTAATTTTTATTTGTAAAAAAAAAAAATATTAAAAGACGCATAAAGAGTTTCAAAAGTTACGGTCAGATAAGTCTGATATTTGTTCAGAAAAGCTTAACCACTTTTTCTAAAAATGTCTATTAAATTATACATGACACGTAGCATTATAAATTGCGATTTATAATATTATGTCATAAAATTACCTTTCATATTGAGTAGGGTGTTATATTTTATTTGAATATAACAAAAAATTATGTAAAATTTAGTGGTTATGCATTTTTAAAGAAATATTTGAGTTAAAATTTTATAATTAAATAACCAAACTAAAACATTACAAAAAATGTGTGTATGTAGCATGTGAACAAGTCCGTAAAAAGCACGATGAAATATTTCTGAATAATAGATTATGTTTTTGGTTTTTAAATAAAATACAATAATATTTTCTTTTGTTATTTTAGTGTAATTACATTATTAATTGATATTCAAGTGATTATGCAATTATTTATTTATTAAAAAATTGTATAATCATTTTTAAAAAAATGCATAAATCACAAATATTTTAATTGCATTTTATCAAAAGTATCTTTACAAAATTAAAGACATTATTTACATTTCTATTCTTTTTGTTTAAACTTGTAACTCACTTGTAACTCAAACCTAAAGCATTTGAAACTACTGGAAATCCTTGTTATCTTTAATATTTGCTTGCTTCATAAATTTATTATTTTTAAACTTTAATTATTAAAATTTAATCCCACCCCACCCCCTTCATTTAATATTTTTATAAAATATATACATATATTTTTTTTGTCTAACATATCATTTGAGTACACAAATTACTCACTTGTTTCAGTCCCTATTTCACAAATTTCTATGTTTAATGCATTAAACTTTTTATCTTCAAGGGTGAGGTTTGACATCTGTAGGCTTTTTAAAAATAAAGAATTTACAAAAAAAAAACTTGATGGAATTTTTTTTTACCATTCAACAACAAAAAACCTCACCCGCCAAATATTTTAAAAAAGAGATTGATAATTTTTCAAACTAAAACAACAAAGTTCAAAATCATTATCTGATTTTGATAAATACCTGGCTGAGCATAAACCAAGCTTTGGAAATCAAATCTTCAGAAGAAGGAAGTTTACCAAAAAGAAGAACCCGCCAAAGATTCATATAACAATGTGGATCTGAACTCGCTGAATTTTAAGACGACAACCTGAGAGGACTTATCTTTGGCAAGGAGAACCACATAGGACAGCTAGCGAATGATTTAAAGGCGTTCAGTAAAAAGGATTTTAGGTGAGATATACTCGTATAAAACTATATTTTAAAAGCAAATTAAATTTGAATTTAAGGTAGTAATCAAGTGTCAATGAAAGAATTGGATGACCATTTAGATTGAGCAATCTGAAACCTGTAAATACTAAATCTTGCAAGGAAAATGATAAAACTTCACGCTGTGCAGCCTGCTCAGGAAATTGGCTATCAAATGGTGTAATTAATATGTCTGCTATTGTACCTGTCACCTTTTGACATTTGTTTAGTAAAAACTTAGAAGATTTTAACTTAGGCTTATAAAGCCATTTTCACACTATTATACTGAGTATTAGAGAAAGAAAGAAATTTGACATCCCATAATTCCAAACCATTTTTAGAAAATTTTCTAAACGATAACATTTTTCATTTTATCAGGGTTGTGTTTTTTTAAAGCAAAGAACCAAGCTGAGTGAGTCGAAGCCGATAGTTCTCCGCCGTCGCACAGTGGTTCAGAAACGTTTTTCATTGGCCAAAACTCTGTAACTTTTTAACTAATAAAGATTTTTTAGTAGTTCTTTTTTTAGTCAATAGACAACATCTTAAGCTTTTACCGAGTTTATGCCTTATTAAAATCGGTGCAGCGGTTGCTGAGAAATTCAAGCCTAAAGTTGAACTTTCGATTTGCTTTTCCTAATTCTTGTTTGAAATTCCGTTTCAAATGTGCCAACTCATTTTTGACCCACTTTTCCTTAAACAATTTGGCTCAAATTTGGTCCACGGGTCAATCTTGGATGACAATACAATATTTTGCTATCCTTAGGGTGGCCCCTATTTTCACTGAGGTATTTTCCGTATTTTCATTAGGATTGTCCAAATTTCAACTTTATGCCTAACAATACTTACATATTTCCTAGTTTTTGGTCAATTTTAAAACAAAACAATGTAATTTAATTTTTCTTTAATTATATACATATTTATTTATAGTTATAAATAGATTCTAGGTAAATAAAATAACATTTAATATTAATGTTTGTATACTTTATTTTATTCAAATACTAAATTCAAATTATAATTATTATTCATTTGGCTGGAATATTTCCTGTAAATATTCTATATTCTGCTCTGTATTTCCTGTGTCCTGTAGCAGTGCCTTAGCTTCGGCATTTAGTTCCGAATGATTCAATTTCCATTGACTTCGAATGCTAGAGATGAAGGGATCTGAAGTTGCCAATAATATATGAAATAAATCTTCATTTGTAGAAATTCGTGATATTTTTCTGGTATTATGTTCTCTGTAAAACCTGTAATCCTTGTTTCTTTTTTCCTGGGCTTCCTCTGACAAATCTCCAATTGGTAATAAATGGTGCTTAATGACCTCTTCTCCATGATAAAGAACTTTATGCACTGTTGCTGACATATTTCTATATTTGTATTTGGATGTATACATAGCAGCGGTTTCCTTGGCCTAATCACCAAATTTTTTAGCATTAATTAGTTCATTGCACGCAAGTACTTCAGTAATTGTTTTAAATCTTGAAATAACATCTATATCAACACCTGTTATATCAGATGTAGTTTCGGGATCCAAAAAAAAATCTTCTTGCAGTGTTGCCATCGTTTGTGTTACCTGATCCTTGTTTTGGTTGATCTATAATCAACCCGTGCTTGAGAAATGCATCTTGAACTTGTTTTTTTTAATTTTCTTATCTCTTTGTTGGTGTCATTATTTCTTACTGATCCTGAAGCTCCGAAGTCCAAATCATAGCTTATTTTCAGTATGTGTTCCATAAATCTTATCCTCGTATGTAGCGGTGATAATCCAAATTCAAATGCATCAATACTATCCTCCGACTTTGTCGGTTCTTGGTTTAACTGACTTGATGTTCTTTACATATAATACAGCTGGATGAAGCTTTTGTATCAGTCAAAACCTGGGCAGTTTTTCCGTCTATCATAGATAGTATTAATTGGTAATCTCTAACTCTAATGGCCTTAGTGTTGAAATTTGAGCTCTAATGTCACTTACTTCATTCTTAATGGTATCATGAGTTTCCTTTTTAAATTCAAATTTTATTGGTCTGCAGTATTTTGTAGACGATGGCGTTTGGTTTTTCCAAATATAACTTGTTTGCACTGTGCTGGACGAAGGTTCCGAGTCCTCTAAGTTTTTTATCAATCGCAATGGTACAAATGACACCATGAACATATCTGTGTCAGAAATATCCTCACATAAAAATTGTTTATATTGTCTTTGTCCAGAAGACCCATCGCATCCCCATTTACAAAAAAGAGTTAAATTGCAGTTTCCATATTTTTTCAACTCACTTACTTTAAGTGATTTTAGCAACCTTTCGGCTGTATGATCAAGTACAGCTTGCAGTTGTACCTGTGCCGAAATTGGTGTGATTTTGATAGATTCCTTTGGAGGATAACACTCCTTTTTAGCTGCAATTATGTGATGATATGACGGGTATAAATTTGAGCCTTTTTCGATCGCACGTAATCTGAGTTGAGTATACTGCTGTTTTGTTAACTTTAAATCCAGAAATAATGCAAGCACTTTCTCATTTGTGAACTGTTTTTCCTGGTTTGGTGTCGGAATGCTTTTAAGGATTTTGTTCTCACCGGACTGGCAGAAATGACTTTTTCAATGATATCCACTTTCGTTAATTGTTTTTGTGATCGCAACTTGTAAAGAAAACTATCTTTAATGTTTTCACATCCGATTTCTTCATTTATATTCTTAAGTTCTCGTCTCTTAGATCTATGGCTACAGTTATCTAGCGATTTTTCTGGTCTTCCACCACTCTTCTTATTTGTGGTTTCTTAAATCACCTGGATACTAAGTTCACCTTGTAACCAATTTTCAAAGCGCATGTAAAATTTACTTTTACTATAGTGAACTTCCTTGTAGCGTTTTTGCAATATTTTTACGAGATCAGATACTTTGTTTTTTATTTCCAATTGCGTTTCACTGCTGATAGCATTTATGTTCAATTTTCTTTCAATATGGTTAGAACATCTTCTTTGTTTTTGTTTTTAAAATATTCTTCGGTAAATTCATTATAGCTGAAAGTTTCCATATTTTAATTAAGCTGAAAATAATGTATTTGTTGAAGTGCTATAAAAATAACTTCCAAAAATTTATCAACCTTTTCAAATCGAATTCTTGTCTGACAGTAAAATTTATTTCCAAATTTTTGTCCTTATATACTCAATAAAGAAATGTCAAACTTAAAGTAGATTACGTACACACAAAAAAATATTAGAGCTATTATTACCTAGGCTAGCTCAGGTATTTTTCTTTTGTATGGAATTTTTTAAGACAAAAACCAAGTTCAACTACCTAAGCTGATTTGGAAAACGTACAATAAATTTGCCTTTTTAAATCGAATACTTGTACTGAAATAAAATTTATTTCCAAATTATTGTGATTTATACTACATATAAAAATGTTAAACCTAAAGTAGATTACCTAAACACAAAAAACTAAGTTTAACTACCTAAGTTGATTCGGTTTATACAAGTTTTCTATGGGAAAATTTGTCATATACAACTTATACTGGATTTTAAGGAAATTTTACCAAAAATTGTTTTGTGTACTAAAATTCTCAATTTTCGAATAAAATTAACTTTTTAGTTAGATTCCTCTCTTTCCCCTTACGTTTTGCTATCTGCAATTTGTACTTTTGGCAGTGAATGACTTCTAAAGTAAATTTACTAGCAATTTTGATAGAAATTTGTTTGTAAAAATGTTGAGTATTTTCATTAAAATAGAAAAAAGTGTTCTACGGGCGGATCCGGGCGGGTGCAAAAGTATATATAGGCTTAAAGAGAACACCTTTGCCTTTCTTTGGGTGGTTTCGGTTTTTTGTCCTTTAGAAGTTATATACTACTAAACTTCAAACTTTGCGAATATATGGAGGTTTCCAATTTTAAACATAACACCCTATTTACAAATTATACAGGGTGCGCATATACCATTTCTTAAAAACAACAGTTCACCCAACATAACAAAAAAAAACCGCAGCTCAATATCGATAACAGTTTTTAAGAAATCGCAATTAATATGAGATCAAATATTACAATTTTTATTTTATTTTTAAATTAACATAAATTCTTTGCCTTTAGCAGCATGCCACGCCCACTACTGCGAATATTTTGACCCAATTTTTCGGCTACCTTAGTTTTGATCTGTTTTCTTTCTGGTGACATAAAAATTTTAAGAATCTGTGTCAACAAAAAATATAGGTTTTGGCCAATGAAAATTAATTCTGAACCACCGTGCGTCGGTGATATATTTTCTTTATCCTGCACTTTATCCTAAATTGGCGTCAGTCTTATCGTCTACGTATGTGCTTTGTTTATGCCATGTCTAGAAATTGTTAAACGTACTTATTTTTTTTTTTTTGTTTTCTTTATTTTTTTTCATCAACCGAAAACTTGAACGGCCAAACAAACTTAAGATCCGGAACCTCTGCTGTCCACATGAAATTGCTCAGCCGCCGCCGTTCAATGTCTCGTCTCGGCTTGTTCCTTTGCTGATATTTTTCATTTTATTTGAAGTGTGGTAGTGTGAAAACGAAATGGTATGTTACGTTAGATTTTTTGACAATCACACAATTCTCATTGATTTTTATCTTACAAAATCCAATGAAAATCTTAATACTTAGTATAATAGTGTGAAACGGGCTTAAACAACTATCAGCTATGAAATTTACCCATAAAACTGGTTCCAACAGCTCTTCAACGTAATCAGGTTTCTTCAGAGACCGTCGTGCATAATTTAATCGTTAAATTTAAAGGTCACGGTACTGTAATTGTTAATAAACCAAATATATTTAGTGGAAAGGTATCGACGTTATCGGGGAATGTATTTTTTTCGAAAACGAGCAAGAAAACTGGAACTTTTTCCGCCCCATCAGAAAATTATAGCAATTTTTGTGGACAGGATTGGCTAATTTTCAAATTAGTGACGGCACCAGAAGCCAAATACCGGCCAAACAATAAATTTTAAGGGCCGATGTTGAATGTGAACCACACCACCTAAAGGTCAATTTTTTTTTGCATTTAATTTGACATTTCTCAATTTCAGACTATCTCAATTTTAACCATGAAAAGATACACAATCGAGCGTTGCTTTCTTTTGTGCGACAAATTCAATCGCCGTGTTATCTCAAGTAGTGGCGATGTCAATTGACCGCCAAGATCATGTGATTTGACACCGTCTTTCAAAGAAAAGAAGTACGTCCATAAGCCAGTAACAATTCAAGAGGATGAGATAATTCGGTACATTAACGGCATAGAACCTGAATTATGCCTCAGCGTCATCGAAAATTTGGAGCATCGGATGGTGGTGTGCATCCGAGGTCGCGGCGGCCATTTGGCAGATATTTTGTTCCATACTTGATTGAACTATACCAATATTATCAAAATAAAAAGAAATGACAATAATTTCCTAAGTAATTTGTGTGACAATCAACATCGGCCCTTAAAATTTAACCACCCTTTACTTGATGCAAGCAAATTTTCCGGTCACGTAATTTTCCTCAAATGTCGATGGACTTGAATTGCTCAATTTCTCCAGCTCCAAATATCATTACATATCACAAATATAAATGTTGTTTTCTTTACATCACTATATATAGAAACTGACCATAATTAGCCCACAAAAATTATTAACAATAAATATGAATTCATTCTTTTCAATTTTCAGGAAAAACTCCTCCAGATCAGCAGAGCTGTTACAACAACAAAAGTCTTTATTTCAGTTATTCTTTAGACGTTTCTTCTGTTTTAATATAACCGTCCAAAACTTCCGTAATTTTCTGATGTTAAGATGCGCGATCCCGATCGATCCACTCGCCTATCACATGTAGGCGGTTTGCTGTAGAGGCCCCCGCTTAGTATTTAATATCTATTGATTGGACATGAGATTTTATAGCGGATAAGGGCGCGTTTAAAATTAAAAATAAATGGTTTTTATATAATTATTTAGTTTTAAAGTGTCTTTTGTTTTGTGTAATAATAAATGTAACAAATTAAAATAAAAATCAATTGTGGCCTTTTTTGTTGTATGCTGTGATTTGAATGGTTTGCTTCTCTTACAGGTTTGTAGTCCTTTTATAAATTTTAACTTAAATTCACAAAGGTGTTGATCAAATATTAATGTTAAAATGACTCGGGTTAAAGAATATTTTTAGGCTATAAGCCAAAATTTGAAAATGTTTTTTGAGTATTTTTAGGATCCGTACCCCTATGGTTTTCGTTAGAATGTCTGTCCATCTGGCTGTCCGTGTGTCACCGCCTTTTGTCTCTGCAACCGTAATAGGTAGACTTAAAATTTTCACAGAAGATGTATAACTATTGCCGCTCTAGCAACAAATACTAAAACTTATAGGGTGTTCCGATGGAGACGTGTTATTCACGTATGTGTTTATTTCTTAAGCTGTAGGAGCCCGACACTTAAAATTTACAACTTAGTTCGATATATAAACAAGTATAAAAAATAAACCTAAAAATTAAAGGGTGTTCCGATAGTGACGTGATTTATATGCATATAGCCTAAGTTTTGAATCATAATAGGTAGACTCTTGAAATTTTCAAAGGTGTATAACTGTGGCCGCTATAGCTACGTGACGTGTTATTTACGTTTATGTCTTTATTTCTTGAGCTGTAGGAGGTAACCCCTTAAAATTTTCAGGCTTTAATTAAAATTGTGTTAGCTTTATAAGCAAGTATAAATAGTAAGTGAAGTGATTTGCCTAAGTTTTTAACGATAATATGTAGACTCTTGAAGATTTTACATGAGGTGTATTACTATGGCTACTATACCATATAGTAAAAATTAAAGGGTTATTTTGCATGAATATGGCCTAATTTCTTAACCACAATAGATAGACTCTTGAAATTTTCACAAATGGTGTATTAATATGACCCCTATAAAAACAGTTAAAACTAAAGGGTTCTCCGACAGTGATGTGACATTATACGTATGTATAACGCCATTTTTTGAACCGTAATGTTTAGGCTTTTCCAATTTGTACAGAAGATGTGTTGCTACACGGCTGTTATGACCATTACTAAAAATGAAAGAGTGTTCCGACAGTGATATGTTTTTCACGCATAGTGACTTATTTTTTTAATCGTAATAGGTCGCTTAACAAATAACAAAATTAAAGGGTGTGCCGACAGGGACATGTTTTGTTCGTAAATAGCCTTATTTTTAAACCGCATTATGTAGACTCTTGAAATGTTTACAGTATATGTTATATTTCGGCCGCTGTAACGATTACTGATAACCTTATGTTATGCAATAGATAGGCGCCTGCTATTTTTATAGATAGCGTATTACCATGGCCGCTATAACAACAATTACTGAAATATAAAAGGTGTTCCAACAATGATGCAATTTTCGCGAATATGACTAGTTTTAAAATTAAAGGGTACCCCATAAGACATAAAACAATTAACAACTGAATTTTTAAAGTTGTACTAAACATAGTACGGAACCCTACGTGTGTGACTCTAACTCGGACTTAACTGATTTATTTTCATATATTAACAATAAATTAGTCAAGTGTGAATAGATTTACGAAGGGTGCTGTATCACATGCAATGTATAACTTTTTAAAAGTGCAAGATTAATTTTTTTCACATCTTATGGGGTACCCTTTCAATTTAATTTCATTACATTACCACTTGCTTTTAAAAATTTGAAGTGTGTTTGTTATGGTTTAAAAAGGAAGAAAATGTACATCACATTTACTGTTTCTATAGGGACACCTTTAGCTTTTAATTTTTTTTTTTTCATTACAGTATCTGTCAGGATCTTCTATCCCTACAACCGTAATGGATAGAGTCTTGAAATTTAATTCCAACGTTTTATTTCCATGGCCGCTATAACAACAAATACTAAAAATTAACGGGTGTTCCGATAAGGCCGTGATATTTACGTAATGATATAATTTTGTTTTAACCTAAAGAGACCTATATTTCATTTTCACCGATTACTTAAAACTATGTTCGTTGTACTCAAGTATAAAAAATAGAACTCAATATTAAAGGATGTCCAGATTTGCTAGTATATGGCCTTATTGTGAAAACGTTATAAGAAGACTCTTAAAATTTGCATATTTGCATACTAAAACTGGAAAGGTGTTCCTATAGTGACGTCGTTTTCAAGTATACATATGGCCCAATTTTTTTAGCCGTGATATGTAGTCGTTTGAAATTTATACAGAGTAAAACTGTATGCTATATTAACAAGTTTAAAAAATAGAAATAAGTAAATGGGGACGATAGTGACGTGTTTTTTGCGTATATGGCCTTATTTTTGAACCGTTATAGGTAGACTTGAAAGTTTCATAGGACGTGTATTTCAATGACCCCAACGAAATTTCTTTTACTGTTACAATCGAAATAAACAATTAAAATGAAGGCTAGATCCTTGAACCATACTGAGTAGATTCTTGATATTTATGCTATGTCTCCTATAATAACAATAACTAAAAATTAAAATATGTTACGATAGTGACGTGATTTTCAATTATGTATAGGCAGACACAAAATTTTAAAATTTTTTACAATGTCTACTTTTACAACAAGTTGCAAAAATAAAATTAATAAAAATAAAAATGTTATCCCTAGATGCCGCGATTTTACCGAATTTGGCTGAATAGTAAAAGTGCTGATTGAACAAATTTTCATTTGGTATTATGGCGCATATTCGATAACAGCGCTATTGTGAATTTGACTCAATTTGATTATTCACAATAGTACATATTTATCAGCTGGCACTATAAATAGATATTTTATTACTAAAGGCCCAACTATAATATGCATAAGCTGGCTTAAGCTAATGTCAAAAAATGAACGAAAAGTCTGTCAAATGCTTAAGCAACTTATTAAAGACTTTTAGGTGGCTACAATGTACTTACATGAATCTAAAAGCTATCATGACACAGTTGCACATTTGTTTTATTCGTACTTTTGAAAAATAATATTTTTTTTCTGAATAAATTAAATTTGTTAGCAAAAAGTTGTTAAATAAACATATTTTATATACCTAATACCATTCATATACAAATTAATAATTATTTTTAATAGTTTTAAGAAAATTTTGAAAGAAAAATTTAATATTTTTGGCTGTTTGTGTAATTTTGGCCAAAAGTACAAAAAAATACAGCGGTGTGCATCACTCAACTCATAAAGAATAAAATGCTCTTTCTTTTTAATTTCGATTATTATACAACGCCTCCCTTTTTTCATATAGAAACTTCTTTTTTTAAACATTTTATATTAAATTTATATATAATTTGTTCACTTTCATTCTCCATTTCAATTTTTTACGAATATACGTTCATTTGTAAAACATAAAGCACAAACAGCTGTTTCCGTACGGAATATGCGATCGGTTTCAGACTTTGCTTAAGCAAATGACATTTGACGAAACTCAACGAAAAGTGTTGTTAAGTACATTATAGTTTGCCACATATGATTTATATGTAATTGCACAGTTGCTTAAGTTGGCTTAAGCTAGCTTATGCATATTATAGTTGAGCCTTAAGTTGGCTTAAGCTAGCTTATGCATATTATAGTTGAGCCTTAATTTATAAAAGCTGTCGTAAAGTAGCTTTGGGTTGGGGAACACGTGCGCGCGTCATTGTCATTATCGCTTAAAGTCAATCAGGCCGTCCTTGTTGCTCAGCCTTCGAGTGGTTTACGTCACACTCGCACTGGCTGATTGTCTTCCACGAATAGCTGTACAGTTGTACTGTATTGGTGGTTGCTTTAATCAGACGCGTGTAATCGTTTTGGATATCGTTTATAACCTATTAATTTTAATTAAATAAGTCGGACATTGGAGGAGCACCATTTTAAAAAAACTAATTTTTCACTGGAGGAGAACAATTAAACTCAACTTTTTCACTGGAGGAGAACCATTAAACTCAAGTTTTTATCACGGGAGGAGCACCATTAAACTCTTTTTCATTTTTACCAAAATGAATTTAGAGTCTCACTTCCTAATCACACCCTGGCGCTTTGGTATAGTACCTTTGCCGTTTACCAATTTTTTTGGAGAGAAACCAAAAAAAAAAAGGTTATACTTACAACCTTAGATCTGCATGAAATTAAAATAAAATTATTTACTGCTGCCATTTGTAAAAAAAAAAAACAATAAAAATTTACAAGTACTTACATATTAAAAAAGCATCGAAAGCAAAATTCCGTTCGATTGAAAATTCGTTATACAACGAAATTTTCATAACATGAATTTGACATTCGATATTTCATCTTCGTTAGCCAGTGAACGCGTCCGAGTAGCTCATAAGTAGGCCGGAAATAAGTGATATAAATATCAAAGAAGATCAGATAAAGAAAATATCTTACATCGTTTCAAAAAATGAGGCAATTGAAAGCTACATTCGAAACTTGAAAAAATGTCTTTAGTCTACCGCACATTGCACTGGATTTTCATGCCAAAAACATAAAGGGCTTGTGATTTATAATTACCTACATTACCCATAGCTACAGATTAGGCATAATTTCGAATCAATTTCTGTGCATAAGCGTACAACATTGAATCTTAATAGCAGTAAGACCGACTCTTCTAACAAGATCATGATTGATCAAAACATTCATGTTTTGTCTCTAGGCTCCAATCTCCAACTGGCTCGGCCTATTAATTAATGGAAAATACTGCTGTCATATGCAACAAATTAGATAGGGTTGAAAGTTTGACAAAGATCACTTAGAATATTAAAAAAAAACAGAATAGGTAAAAAAAGCCACGCGGCAACCCTAAATTAATCTTGGAACTTGTTTGAAAACGGATTTCTTCAATTTTAAACTTTTATTTTGGATTCGATGCCCGTGTGTCGGTATTTTTGCAAGAACTTGCTTCCTAATTTATATTGGGTACAAAAAAGTGTTGCTAACTATGCTGCTACAGATGTTGGATGTTAATGTATATATATATATATATATATATATATATATATATATATATATATATATATATATATTTATTTATTAACTTTTTGTTAAATAAATATTAGACCGCGACCAGTAGATCGCATGGGGTTCATACAGATCTCGGGAGATTTTTGTTTATTAAAGGCCTTTATAGAAAGCAATGCACATAGAGGTAGCCGATAGACCCACTGTTCTTAGTGGGCACCCTATCAATAGGCTTTATTCTAACCATTCTAACGCAATATAGATTGAATGAAGGCCCTAACTTTTACAAAAAAATTTCTAGAAAATTTTTTAAAAAACTTTCTAGAAAATTTTTACAAAAAAATTTCGATAAAATATTAACAAACATTTTTTGATAAAAAAAATTGATATATTTTTATATTATGTTTGTAATATTGAAGTTGAAAATCATAAAAGTAAAGCCCGAATGTAATTATATTATTGTGAAATTGGAAAACATAAAGTAAGGGAATACGTTACAATGTGAAGGGTATATAAAATTCGGCTTGACCGAATTTTCAATTAAATTGTGTAAAATATAAAAAAAAAATCGCTAACTTTGGAAACTGACCCAGCTTTAGAACCACAAAACTGGCGACCTTTTTAAACACAAAGATTTTGTAACGCTTTCTAAATTTTAATAAAAAAAAAATCAAATGGTTTAGTTTATAGTTTTTTTTCATCAATCTATATTTAAGTTGATCTCTTAATTTTTTACATTTTCATATTATAATAAAAATAAATATTTAAAGCAATAAGATGAGATGATGATAATGATAATGACAATGACAATGTTGTTTAAAAATCAATTTTGTATAAAAACATTTAATATAATTAAAAATACAAACATTCATATTGTTTTTTTTATAGCACATAAATAATTTTGCAATATACATAAATAAATAAATTGTAATTATAATTATGAATATGAATAAATGATGATTTACATTTAATTCCAGCTTTGTGGGTTTCCTTTGCATTTTAAATGTTTTTAACAAATAAAACGACACAAAATTGTTGCATAAATTTATAAAAATTCATGATGCATTTATTTGAAGTTTTTGTTAATAGTTTTGTTTTTAATTATTATTGTTATTATTAAATTGATATTCATTATTATTAAAAAGCAGTTTATTACAATGAATTTTTTATATACAATCAATGAAAAATAAAAATTTTATATTTTTAAATAATAAAAAAATTGTTTTATTTAGAATTTAAGAGATTTAAAGCTTTTGAAATATTTCGTTGGTAGATTTTAATTCAATTATACATTTACATTTGTTTTTGTGAAATTTAACGAATCTTTTTGATAGAAAAGGTTATTTTACAACAAAAAAAAAAAAAAATTATTCAACTTACCCCATGAAGTATATTTTGTTGCTGTTTGGAATTAAAAAAAATGTATTTTCTTTAAATTGAAATGGTGTACAACTAAGTCAAAGTATTGTAGTTTATTTTTCCATCGAGATTTCCGTGGCTTAACAATTGTTAAGAAAAAAAAAAAAAATTTATTTTTATATTGGAAATGTGACTTTTAAATCTGAACGAATTTTAGTTTTAATTGTTATAAACATAAAAGTCTTTAAAGTTATGTAATTCACCGCTAATGTAACCAGCAGAGTAGTTATATGAATTTTCTGGAGGTAGCTAAAGTACCATTAATCGATGATGAAGCAAGGTCCATTATTTCAAATAGACGATTACATCGTACAACAATTTTCCAAAATTATGGGGTTCCGACGATTGACTCTTGTAGAGAGGGCAAAAAACAAAGTGAAGTGGCCTACACTCGGTTTGGGGTGTCAAATAAACTACCCCTTGTCCCCTCCCGATTATGCTCAAAAACTATACAGCTCTTCATCACCATATACCAAAGCATATACTGAATTTTATTTATTTATTTATTTTTTTTTTTTTTAAGAGAAGTAACACTCAGGCAACTATTGCCTATATTAACTGTGTTACTTCCTTTGGAAAGGGATAGGAGAAGATAAGACAGATGGTTAGTGTGATAGTAAAGCTTCACGTATGGCAACACTGCAATTGCACGTTATGATTATTTTTAGAACAGTATTGCAGCGCCTCTGGTGTTATTTAGGCGAGTAAGTTTTTGAAGCTAGCATAGCCAATTTATAATTATTTTACTTCGCCGGCGATTTAGTGCTATGTGGTAATACCGCCGAAGGAGGTGCTGTAATATGCATTATTGTAAAGAAAAATTAATACATATCAGAAAAATTGATGTTGCCCCGGCTGAGTATTGAACTCGTGACCATTGCTTAGTAGTCAACGTGCTAACGACTTAAGCTACAGCACCCTCAACGGTATGACCTGTAGAGCCTCCCCCTACTACCCCTTATCTCCTCCCGATTATGCCCAAAAACTATACAGCTCTTCATCTCCACATACCAAAGGCATTGAATTTCATTTTGATATGTCAAAGGGTATGACCTGTAGAACGTTTACAAAATTGAGGCGTCAAGTAAACTACCCCTTGCCCCCTCCCGATTATGTTCAAAAACTACTCAGCTCTTCATCTCCACATATGAAAAGCACATTTTGATATGCCAAACTGTATGACCTGTAGAGCCTCCATAAAAATAGTGGCATACAAACCCACAGACATCATCGCGACCTCAAAACGTAAAAATGCGTAGAAATCCCGATATATATTTTTTATACGTCGTATGGTAAAGTAAAAAAAATGTACGTGTGTCGGCGTTTTGAAAGATCACATCGGAATTTTATTTTAGAAGCGGTTAAAGTTTCTAAGTTTTGGCCTGTTCTTGCAGCATATCGGTATATAAAACTATGTTTTCTTTACATCTAAGGTGTAGGGTATGTTCAGCAACTTCGTAGAAAATGTTATGCCTAATATTTCTGCAGAACATATTAACCCTCTAACCCCCGTGAATAACGGCATTTTGTGGTTTTAATAAGAGTTAAAGGGCAATATTGAATTTGATTGGTTTTTGTTGTGTTTTGACATACGAGCACATAGTAAAATTGTATGATCAACATTTTTGAATAACATTTTATCCCCGCCCTTCCCCCTTTTCGGGGTATTTTTTAAGATTTGTTAGAAGCTTTAAATGCAACCAAATCCGCTGGCCCATAACATCCTGAATAATGGTGAATACATTCGACTAAGACTAAAGGATTTTGCCTCTCTTGGCCGAACATCAGAGAAATGACAAATTAATGAACAAACGATAACAGCAGCCGTGATTTCTACAGATTTTTTCTAGCACTGGCTGGATTTAAATAATTAATATTTTTTTTTATTTAATTTAATTTTAGACTACTTATTGTTAGTCATATCTTTATTTTTTATTTTTTTTTTTTTTAAAGAGAAGTAACACTCATACAATTATTGCCTAAATTAACTGTGTTACTTCCTTTGGAAAGGGATAGGAGTAGATAAGACAGATGATTAGTGTGATAGTAAAGCTTCACGTATGGCAACACTGCTTTACATCTGAGGTGTAGGGTATGAATATACAATAAAGAATATGAATGATCAGGCTACTAACACACAATGTTACATTGTTCGTTCATATATCTATACATATAATAAAACAGTAACAAGACCATTTATATCTTATTTCCAAGAAAATATAGAGAAAAAGTAGCTTTTTTACCGATTTATCCTTTAAACACATAGACTACAGCGGCTACACCGCTACACGACTGCAAATGCCCTTGGCTATAATCGCCGTCGTCTAGTCAGCTACTGCAGACGACCGCTACGTCGTAAACTCTGACATTGTTGTAGAAAAGCATATAGTATTTTTATAAAAATAAAATAACAATGGTGGTCGTGTAGCCATGTATGTAGGTATGATGTCGTCAAAATAGTCATTATCATATAAACGTGTATATTTTAGTTTTGACAGGATGTAGTCGGTAGTCTGCTGTCGTCTATGTGTTTTCTGCACTAAATGTACTGCAAACTTGACAGCACCTTTTAAATTTGAAAACAGAATATTTTAAACACTATTTGCAGTACTCTACAATAATTTCAGAACTTTTTATAAATTTTAGAATTGTATCCAGGGATGGGTAGCTCTATATAAAGAAAATATATATAAACAATAATTCAAGCGCTATAAAAGTAAGAGTCTTAAAATTTGGTGTGGATTACTTTCAAAGCAAACTCGAATAAAATAGTGTCAGGACGCTCATGACCAATGCGCTTTTAAAATTGTTTTCTTGTGTGCACTTAGTGATAAAAATTAGAAAATAGGTCCCTATAGATGGCGCTATTGTTGCGATTTTTGTCTCTAAAGCTACTCATTCGTTTTCAAAGATTGATTTTTCTGGCCCTAGAAAGATCTTCGAAGTTAGCATAAGCAACAGCGTGTACTCTAAGCATGCTTAAATATTAAAGACTTTAAGTAATTGCAAATTGAGTGATTAAATGGACGGTTTATCCCAAGTTAAATGCTGGTGGTTTTAAGCGAACTGAATCTTTTATTTTACTTTCTTCTTTCATCACAATTCCTCTATCCCTACAATTATTTTTTTTTAATATTTTCAAATAGATGGCTCTCACCTAGTAAAATAATAAATAATTTATTTCATCCTTAAGTATCCTTAATTGAAACAAAAGTAAAAAGCATTTACATTACACAATTTTCAAAGTTTATTTATTCATATTTACACAGTAGTAAAACAAAAAAAAAAACTTATTTTCTTTAACTTTACTCGTAAGTTTCTTATAAAAGTTATGATTCTAATGAAAACTTTAGTGATGTCAATGGAAAGTATGATTAACATATCATGCTGATGCCACTAATGAAGTTTGTTTGAGTAGTTAATACAGTTGAGGCAGATGAAATAGGGACAGTGGTGGAAAAATGATATACTATTAAGTAAAACCTAGCAGAATTGTGAAATGCAATTGATCCATATCCATCCAACTGAGAAATCACTTCAATGTCTTCTTTGTTCTCTGTTGCTTTTTATACTTGGAGACTGTATTGAATAAAAAGTTGCATGAGCAAGCTCATTTAATGGGTGTTCTCATAAGCTCATGAGTAAGTGGTCATACTCGAACACAAACTAGCTTAATGAAAACATGCCCACTCATGCCATACTCCTAGTGAGCAGACCCTTGTTCTCATCATAAACACAATGAGCTGACCGAGTAAAACGAACTTTTTATACTAGTGAGTACTTTGTTTACTCATCTCGTGTTGGAAATACAAAGTGTGTTACTTTGTTCAGTAGTTGTTGTAGAACTTTTAGATAAGGCTTAGTGCGTTTTGATTGCATTAATGCTTTTTTATTTTTCCTTAAAAGTCCTTAAAATGAACATAAGTACCCGCCAAACCAAATGTTTCGATTATTCTGAAGTCAGACTTTTCGCAAGGGATACGTTAAGACATTTCGGTAGTTTGCCTGAAATCAGACTTGTCCTAACGAATTCGTTAAAACACTTCGGTAGTTTGCCTGAAGTCAGACTTGTCCTAACGAATTCGTTAAAACACTTCGGTAGTTTGCCTGAAATCAGACTTGTCGTAACGAATTCGTTAAGACATTTTGGTAGTTTTTCCGAAAACTGACTAGACGTAAGGAATTTGTTAAGACATTTCGGTTGTTTGTCTGAACATATAAAAATTTATATATACAACTACCATTTATATGTAAGTAAATAAAAGGAATTTATAGTATATGCGAAAAAAAATTATAAATATATGCAAGATGGACAATTAAAATCGAACTGATTACGGTAAAGTATTGCCTTTAATACCAAATCATTATATCATTATATTCACTTAACTTTCAGAGAACGAAGTTCTAGCTTATACGGAGGTACTCACAGAAAACATGTGTTACGATTTCGTACCTACAAATCGTTACGATTTCGTAACTACATGTAGTTGCGTAGTGTTGTTAAAAAGTTTTGTTTTTTTTTGTAAACTCGAACTGTGCTCTTGTTTCACTGAAAGCATAAAACGGCTTGAACTCGCTCAAGTTCATTGTTATTATTGCTAATGGAAACTCTGCAAGCTCATCGCATTTACCTCGATGGTCTTCGCTGTATATTATTGTCCACTCATTATGAGCTTCGGTTTATTTGTGCTCATGCAGTGCTTTAGTATTAAATTATCGTATGAAGCTTAATAATATTTAAGCGTTAAATTCGAAACTATATAATTCTTACATTTGATTGATTCATGCATATTTTTAAGTTTATAAGATTCCAAATACATTCCATTTTTATAATTAATTAAAGTGCCTTATGATTTTAAATTCTTAAAAAAATGGTAGAGGCAAAAAAAATGCATTTCAGTCTAACAGGGTTATCTTTTATGGTTTTAGTACCTGTATTCTCTTTGCTCAACATTACTAGTTTGATGGCATCCAAGTGAATTTGTGATTCTTTGTTATTAATTATAGCTATTATTTAAAACATTTAAATTTTGAGCTCTGACTTAATCCGGGAACCGGTCTTCTTTTTAGTATAGACAATATCAAATATGGGTTCCGTCTAGCCCACTCTTTCTCCACATGATTCTCATGACAGAAAACCCTGATGGGCTGTATTACATCTTTACACCACAGTACATCAGGCTCTGGCTTAAATTAGGTTAAAGTCTTTAGGACAGCCGAACTATCCCACATCAGTTCAAGTTCATACCCTTTAGAAAATTTGGGCTTATGAAACCAGCTGAAGTGAAACCATTTTACTATTGGGAACCATCAAAAACCCAAACTTTATCGGTTATATCGTGGCACCTATCTGGTTATCCTGGTTATCGGTCTCACTTAGAAATAAGGACGCCGAAATTCCTATACAACACAAGGGGCGTTAGATTTGGTTGAATTGTTTAAAGTAAAATTTATTGACATTGTTCGTTGATGGGCGATTATCAATTATAAAGCATTGAAACCGACTATTTGAAACCCGAAAACCATTGAGACTAGGAAATTACTTCAAACAATTAGTTAATTAAAAATTATTAAAAGATGATTCAAAATCTCTAAACAATAACACTGGACATTTAGGAATATAAGCTGTTGGTTCAAAAAAGCAAGTAGAGCTTGCTGCGAAAAATTAGGATTAGACTCTTCTAACCTAGGGCTGAGATACTGATATTTTTTAGTGATATTACCAATACACACATTGATAGTCAGGCTGCTTTAAAGGCTCTAGGTAATAGGTTCGCAATTTACAAGTTCTCAACGAACAACCTTTACTGAAACTGTGCAAATTACCAGGTCGTAATAATGAAATGAATTTAGAGATAAATTACCACGAGTGTCAGTTGTGTAACGGGTGGTCCAAAAGTTAATTTCTTTGTTATCTTATGACCTTATTAGAAATAACAAATATTCTTATATGTGAAACACTACTTTTTTTTCATGTGGTGTTATTATCCTTGAATGTATGATTCGTTTCGCATCGCATCGGTCTTTAGCGGTACCCCACAAGAAAAAGTCTCACACTTCCGAGGCGGCCATGACGCGAAAATACGTTTCAAACTAAGTGCGCAAGAGATTGATTGTTGCTTGTGACATGGTGCTCCAACCGACTGGCTGAAACTATAAACATTAAAAACAAATTTTCGAGTTTACTCATAACCTCACATTCTCCGTAGGCGAGCGAGCTTTTGCAACTGCACTCATAAACGCCACTGTTTAGCCTCTAGGAAATTTTATTACGATATCTTTTCAAAATAAAATTCTTTAAAAAACCAGCATTGTTTTAACCTCTGGGAAATTTCACTACGACATCTTTTCAAAATAAAATTACTATTAAACCAGCGCTGTGCAGCGCAATTTCAGTTATATAATGAAGTATTTTAATAATTTTATTACTCATAAGTTCTGAATGGCCGTAAAACTTTGAGTTACCAAAATCTGTTTTAATCATTAATTAATTTTAATCATTTAATTATGAAACAGTATCCCAATTTAATTTGCCACCACTGCAATTAATTAAAACTGCACTACTTTGACCTTTTTAAAATTCATCGCGAACGTGTGCAAAAGTAAAAGAAAATCTTTAGAATTTTTTTCGCGTGTTAATGAGGCTGATGATTAATTTTTCTTTCAAGAGAGTTAAAACTCAAGATTTTACTGTTTTATATTTTTTTTCTTTTTTTTTATTTAATTGTAAGTTTTCTTCACTATACAGTTTTGTTAAATAATTTAATTATTTAATGCATTCATAAGCGTTTAGTTTTAACGAGTTTTATTTATTTTTTTTTTTTTTTTTGTTAAAGGATAAAAAACGGAAGTGGGAGTATGAGTATGAGTGAGCATGTGTTGGTGTTTGTGTTTGTGTATGAGTATAAGTAGGAGTACAAGTTCGAATAAGTTGTGATTCGATATAAACATGTTTCTAGATCTATATCACCTCTAAATTGCCTTAAACATTCTAAAAAAGAAAACATTTAATTCGTTTAGGTTTCTTCTTACTTTAAATTGTTGTGATTTTTAATAAATTTTTTTGTTGTTGTTTATTTTTAATAATTTTCCTTTTAGTCTATTCTGTGGAGTGTTTGCTCAATTTCTTATTTTATTTACTTGAATTTCTATCTGTTTGCTGTTGTTGTTGATTGAAAAAATGCCTATCAGTTATTTTTCGTTAATTTTTCACTTTTATTTTTTATTTTTTAATTTATAATTAATTTTAATAAAAAAAAAATTATTTATAATGATACCTTTTTTGTTGTATTATTATTAATTAATGTTTTTCATACTCATTATTATTTAGGTAAGTGCTACTTAAATAGGTCTTTAATATTAATTATTTTTAAATACATTTATATTTTTTATAATTAATTAGATTAATTATAACTACATTAATATTTTTTTACTTTTTAAGTTAATATTTTTATTAAATAAATTACTAATTAATTTTTTTGTTAATAATTTTTTTCCTTAAATTTTTGTGTGTTTGAATGTTGTTGTTGCTTTTTTATATATATATGTATATATATGAAACCAATGAATGCAATTTTTCTATGCAAAATGTTATTTATTAGTTATTTTATGTCTTTTTATTTATATTTAAATTTATTTGTTGTCTTGTTTTTTGTACATTTAATTATAAAAAAGTTTTTGTTTTTGTTTATAAAAACTCAACATAAATGTTCGTGCTATTATTTTCGGTTTTTTAATTTTTTCAATTCAATTAAAGTGCTGAATTTCTTTTTATAATTAAAAAGAAAACATTATAAATTTATACATTTGTAAAAAAAGTATTTGTTTTTATATTCTTGATTACATAAACTTAACGCTTGCATACTAGTTTCATTCGTTAGTATTTGTTAGAAACTCAATTGTAATTGTTAAGTAACTTTTTTATTAATTTTAATCATGTAAATATTTGTTAATATTTTTAGTAGTATTGTCTTTGCATTTAAATTGTGTAAAATGCCAAATATGAAACAAAACTGCCTATTGATGTTAATCTGGATCGATTTTTCAAAAATCTTGATTCCGAATTCCCGGGTTTTCCGATAATATTTCAATATTATTTTTCAAATATCAGTTTTCTTCCATTATATAAAACATATATTTTATAGGCTTTAAATAAATAACACATTGTGTTCTAGGGTGTAAAATATGTTGAAAAAAATTGGGATTGGGTAAACGCACTTATGAAAATATCTTCTATTATAGAGTCTGGCATACTATTCTAGCAAAAGTAGTTCCATTAGACTTTTCAACCCTGAATGAATAATTATCATGAGTGGGTATCGTACTTGGAATACTTTCATTAGCATTGACCTTTCATTGGCATTATAATTAAAATGACATTGACATTATAATTACATAATGACATAAGTCTTAACTGTCCTTTAATGCCACTGATTTCTTTTCAATTACTGTAATTTTTATTAACGAAAATTTAATGAAACTGTTTCATTACTAATCAAACATGGGGGAATTCAATTGCATTTCAATTACCATTAAATTACAAGTAATGTGTCAATTACAATTACTTTTAATTTGTTTTCAATTACAAATTACAAGTAATTATATTTGTAAATAGACAGATCATTACCTGAAATTGAACAAAAAATTTATTTATATTCTTAACAGTTTTTCATTACTTGTAATTATTATTGAATTTTTTCAATTACAATTACAGTAGGGAGTACATATATGTTTGTATTTTCTGCATTTGTATGCATTGAAAATTTTTTTTATTAGAAATTACAAGTAATTGTAATTTTTCAATTACAAATTACATTTAAAGTGTAATTGATAAAATCTCAATTACAAATAGTTGAATGTAATTTCGTAATTGCAAGTGTAATTAGGAAAGAATAGAAAAAGAAACTGAAATTGATTTTTTTTTTAAGAGAAGTACTACTCAGGCAGTTAATGCCTATATTAACTGTGGTACTTCCTTTGGAAGGGATAGTAGTAGATGAGACAGATGGTTAGTGTGATAGTAAAGGTTCGATTCTGGCAACACTGCAATTACACGTTGTGATTATTTTTAAAACAGTATTGCAGCGCCTCTAGTGTTATTTAGGCGAATTAGTTTGAAGCTAGCATAGCCAATTTATAATTATTTTACTTCGCCGGCGATTTAGATCTATGTGGTAATACCGGCGAAGGAAGGCGGTGTGATATGCATTATTATAAAGAAAAATTAATACATATCAGAAAAATTGATATTGCCATGGCTGAGTATTGAACTCGTGACCATTGCTTAGTAGTCAATGTGCTAACCACTTAAGCTACAGCACCCTCATTGACATCCCCTAGATCTGTTAGTAATTATAGTGTAAAGAATAAAAGATTAGCCTGTTTGCATTCGGACACATATTAAAAAAATTCTGTAAAATTGTACGTGACACCCATACAAATGTATCAGCTGTTCGCGCGAGATGATTGAAAACCAGACTCTATTATATGTACGACTGCTACACAAGATTTGATTACAAGGATTAATTACTGTTAATACGTTCTTTCTTTGCTAGAATAAGCGGATCTTAATGACAATGCTTTGAAATCATTTAATCATTGGCTAATGATAATGATATTGTTTTAATAAATTATTACTAATGATAGTGTTTCATTGAAAGCCATTATCATTATTAAATAAATTGATAATTAAAAAAATGCATTAGCATTATTTATAAACAATGCTAATGAAATAGGCAATTAAATACTCAATATAATGCATTACTTCCATGTATATGCTACATATGTATGTGTTTTAAATAACCCGTAATATATGTAAATCTGAAATTTCCTTTTAGTAGAGAAGCTAACAGATTTTCCGCAACTCTTTCGGAAGACACTTCCGCCTTCTTAAACACTCAGTTCAGATCAGCTTTATCTCCAGCAAAAATTCAAGCAAAAAACAATTTAAAAACAAATCAAAGCTGGTCGCCATCTGGCAAAATATTAAAACTAATACTAATACTAGATTTTTTAAAAATTAAAAATTTTTGAAAATATTATTTTCCAATAAAAACGGTTAAACCACCCCGTAGAAAATTTGTTCTGCTTTTCCAATGAATAGCCATGAAATATGACAGTTGGAATTGCGTTTAGAATGTTGATTATATAGATTTAAGCCTATTTTTAACGTGACTGAGCTCGCAGAGATGTTGCCTCGATCCTTGCATAAAAAATATCTACATTTCTGTCCAACTCTACATCGAGGTTCGAAGAATCAATCGAAGTTACATTTCAATTTAGCAAAGGATTTATCAATTTTTACTCCGAAATCTGACTCTTGTGTTGGTTGAAGCTATTACACACGTTAATGCTGTAGCATTCTTGTTCATATTTATTAAAAATGCTATAGCATTCAAAATTTTAATGAAGCCAATATTTATTCATTTAGCATAAGATTTGTTTAAAAAAAAAAAAAATTTAACAAAATTTTTATTTTTTTTAAATGGATTAAATAAAGCAGCAGTAAAAAGTAAATTAATTTAATTTGGCTTTCTCTTAATGTTAATTTAAATAGACAATAATAAGCTTAAAGCTTCTTAAAAATCGTATAACAATGCAACGTAGTTTGTTTTTTTTTAATATTTATTTTGTTTATAATATGTGTTAATTTTCGTATAAAATATAAAAAAGTTTAAAAAATTAAACAAAAAAAAAAAAAAAAACAATTAACAGCCTTTTGCTCCATATTTAGTCTATCGAATTTCTAGCAATTCAAATATTTATTTTTTCAAATTTATTGAAATTTTTATTTGACTTGTTGTTTGATTCATCGTTTACATACGAGGAAGTAAAAACTTTAAATACTGAAAACAAATCAATTGCTATTTGCTTAAAAGCGATTATATACAGTAGCACAGAAAACTATACACACCCTATAGGTAATTTAGTTTTACAGTTACCCTACACCTGAAATTTTCTTATGGATAGAAAAGTGACATTCGATACGACAAATACATATATCATGTGAACACACCATTATAAGGCAATAAATACATAGACTACAGCAGGCTTCCGACTACCGACTACCATCTATCAACATTAAAATACATACATTTATATGAAAACGATTATTTTGACGCTATTATAAATACGTAGCTACAGGACCACCGTTGTGGCTGTCGCCAACTTAGGCCAATTTCTGCGACAAAGAGCAGATCTAGTGCAAAATATTTCATTTTATACAACAGAAAACACTGACAAAAATATAACAATAATACAAATTCATTACTAAATAAAAAGGTATTACATAAATTAAATTATGAGTTTTTACATTTTTATGTGATAAAAGTAATTTTTGCATAAGCAATTCAATTTTCAATAAAAGATAAAAATTTAAAAGTGTTTAAAATGTAGCTGTCTTTTTCAATATACACAATTAAGTAGCCGGCAACATTTACAGCCAGCAGTTTTAGAAGTCATGTAGTTGTGTAGGCTGCAGTTTTCTATGCGTTTACTGCAATATGTTAGTTCAAATATATTGAAGATATAATAAATAAAAATATGAAGAAGAAGAAAAATTAAAGAAATAAAAAACTTATTGTTTAGTTTCAAAACTCAAATGCTTTGGGAAACAAAAATTTTGGGACAAAAGGTATCAGGAGGCGGTCTTAGCATTGTATGCCGAGGGCTGGGTATATTTATTTTTATTGAAGCAATGGGTCGATTTATTTATCTCAACGTATTGAAATGTAATTTAAAGAAATCAATGACCAGAATGAGTCCATATGGAAACTGGATAACAATACAAAGCATACAGCGTCCATTAGAAAGGAATGTTTGCTGTAAAATATTCAAACGATCGGCATTACCTTCCCCAGTCACCGGGCTTAAATTCCATAAAAATTATTGGGACGTTTAGATTAGATAGAATCTACAATTTAGATTAGATAGAATCTACAATAAGGAACAAACAAGACTTTAAAAAGGTTTTTAGCAAGGAATCTTACAACATTTCAGCAGAAACTGAGGGTAAACTGGTTTACTCACACCGGAACAAATATTTACACCAATTAATGGATTCAATTAGTTTCAGATACAAATTAAGAATATAATTGATTCAATTATATTCTTAATTTTGAAGGAAATTATAATATTTCTAATTAAATAAATAATCGAATCAATTAAAATAATAATTGAATTTATCAAACTCAAACTAATTAAAATATTTAATTGGAGAAACAGTTTTTTTTTCTGTACAATAAAAAATTGATTGAATGCTTTCGAAAAGAGCAGATGAATGCAAAACACTAAAAAAAATTTTATTTAATTTTTTCATATAATTTTGGAGTGAGGTACCTCTTTTAGGTACCTTTTCCCATAAAAATATCTAGTTTCCAAGAGAAAATACAGATAAAAACCTGCATTTAATGAACTCTACAATAATCCTGTTTTTTATAAACCCTTTTGTGCAACATCCTGAGGAATTAACCAGAGACGGGTACCTCTATTCAAAGTAAATACATAAACCACATCTGCACGACTATAAAAAGTATGGTAACTTGCCAAAAGCTAAAATGTTATCGGAAAGCTGAGTAGTTTTTCGTTATTATAAGTATACTTTAAGCTAAAAGCGACCGATAACGACTAAGAAAAGACAAATTCGAGCAGGGAATTGTCAGAACGCGAACGACGCGTCGCACAGTGAACGGTCCCCATAGTTAAACTGGAAAAAAATCGAAGGAGTTATGGTAGCTTAATGCAATTTTTGGCATATATCTCTCTTGGCCTACTATTCAAAAATGAATTAACATTTTTAGAAATCCTTTTATTTTTCCGGTGCGGGGACAATTAAATACCCAAAAATCTCCATTTCTGTAATTATTTTTTTTTTTTTTGGAATTTTAATCTATCATTTCACATACAAAATTATAAAGCATGATAGTTTTTTTTATTATTTAGAGTTGCCGTATATATTTTTTATATCATTTAAATATCAACTGATAATCTTAATAAAAATATCAAATATGGATGATTTTTAAAATCATAATATTTCAAAAGTTGGTAGAGAAAACACCTAAACCTTTTTATACATATTTTAGTATATATAATAGAAAATAGGGTTATTGATGCATAAAAGTAGTTTTTTGATGTGCCTATTTTTTCGGGTCCATCGAAGCTGACTATTTTTTTTAAAAAGTACATATTTTGGCTAAAAACTTCACAATTTTTTTTACAGTGTTGTTAAAAATTAAAAAAATTTCTGTATAAAACAAATATAATTGCATGCATTTTTACTGAAATATGAATTTTTGGTATTTATTTTTTTAAACCCATTTTTTGTTACTTAAAAATTATGAAAAAATTATCAAAATAATTCGAATTTAAAGCCGTGTAACGCACATGAAAATCCGAACCACCTCTGAAATCGTGCGAGTCTCAGCTTTCATCCCATATGTATTTTATTGAAAGTTTTTTTTTTGATTTTTTTACACTAGACAGTTTACTGTGCGACGTCGCACAATGTAACGACTTAGAATATTTGTAGACAAAAATAAGAATCTTGGTGCGATGTCAACCAAATTTTGCACAGAGCCATCATTATTAAGAAAAATTTATGAAATGGAATTCTTACGCCCACTACGACGCCTCCTTCCCATACAAAGGTTTTGGTTTTTCTTAAATTGGACCAACTTAATTCGGGAGATGAGATCGCCTTTATTATAAGAGAAAAAAATCATAACAACAAGGGGGTTCTAAAAGTAACTGTTTTGCCCGAATGGGTTAAAAAGTGTTTTTTCTACTTCATTTTCTTAATTTTTTCTTTAAGCGTTTTTTCATCGATTGGTTACATTTTTCGTAATTCCTGACGATGCTACCCAATGGTGTAGCGAAATATCGAATATAAAAATAAATGACAACATTTTTATAAAAAAGACCTAGAGCGCTAAAACTTAATTATAAAAAAAATGTAACTTTTTGGAAAGAAATGCGTAACTTTTTTTAGTCTGACACTGGCAACACTGGTAAATATATACAAATATAGCTGTTTTGGAAAAATCACTTATACATACCAACATAATAATCATCCTATACACTAAAAATATACTTTTTTACTACATTTCCAGGACTCATATTGCCTTAGTCAATATGAGTCCATACTCCCCAAACACTGCTACTTGAAAATAAAATAGAAGTAAACGTTGTGAAGTATTTGTACATTTCTGTGTAATAAAAACTGTCCAATTTTAAATTTTAATTTGAATTTGTTATCAAAGAAGAAAAAGTTTTATATAAAACATATTTTTTTGGGGACATGTATAGTTTTCTGTGACCCCGTATGCTCTTATGATATCGAGGAACAGAACTTAGATAAAATTTTGCTTACATTTTATGTTGCTTATTTTTAAATAATATAAAGCTTAATAAAATACAAAATAAAATAAAAAACAGCAACATTTTTGATAATTTATTATTTTTTATTCAATAATTACTAATTTAACTTATTTCAATGTTTGTGCAAAAATTTTTTTATTTTCCTTTTTTATTTAACGAAAACACACAATTTATTTACAAAATAGCTGAGTTTTTATATTTACAATCACTTAAGTTTTGGTAGAGGGATTATACAACATTGAGTTTTTTATAACTTTAATTTTTTTTATAATTATTGACATTTAGCATTACAAAAAAATATATTTTGAAAAAAAAAAAATTAACCCAAAACTTTTATTCTTAATATTATTTAATTTATAACACAATTTATTTTTTTTTTTTGTAATTATTAATTTGTTTTTTAATGCAAATATTTAGTTTTTATTTAGGTATTTACATTTATCTCGATTTGAATTAATTTTTAATTACTTTAGTCTCATTTTAAAATTTTCAATTTTCAGAGTTTTATTTTAATATTAAATTTTTTTTATTAAAAAACATTTTGGAGGTGCATTTTCTTTGTTTTTTTTTGTTTGTTTTTAAATTTAAGAAAAATTGTTGTCTGTTTAATGTCGTGTTTTTAACATGTGAGTTTTTGCAATTTTGAATGAAAACTTTTTCGTTTGCCTGTAGGTCAGCTTAGTTCGTTAAATGCTTATTACTAGATTTTGTTGAAGAGCAATTTCTAATATGGAAATCATCTTTGTATAAGCAGTTTACTGCAAAGTGTAATTAATATTGTGGCCATAAACAAATTAAGCCAACTGATGATGGGTATGGTGCAAGAAGTAGAACCTGTTTCGCCGCATTTACCTGCCACAAAAGATTTTATTATAAGTTGCTTTTATTTAAAATTACTTAATTGAAAGAAAAAAAACTTACCAAACACTGATAAGTTGGCCACTAAATGATGTTCCGGTGGTTTTTGTGTACCTCGGTAGCAGGCATCTCCCACTACCAACTTAGCTGTGGTGCTCTCTGTCGGTCGATAGCTTATACAAACTCCATGTTTAGTACCTTTATGTCTGGCAATGATGTAGACAGTGCCATTTTCGGACCAAGAGCCGTGACAGGAATATTCTGTTTAATTACAGAAAAGTTTAAATTGTCATAAAAACATATACATATAAGAACGATCTGTTACAAATTTCATTCTAAAGTCATTTATGTTGTAGCTTTTACTTGTACTCGGTTTCGGATTACAGAACATACCCGATTATCTACAATCTTTAAATCATGCCTTTAATAATCATTAATAATCATCATGTCTGTTACGTTTAAAAATAAGCCTGTATTGGTAATTGGCATTAATATTTGCTATAGATTTTAAAAAATACTATAAAAGCTCTTGTACATGTGAAATATTTCATACACACAAAAAAATTATTGCTCCAATTAACGGTTTTAATAGGTTTCACATATAAGTGTAATAAAGAAAACACAAAGAAAAGTATGGTCATATGAAAGGTACGACGCCCACTGTTCCCATCCAATCTGTTTTTTTGCTAGACTATGCTTATTAACGCGATAACAATTTTTCAAGACTCTACCTATTGTAGTTCTCTAGGTACACGATAATAATTTTTCACTTTGTATAGGAGGTACCACGCCCACTGTCCCAATCTAATCAGTATTTTGCTAGACTGAGGGTCACTTGTACAAAGTCTCTACCTATTCACGATAATAATTTTTTAGATTGTATGGGAGGTACCGCGCCTACTCTCTCCATCCAGTCTGTGTTTTGTTAGACTATGCACATTAGTATGAGGGTAACTTGTGTAAAGTTTCAAGACCCTAACTATTAAGATAATAATTGTTCACTTTGTATGGGAGGTACCACGCCCACTATTCCAATTTAGCAAGTGTTTCGCTAAACAGTGTATTAATAAGGAAGTTACTGGTGATAAATTTCAAGGATCGACCTATTATAGTTCTCTAGCTAAGTAACTAGTAAGTGAAAAGTGGGCGTTAAAGTGGGCGTGGTCAATTTTTCATACCGTAAAAACATAAATTGGGCTATTATGATGATCTAAAATAAGAACTTGCCAAGTCGGTGCAGTCATTATTAAGTTATGCAATTACCAACAAACGAGATTTGATTTTCTTTAAATAAATTAAGAAAAAATAATAATTGAATTAATTAAAAATTTAATTAAGCTTATATCTAAAACTCATTAAAACCTTTATATGGTGCAACAATTTTTTCCGTGTAAATTTCAGATTGTTAAAGATACGTTGCTGTTTAGTATGCAACAGAAAATCCTAAATCAGAGCGCAATGCTGAAAGTTGTAAAGCGCATTGTTAATAACAACAATAACAATAACACATTGTAAAAAATATAAGCCAATACAATTTTTGTTCATTTTAAAGTAATTCATTGTAGGTAGTAATTTTTTGTGTTAGAATTATCCATCCAAGGTTTGCTTTCAAGACTTGTGATTCAAAAGCCACAAATTACGAAATTTGGCAGACTCCAATGCGGTATTTTACACAGACCCGAAATTGGTCAACAAAAGAGCAACGATAATTCCTCGTTCTTCGCTAAATTTTACAATTGGCATTTGATGTCATTTCCTAAAACTAAAGGACATTTAAATTATGACATTACTTTTGCGCCACTCGGTAGTTGGAATAACTTTAATTAGATATTTTATTGTCGAGAATTTTTTCTTTTGTCAATAATGCTTAATGTGCGGTTTTTGTATTGCAAGTGAGCGGTTCGTCTAGAAATTAAAGCACTCCATCAGCACAAAAAACGAAGCTCATAAGATGCTCATTATATTTCATTGAATTCATGTCTGTTCATTGCACACGAGTAACAATGAGTGGACAATAATAAACAGCAAAGACCAGCGAGCTAAATGCGATGAGGTTGCAGAGTTTCCATAAACAAGTTTGAATAAGTATGAGTAAATGTTGAACATAATAACAATGAACTCGGGCGGTTCAAGCTGTTTTATGTTCGAACTGTGTTCGTGTGTACAAACAAAAACCTCAGAAATTTTTAATGACATTACTTACGTTCATTTTAAGGTCTTCATTGCTTAAGAAATATAGGGTTTTTCAACAGGGACGCTACAAAAGTAGAGGGACAGCAGACGACGCCATATTTCTTGTCGCTTTTTTGACATTTCTCTTCAGTAAGGTTTGCCATTTCATGATGGAAATTCAACCAAGTTTGGAGAACGTGTTATCTCACGATTGGCCGCATCGGTCGTGCGATTTGACGCCGTTAGACTATTTCTTGTGGGGCTACGTCAAGTCTATGGTCTATGCCAAAAGCCGGCGACGATTGATGAACTTCGTACGAATATCGAACGCGAAATTGCAGCAGTATCGGCCGATTTATGCTTGAAAACCGTCGAAAATTGGGTTCAGCGTCTGGACTTCTGCAAGCGTGCTCGTGGTGGTCATGCAAAAGAAATCGAGTTCCATACATAATGGCATCGAACGTGCTTTTACAGGAATAAAGAATGTCATTGATATCCAAAACCGTTTTTGTTTTATTTAAAAAAAAAAACCTCTTATTGAAAAACCCTATACAAAAAACCACTAGTGCCTTATCCAAAAGTTCTACACAAATACTAGACAAAATAACACACTGAGTGTTTCGAACACAAGATGAGTAAACACGGCGCTCACTAGTATATAAAGTTCGTTGTACTCGGTTGGCTCATTGAGTTTATGAATGCAACTGTTTAATCACTCAAAAAATTGAGTGCCTTTCATACGTCATTTTCTAGACGATTTCCTGGCTTGCAAAACAGAGAAATAGCACTTAAGATTCTTTGATATTAAAATATGTTTTTTTTTTATTGCGCTTAGGGAAAGGTTAAGAAGAAAATAGATGAACACTGTACTACACTATAGACACAGCTTGTATCTTATCGGCACTGAACTTTTCTGTTTAAAATTTTTATCGGTATGGGTCTTTCCTTTACCGTTCATACAGTTTGATATTACGCTCTTATGTTTTTGGAGAGTTCATTTAGGTAAAAAATATATAATTTTAGGCGTAGTAGCCTAAATTTGCTGTGTAAAAAGTATATATTAGAATAACCGAGTCAATTGAGAACCGTAAGTCGAAATTAAAGAGCCATGATTTTACCAACTACTTCAATCTAGTTAATAATGAAATTTAAAAAGGGAAAATCTTAGTTTAGAAATTGAAAAAGGTTCGAAGGACCATAGTTAAATTAGAGTACTCAAAGGCTCTCCTAAGAGAGGTTTTTATTTAAGAAGCCAAAATATGTGGTTTCAATTGTTCCTTTTTGATTTTCTACAGTAAGTTATTATGGATTAATATAAACTGAAAGATATTAATTACCTTCATCGCCTTCATCATTGCATAGCGGACGAACATCAATTACATTCGGCTCCGTACAGCCCACCCACAGCTGACGTTGGGCCTTATAGTTTGTTACACACTCAGGAACATTACGTCTACTTCTTAATCTAGTATCACTACTATCGGCATTCTTAATGAAACCAACATTTGTTGTATTACCCACCACCAATATCTCTTGTGTTGTCTTGACATTATGCGTCTGATTGAACGTCAGGGTGGCTAAGGGAGCGATCGTACTAGAAGCATCACGACGTGAGCGTATGGGAAGACCACGTGTATTTGAATGCCAGGCAGTCTTTTCATCATGTTGGGAATTGCGAAAACTCAAAGAGCTGTGTCTATTTTGTTTTAAAAGAAATAAATATTTTATTAAAAACTTAAAAAAATGTTTGCCTTAGAAAACTTGCCTTTTATGCAAATATTCCCTGCCGCCTGAATTGTCAGCATACTGGTGATGATGATTATGGAAACCATGTGCCTTATTATGATTACGTTTGTGTCTAGTGGTTAGATAGGGAGGACCTATAGCACCTCTTAAACTATATAAACCTTCCATGGGACATATTTGTGGATCAGGATTGGAGGCTGTAAATAAATTTTTATATCATTCTACATCAATTCTGTGGTTTATTTCTTATTATAAATTTACCCAGCAAAGTTATATAAGGAGTTTTATTTATATCGAAATGATCGATGGCACAGGCATCTTCCAGTCGCGAAGCTGGCTTACCCGTTTGTATTTCAATGACATGAGTATCACGCCTATAAAACATCATGCACATAAAGCCAGATTGACTAGAATAACGAAAGGAAATTGATTAAAAAAGTTTAAATTGAAATATTAATTCACTCTCACCATCCCGTTGTATAATGTACCACTGACATCATTTCGGTTGAAGTTTGTTTATTGATTTGTTCACACAAGGCTCGGGTTTCCATATAACCATTGGGTTTGATAATGTGTATGGAACCATCACTTTAATTTTTTAAATTTCCAAAGTTTATTAATGATAAAGTTATTTTTAATATAAAATAAATTTCTTACTTTGTGTGATAATTGTAGACAGCATTTCCCATTAGAACATGCCAATGTCTGGGGCCCTTGAACCAAACTGGAAAATCACATCTTTCGGTAACCGGGGGCTTACGCAAAGACATTATACGAGAACCCACCTGAAATTTTAATATTTTCTATAATTTTACAACAAATTATTAAACTTTATCTCTAGTTACCTCTGCGCTATCCAAACCATTACATGTAGCATCACCAGATTGCGCCAGCTTGTATTCAGCATCTTTTGAAGTGGATATACTGGGTCCAGCAAAGTGGCCTAGATCTGAAAATGTAATATTAAGCTGTAATAGCTTTCATATTAGGATAACATTGAAAAACTCACCCATTAATGAGGATATTTTCTCGTAGACGAAACAGCGATATCGTTCCTCATTCGATATAGCATGATGATGTGACACTAAACCGACCAAATAACGAGAGTTACCATCCTTCCAAGTCGCCAGACAAGTTAACTCCTCCACTGCATAGTAAAAATTATTATTATAGCAGGTTTAGTCAAGAGAAAATATTATTTCTGAAAAGTGTCATGGTTTCTGAAAAACCTTACACTACGTCTTGACGAGTGTACAACCATTGAACAATTTCATGTGAGCACATCAAAACGACTCGTGAAGACCATCATTATCAATGTCATGTTCTCATTCAAACAGCATTGTTGGAACATTTGTTCGCTCAACGATGTCTGCCATCAAATGTTGTTTTTAGTATGAAAGTTTGACTTTCAAACAGCGCCATCTGTTGATCAAGCGTGCAAATTCTATCTGCTGTGCTATAAACAGTCAAACAAGATTGACGACAAGCAGAAAATTATGTTTATTCGAAACATTCACATCGATACATTTTCTCCACATAGAAGAAATTAAGCATATTTTTGTTCCCTGGTCTGTTCTGCAAATCAATGACTCGTCAAGACGGTGTGTTAAAGCATCAATGTCACTAAGCGAGATTACAATCTATCCGGGTAATAAAATTCAGATTGTGAACAATCTATCGATAAAAGTTAAAAGTCTTTGCTCACTAATCGTTCGCGTGTGAGCTTGTCGGCTAGTTAGCTCATCTTCTTCATAGTTCGTAGAGAGAGATAGAGAGAGAGAGAGAGAGAGAAAGAGAGAGCTGGGAGTATCTCATTAGTCTAAAAAATATCGACGGGAATAGTTTGTGTGGAAGGCGTTACGTTAGCTCATACTATCAAATAGAAGTTGCTAGCTAGTTAACTACTGGGCGAGTAGAATCTGACAAGGGCAAAGAGGTCTCGCGGAAGGAGTTCCAGAAAGACGGAGGAACCTTAAGCTGGATAGCTACGTTAGTGATAGATTATGGAAACTTCAAGTATCATCTGCCAAAACTAAAATTTAGGGAAGAGGTGGAAAAAATAAAGGGTCAAAAGGTCACCCACAAAGTTAGTGTTTTGACGTGGTATCGAAAGTGTTGCCGCATCGCCTTTATCTTTTAGCTTTGGCGTCCAGTAATATTTCGCTGTGTCCAAATATAAAGAAATGGCGTGACGAAAAAGGTGTTCAGTCCTTAAGTCCCTAAAGGACTCGTACAAATCCTGGAGAAAGTATATTAAGCTAAAAGGAGACTGATTTTTTCCATGTTTTTGTATCCATATGTAAAGTTAAATTATCGTTATTTGCCTTGGGAAACAGTTAAAGAAGAAATTGATCAGGTATAAAAATCTACTTTATGTCAGAAGCCAGGCTGCGTACAAGGACTTACGATCGTTTAAAGATAAGTCATTAACTGCGTGACATTTCTGAACAAACTCGCTGACCACAACAAACTTGCTTTGTCTTGGAAGCTTTGATATGAGAGCGAATTTGGGAAGCTCCACGAACTTTCATAGGACCGGTAACCTTCTTTTGAATATCAGGATTCCTAGCGTCTTGCAACTTTTCTAAGTCATAGGATGATGACGATTGAAATAATTTTCTCCAATTTCCCACAAGGTAATAATGGTTATGCTTACGACAAGACTGTCGGTTTTTGATCACTATTTGTGTGAAATAGCTGGACCCAAACCAGTTTATTTTGCAGTCTCGGGAAATCTCAGCGATTTCTGACTTTCCCCAGAGAGAGATGTTATACTAATAATAGGGCGGATTACCGGCCATTGCACAGTGAGACAAAGACAAAATATTTGGGAAATATTTTAGCCATTTGTAAAGGGCTAGACCGGTTGACATGGGCATAGCATAGGAGTATCTAAGTTTAAATATTAATGCTGGGTACTATTCACTTACCAGGGGCGGGGCTAGCGAAATTTAAAAATTTTTTTTAGAACTGCATTTTTAGGATCAATAAGAATAGCCCTTTACAAATGGCTGAATTATTTCGAAAATAGTTTGATTTTGCCCCACTGTACATTGTGCTCTTATATATTTTGAGTATTAATAATACAGATGTTTGGCAATGAAGAGTGAAACTTCTGAGCATGTGTTTTGTAAATGTCTTATTTTGAGGCCTAATAGGTCGAAGTATCTAGTCAGAGTTTCAATCTGTCATTGAATAAGATAATTAATTTATTCGTGGCTTAATGTGGTCATGATACATATCGTCGCGTTTATTCTTAAACCACGTAAGCGCCAAGAAGTCGTTTTTCAGAAAACATAATAACTGCTTTAATATGGGTTTCAAAACAATTTTTTTTTACAAAACATGGCTGTGTGGATCTCTGAAGGGTTGAGAAACTTTTTTTTTTAATTTTTTACTTACAATTAATTGTAGCCAAATCTGTCGCTTACGTGGTTTTGGCGCAACCAACAAATTGCAAATTTCTGTGTGTAAATTAACATTTATTTTTGTATTTATCAAAATAAAACTTTTAACTTTACCAAAAATGCTTCAATTGGCCTGAAACTTTCCTGATTTTTTTATTCTTAAATACAAAAAACTTATTGGTTGGGTCTTTAACATTTCCAGCTTGAAATATAAAAACCATTATATTTTGCATGCAACTGTCACTTGTATGGCACTTATGAGGTTTTGAAAATGGATTTTTTTATTTTTCATACAAACTTGTTAAGATGAGAATGTAGTCTGTTATTTTCTACCATAAAAACCAAAAAAGTCAATTTCGAAAAAATGACGCTTACGTGGTTTAAGAAGAAACGCGACGATATTGTCTCAGTAGACATAAACATTTTTTGCAACGTTTTGCAACGACTTTCGCTCGTATACGTTATTTATTTTAATTAATTTTTGGTTAGATCTTACCTGTACTTTCTGTACCCACAACATCTGGACAGGCCTGAAAACTTAATAATAAACGACTGTCTTCGGTGCAGCTTTCAATGTTGGAAACAGGACTTTTACACTCGCCATTACCACGATTATAGGTAAAAATAAAAGGACCTTTAAATACAAAATTCAATTTATACTATACGATGCTTGCATTACAAGAGTAACAGATAATTAATTACCTTTTAGAGGACATTTTACCGGTTCAGCACTTTCTCTAAATAGTGAGTATAATAAAGCATCTCCTGGAATTTGATCACACAGATTCTGCAACGTTTCGCGACCCTTGCAAAAGTCTGGGGGACATAAAGATATTTAAGCAAACACGAAAAAATAAATGAAAATAGATTAATGCACAATTTTCAATAACAGAGTTTCGGTTTAAAATATTGAATAGTTAGAAAAAAAAATAAAACAATAATATTTTTCATTTATTAATGAGGCCAAGTTTCGTTTCCCCTGTCTTAAATTAAATGGTTTATTGAAATTAAATTCTTTCAACTTAACAAATATTCCCTTTTAATCCATTCAGTTCTTTTAGTTCAGTTTTTTATTATTGATTGATTGATTGATTGAATGATTTTTACAAATGCTATTTTTATGTTTATCTTTTATCAGAAGGGAATTTGTATTATTATTTATTATTATTATTTTTTATTTTTTTTTTTTGTTTAATTAAGATAAGGGAACTAGAAAGTTTTTACTTTGTATCATAAATACAAAATAAATATTTCATTTATAAATGAAAAATATTAAAAAAAAAAGAACTAATGAATAAAACAAACAAATAAAGAGAGAGAGAAAAATAGTAATAAAAAAATGAAAAGAATTAAAAATAGAAACTAATAAATAAATCAAACAACAATTTCTGTTTTATATTTATTTTCTGTAAAGTTTTGTAGTAAAAATGAAATTAAATTAGAAAATTTATAATTGTGTCTTTCTTTGTATTATTACGAGTATAAATGGAAAAACTTATATGCGAGTAAATAAATATTTTTACTTTTTATTAAATCAAAATTTTATTTTATTGAACAACAATAAAAGAATGAACTTAGTTGAACTGAAGCCAAACAGGAGGGTTGGTTCGTTGTGTTAATAAGGGAAGATACGCCAAAGATGGAAAATTAAATTGTTTAATTTATTTTATCAAATGCAAAAATTAAGTTTAAATAAAATTACACTAATAAGTTTTATTTATTTTTGTTTAATAAATTAATAAATCTCTTTTCTGAGAAAGTCCCTATGTGTTGGAATAGAGCAGGGTTGGCAACTCTAACAAATTATAATATTAGATTACATGGCTCTTTGTAGCTTAAAAGGACTAGCTACATACATAATGGTCCTTCGTAATGAAGTCATGGACCATGCTATTTTGAAGCTTATGCTTAACTCTTTACTGTGAAGTAGTGGCTGACTAAGATTGCTATTTTTTGCTGTTACTCGCTGCTTCAGTCTTAAGTTTTAGAAAATTCTTTGACAGTGAAAAGAAAAACATAATTTTGAAGATCTGCAAAATAAAGATTTCCAATATTGTTTTACAGCAACAGCAAAAGAAGAAACACACATTAACTTATTGCTTAAGCAACAGCAAACGTTTTCAAAAAAATTGCTTTGCTGCACCAAGAGACACATAGCAAGCTTAAGCAAATGAGTTGCTCTTCTATTTTTTTGCTTTTTCTCCGCTATAACAAAATGTTATATAAATGCTGAGGAATTCAGTTTTTTTATTTGCTGAAAAAGATGTAAGCAAAGCAAAGTTTTTCCGGCAGTTCCGGCTTTAAGCAAGCAATTCAAACCCTGGTGACAAGTGTTCGCTTTTTAACGATTGCATATAGTGTTGCCTTAAATCAAATCCGAAGATTAAAATTAAGTTTAAATAAAATTACACTAATAAGTATAAAGCAGGGTTGACAATTCGAACAAATAATGTTATCGTTTTATGTAACGGCCCTGCAGATAATGTTAGGTTACGTTGTGCTTTGTAGCGTAAACGGACTAGCTCCAACATGGTCTTACGTAATGCAGTCATGGGACATGTTATTTCCAAACTAAAGATTCTAGTTAAGTGACAAGTGTTGCTTAGAACCCGAAGATTAAAATTAAATTTAAATAAAATTACACTAATATTGCTGTTGCTTTGAAATCAATCAAGCCAGGTGCTTATTGTTGGTTCTGTGATTTTAATCATCGAACGTGGTATATTATTCAATTCGTATGTATGTTCGCTATGATCAGCAACGATTATTATGATGAAGAATATAACACAAAAAGGGAAAATCAACTCGTGTGATTTGTTCCATATGGAGCGTTAAATAGAGGATAAAGTGTAATAAATTATCGTAAGTATGAAAGGTTTTTTCGAGTTGTGCTTTGCTGATGTGTTTTAAAACAACTTTATTCAAACAATTCATTTTATTAATCGCATGCGGTCGTTGTTCAAACACAAGAAATCTCGCATCTGAACAAAATTAACATTCAGCTGCATAATGTTGATTTTTTCACAACTGTATAAAATCAGTGTTCAGAGCACGATGATGATTTTGTGCAACGCCGAGTTTTGTTTAATGACTAAATATGAAAAAGAATTTTTATATATGAGAGGAAATCATATCGATGATTCAAATTATTTGAATATTTAAATAATTTCTAATAATTAATTTCTGTATTCTCTTTGGGTATACTTCCCTTATATAAATTTATTTTGTAACAATATACAAATGACCGACCGACTGACCGACCAACTACGTCTTTTTTAATTCGTACAAATAATCATTATTGAACATAAAATCCAATAGATGTATTAAACACCCGTATATCGATATCTATCAATGTTTTTTGTTTTACTTTTCATCCAGTTGATGTTATTTGCTATTGAAGCCAAACATCATTGGCACTTAATTTACATCGTTGATTTAGATTTATTTTCCATTTTAATTATTTTTATACAACGAACACGTTTACACAATAAAATTGTTAAACATTTAAATAAAATTTTCCGCTGACAAATCTCTCAAATTGCATTACACCACCAATTTGAATATTGAATTTTGTACAAATTCGAAACAATTTGGTATTTTTTTATTAATTTTATTACTGTTGTTTGTTAGCTGGGGTTCATGTTTCATTCTTTTATTATTTATTTTATTAGTTTAAAGATTTTTGTTTATAGATTTCAATACATTTAATTATAGAAGTGTGAATGTTTGTATGATGGAAAATACAGAATATATTTTTAATTAAATTAAAAGAAACAAAAAAAAAAATGTAAAAACACGTTCATTGGCTAAACAAAATTTATTTGTTGATTGTTTTCGGTTTATGTTAGACATTAAGTAAAACAAAAAAATTAAATTAATTAATTATTGATTTATGCAAAATAATTACTTTATGCTTATGTTTTGAATAATAATAATTCTAAAGCTAAAAATGCAAAGATTAATAAAGAAATATTTTTCAAATAATTATAACAAGTTTTTGAAGTAAAAATATCTGTAGATGTAAGGATTTTATAAAAACAATAAATTTTCAGTGAAAACAGCTTTTTCATAAAAAGCTTTTTCATTAAAAAGTTTTTGCATAAAAAGCTTTTTCTTTAAAAAGTTTTTCCATAAAAAAGTTTTTCAATAAAAAAGTTTTTTCATTAAAAAGATTTTTCATAAAAAGCTTTTTTATAAAAAAATGTTTCGTTAAAAAGCTTCTTTATAAAAGGCTTTTCTATAAAAAGAGGATTTTTTTAATTAAAAAGAGCTTTAAAAAAGGAGATCATTTTAAAAAAAGGCTTTTTTTATCAAAAGCTTTTCCATAAAAAGAGAAATTGTATTTATTAAAAGCGAGCTTTTAATAAACTGTGTCAAGTTTAAATAAAGTTATATAAAAGCTTGACTTAAAAGCTTTTTAGGAGAATATATTAAATTGATGTTATAAAATTTTTTAACTTAATGTTTAAATAATTTAAAGCTTAGGCTTTTCTGGCCACGTCCAAAAAAACTATTTTTGATTAAAAAAAGTTTTATAAAAGAAAATTCCTTAAACAAAGCCTTTTCGTCACTTTTAACTTTTCGAACTTTACAAAGAGCTTTAAATTTAGGACAGAAAACAATCTCTGCTTATGGTCATGATTCACTATCCCACACATTCGTTCGATCCAAGCACAAAAAAAAACAAACAAATCAAAAAATCGTATCAAAATGGCGTTGGATACAAAAATAAAATTTTGCAACTCTAATCGCATAGAGAAAAATATTTCATTATTATTATAAATTATATTTTTTTCAATAGATAATTAAATCGTACAGACCTGTCAAAAAGTCTGTCACACATGTCATCATTCTTTTTGGACACACATGACATTTTTGACAGATTGAACGAATGAGTATGAAAGTCAATCATGGCCTTTTTTGATATTTAGCAAATGTTTAGTGAGTTTTTGAAATAATTTTTATTATAATAAAATATATCTTTTTATCTACAAACATTTTTACGGTTTTTTTTTTGTGATAAATATTTTATTTTTATTTTTCTTTGAAATTACATCATTAAAAAAGAAAAAGAGATAAAATTCAAGCATTTTATGACAAAAAAAGGGTCCTCTCTTTTTTGTTGAACAATTAATTGTATGTTCAAACTAGAAGTACACAAAATAAAAACTTACAAATAAATCTTATACTTAATGATATAAATTTATAACAATTCATTTAATAAAGAGAAAAATACACATTGAATTTAATTACACAACACTGCAAGCATTTTGGTAGAGAAACGAATATAAAAATTACGACATTAAATGATAAAATTTGTGTATTTCAAATAAAAAAACACAATAAGTTTGTTTTTCGTAAAAAAGGTTTTTAATATAAATTTATAAGAAAAATAAAATTCACATACACGCACATACTCACACACACACACATTCTCTCATACACATAATAAAGGGAAGTAGAAAATAAAACGGAAACTTCAAGGTATGCTCAAGCTCATTTGTTAATTGAAAAATTTTCTTTATTTAAGGCAAAAAATTAAAGGAATTTTTTCTTCCTCTCACACACGCAAACAGACGTTCTTGCAAAATGAAAGCATGTGTACGAGACAGAGTGAGAGAAAGGTGGATGTAAAACAAATAAAAGAGTAACTGCTGAATTAAGCAATGAATTTACAACACAAAAACACACAATAAACACACCCATTCGCAAAAAAAAACAAAAACAAAAACAAAGTCATACAAAAATTAAACGGCATTAAACATGCCAGGGATGGTAAACGAAATTTAAAAAAAAATTTACCAATCGGCTTGTTACTGTAAAAAATTTAATATTGGCTCTTGTCCAGGCATCTCGGATTATCTTAAATCGGATATCGAGACATACGACATCCTATTGCCCAACTAAGTTCACATGAACAAAGGGCTAAAAGCAGTAATTTCTTAGCTGATAAACTTGGGAAAACGAGGCGAAACGTTAACTTTTAGAGAAATCAATTTTTAGCTTATAAGCAGAATATTGAGTTGTCATGTAGAAGGCTGAAGAACTCTACGTGCAAAACTGTAGTCTGTTATCTAGCTTAAAGCATATCAAAAATTATTTTGAGATATTTTAAGGAAGTAATTGAAGGCATTGTGACAAGGACAATTACACCAAAGAAATACAATTATTACAGAAGTATTTATAGTGATTAGTAGGATATACAAGTTATTTGTAATGCCTTCGTTCTAAATTGTAGTAGTGCTGGCAATTTCTACTACTTTCAATTACTCGATACTTCTCAGTTGGGTACTCAATACTTCTGATTACATAATAACAAAGGAGTTATATCCTCGTAGTCGTCAAATATTCTATTGAATTTATTTCTAAAAATATTATCCTAAAAGTATCGGCTAACTATTGAGTACTCAAAAGAAAATTATTAAATACTCGTTACTCGGTATTCAATACTTTGTCAGCACTAATTTTAAGTGTCTTACAACAACCACACCCCTTATTACCACTTAAGACTGTAAATGGTGGGTTAAGATTATTTTAAACTCTTCATCAGAAATTTTAAATACTTAGCTTCAGCAAAGACAATGTCTTTAAAGCACAATGCACTATATTCTTGAATCTTTCCTTAATTTTGTTCTTTCAAATTTGAATCTGTTGCCTTGATTCTACTTTTCCAATATGTAACATCGAAAATTTTCATAGTTCTAGGCTTTTTGTAAACCTAGACTAAAATTAAGTAATATGGAATACAAAATAATAGGTTATATAAGGTCAAATGAAACTGGGAACATTCTTAAAATTGTACAAAATGAGTAAGTGGTCCCCTATAAAAACAGGTGAGCCTAAAGTATTGATATATCTTACTGTGAATTGGTTACCATTTTGTAAAGTAGTATCTTTTGCACATGCATCAAGAACAGGTTAGAATGTTATAATTTCATGAATTATTATATTCATGATGTCCTCAACAGATTAAATGTGAAAAATTAACTCCGTTTTCCCAAAAAGTTAATTTGAAGATATAAAATTGATGACATTAAACTGAAAACTTTATATCGATCAAATGATAATATCCCAAGTAGATGCACATTTGTGCTCATGTTACGGTTGATCGCAAAATATTTAGCTACAAATTGGCAATTTTTTCATGAATTTTACAAACCTACTAAGGTTTGTGGTTAAAGCAAGATTTCAAAAAGAATGAAGTCTGGTGCTGTTAATAGAACCACACGACTCGGAAATTGGTCAGTAACAAATTCAGTAACAACGGTGCCACGTTCCTCATTGGTCTATCGCTTGTTCTCTATTAATTTTATTATTTAAAAAGACATACATATTTATGTCATCTATATATAATATTTGACGCCATTTGCCAATACTAAGAGCTCGTCTACATTAGACATAAGTTACTAAACATTAACACTAACATCATATTAGTGTTAAGTGTAGACTGTTAGTGTTAAAGTTTTTTAACATTTTAACGTTGGTTGTTAAAACTAACAAATGTTTTAACAACCATGTTAAGACGTTAAAAAAACGTTAAAAGACATTAAAAGCTGTTTTATAACCTGACAATGTTGTTGTTATACATATTATAGTTTGACAGTTTTATTTGCAAACAGCGCCCTCTGTTGCTCAACCGTACTTATACTCTCTGCTCTGCAATAAGCATTCAAACAACATTGCTGGAAAATAGAATATTATGTTCAAGCGGAAAATAAACATGTATTCACCACCTATAACAACATGCAAAAATTAATTGCGTTGCTTTGGCGGCGTCATGTTTATGTTTTGTTTAAATTGATGGCTAGTGAAAACGGGCTGTAATGCACTTTTATGTTGTAAAATTACTGGTTTCGACACCTATTACTTTTCAGTAGTGCTGACAATTTCTACTACTTTAAATTAATAGATACTACTCAATATTTTGCAATTGGGTACTCAATAGTGCTTAGTTCTTTTTGAGCGATTTTAACAACAATCAATATTGAATATAATTATGTATGCTGACAGTCAGATAAGTTTTTAGGTAAACTTTTATTGTTCTATTCAATTTATTTGTAACCCTAAAAGAATCGAGTAACTAACTTAGTTTATTGATTACTCGAAAAGAATTTAAAATACTCTATACTCGGTACCCAATACTCTATACTTTACCAGTTCTACTTTTCAAGTTCAAATTGTAGCAACAAAAAAAATTATTATTGCATCAAGTTACCAACCCTGAGTCATGTGTATTCTCTCGTCTCCGATACTCCAACACACTTACGTTTCTATCCATAAGGAAACATATTAAAAGCAAATAAAAATAATGCTGAATCTTACAAAATATAACAGAAAAAATATAATTTAACAAACTAAATAAAAAATTATAAAGGATGCTGTTGTTGTTTGCTGAAATCATACAAAAAAAAAAGAACAACAATAACAAAAGCTAAAGACGAACAACAATTTAGTAAAAAATGGTCTAAAGGAAAACTGAATTATACAAAGAAAATATGTAGTATAACTAATAAAATAAAATGATTACAATAAAAATGTTTCTGCTATTAAAACAACTCTATGCCAACAACAAAGAGGCAACTTGTCAAAAGGTTAAAAGCAATAACAATAATGACAGCAGCATAAAAGGACAAAAAACGCAAGCAGGTTTCAAAAGAATTTGGCCATTTGTTTTGCTTTGTGTAAATATTTATTAAATTTAATAAAAATCACTAAATCAAGAAAATTATTTTTTGCTAATTTTGATCGAATATATCTAAATCACAAGCTGGATATCATAACCAGTACACGGAAAAAAAATGTTGCACCAATTAAAGGTTTAATTTAGTTTTAAATTAAAGTTCAATTAATTTTTTAATTGATTCAAAATATATATTAGAACAAAAAAATCAATTAATTATTTAATTAAAATTTTATCTGAAACCAATTAAAACCTTTAATTGCTAAAAAAAATATTTTTTTTCTGTGTACTGAGGTACATTCAATCTGTGGTCCTAGTTAAAGAATTGTTTGGGTTCTGGGGCATAAGGGTATAAGTAAATGAGAAATGTATGATAAATCCGCAAAAAATGGATAGAACGTGGCGTGTAAAATTCACACGGGGACATCAACACTCCTCTGGCTGAATTGTTTACCAGAGTGATCTCTGATAACCACTTGCAAACTGTCCAAAATCCTTTGGCTCTCAATTAATAAAGAAAGGACGCAGTCATTACTGTCCCGCGGAGTGGTATTTGATTTTCTCATATTTAAAGTGATAGCTGCAAAAAGTATTGGGTAACTTATAACCGAGCGATGGCTATAGACTCTTTATGGACAATTTAGCCGCCATTACACCTCTTAATTCCAAGGTAGTGAAGTTAATATTGTACTGGAACACATTCTCCGGCCCTACTGGAACGACACCGTTTAAGAACTGTTGGGGTTTCGGGGTATAAGGGCCTATGTCAACGCGATATATCCAATGAATGCTCAAGAACTGAATCGAACCTAGACGTAAAAAATTCACAGAAGAACACCAGCACCACCTCTACCTGAATTGTTTAACAGCTTACGAAATGGGGCTCAAAATAAAACGGTTCGCATGTTAGTTTATGATAATGTGGACTACCTGCTCTCAATCGATAAAGAAAGGTCATAGGCACTACGGCCCCTTGGAAAAAACGCCTTATTCTTTGTAGTAGCCATAATAACGGGAAACTGTATGATTGGACACGTGTCGGAAAGTATGGATTTCTTTCGTGATGAAAATTCGACACCTTTTCTTTTATTGCCTCAAATATTTGTTGTTGCCCCAAACAATATTTCAGGACGTTTTTCTTTGAACTATAACTGTTTCCGTGCAGGTTGAGCAAAAGGACAATAAAACTAGTACTCTGCGGTATCCCCCTAAATATATATTCCCTCATATTTCTTCATCTGTTGTAAAAAGAATTCACAGATAAAGATATTTGCTCCAATTTATGGATTTAATTAGTTGCAGATAAAAATGTAATTAATTTTTAATTGGTTCAATTATATTCTTAATTTTGAAGCAAAGAATAATCTTTCCATTTAGGTGATTAATTGAACCAATTAAAAATATAAATTAAATTTCTATCTTAAACTAATTAAAACCTTTAATAGGAGCAACAATTTCTTTCTTTGTTCATGATTTCTTAAAAATGGCTTAAAAAAATTTAGTATCATCGGATCAGATACATTTTTGTTGGTTTTGAAGCTTAATAGTAAAAACAAAGATTTTACTAGCAAAAAAATTAATAAATCTGTAAAATCTTAACGGATAAATGTTTCTATAGCTATAGAAAAGCTTTAGTCCATCTCAATATTTAAATTGCATCAAACGATTAAACCTGTGGAATACGATTGTGTTGTGTAGTTATTTAAATAAAATAATTTTTAAAAATCCTTTTTGTGTTCAGAAACTGCAAAAGAATTTCTATTTTTATCGTAGTCCTCCACTGTGCAGCGGATAGGGTATTTTATTGAGTTTAGAGTCATGTTAAAAAATATTTTCTTGAAAACATCAGAGAAATGCAAAAATAACAATTTTCTTGATTTCAGCATACACAAAAATACTTATTCTCAATTAATCCGCAAACAACACTTAGTGTTGATTAAAATCATCATCGTGCTGGCGAAAGCTGGTTTTTGTTCAATTATGAGTCTATTGATTGAACATGTTTTAATCACATTTAATTATTCAACAAAACACCCAGCATAGTATAAAATCAAAACCTTGTTGGTGAACGTTGATTTTGTTCAGTTGCGAGTATGGTGATCGAACATATTTTATTCAAATAATTGAATAACGTTCGCTAGTATTGAGTAAAATCATAGCGCAAAGAATATTTTTTTCTACACATCAGGAGTGCTTACTCAAATTTCTTACATCTTGTCCTTCTCTCTATCACTAGCATATGCAACAATTCACACGTTGATTTTTGCTTGTTTTGCATTATTATTTCTTATAATAACAAATCATCGCTGTTGATTGGACCGAAAAAACATCCCAATTAATTAATATTAAGCGTTCGATGATTATATCACAGAGCCACTAGCAAGAAGCACACGTTTTGAATGATTTAAAATCAACAGCGAATATTTGATCGTTTAAATGCAAAGGTGCGTATACGTTATAATTAATTTATTTCATTTCGTATACGTACAAATGAATTATTAAAAATAGAGAAATATATAGTACAAATCGGAAAAAGAATTATTATTATCTGCTACGAATGACTAAAAGTATTTGCACTACATTTTTTTGCGATATTAAAAATAAAACAAACAGAAAAAATTTTTCTTAATTGTACGCTTTTGCGTGGAATAAACCTTATAGACTTTCAATGACTTTTTCCGCAACCTCTAAGCAAAAAACTCCCAATATTCCTTAAATCAAGCTTATTTCAAGGAAAATAGTTTAAGAAACTTGGACTTTTCCTTTAAAATTTTTATTTAAAAAAAATATTAACTAATAGGAAAGGGGAAGTATACCCCTAATAAACAAAAGTTTCTATCGTTTAAAAAAAGCTAAAGCAGCAGGTTTAAATAAGAAAAAAATATTAAAATAAAATCTCTAAATAAATGTGAAAAAATACTCTTAGGAAAAATAACTAAAAAATATAAATATTAAGTAAAAGGAAACTAGTAGAGTGTGGAGGAAGGGGTTTTAAAGAGCAGGGAAATGCTTATATTATAGAGCTTAATGCTACAACTTATGACGTTGATGAAGATGATGATGATGATGATGTGGAGATGAAGATGAAGAGCAGTTGTAGTGATGTTTTCTATAAAATAGTAAATACATGTGGGTGTGTGTGTGTTTAAAGGTGGGAGTGGGGATTTATGTATATGGGTTTGTTTGTGTGCGTAAGTTGAAAGTAAAGCTTTAGATGATTTGGTTGGGGTGGCTGAGCTGTCTGGTTGTTGGCAGCGTTTGAATAAAACTTTAGATTGGATAGTTAAGTGTTGTTGCTGCTGCTGTTGTTATTATGAAAAAAAGGGTTTTACATTTTTGAATAGATTTTCTATTTTACATTTAGAAATAAATAAAAACTACATTTCAATCACTATAAATACAATGAAAATATACATGTACATATATAAAAAAATATATTTGTATGTATATTTACTTGTTATTGTTTTTGTGGCAATAAACAACAACGGCAACAACAACAACTACTACTTCTACCACAATAATGGTAACAACAGCAACAACAGATTTAAAATAAATATAAAATACAACTGAACTGAAGTGAAGTAAAGGAAAAGTATGTTGGCATGGATGGTAGGTAAATGAAGGCTTTTTCAAGTATAAAAACACTACACATACTAAATACGTACATACATACACACACATTTATACATACATATATCTGTATAGCAACTACAAAAAATGCTGAATGTAAAATGTAAAACATTTTAGATTAAACAATTCAGATACGAATTGAAAAAAAAAATAATAAATACTAAAATATACAAATTATTATAAAAGAAAATAGAAATAAATAATTTAGATTTGTGTTTTGTTCTTAAACACAGACACACGCACACACACATACAGTTTTCAATAAAACAGCAACTACCACAAACAAACATCAATATTTTCATACAAAAAGAAAGAGAGTAAAGAAAATAAAATAATAATGGAAACTTTACAGAAGAAAAAACAGAAATTGTTGTTTCACACATGTATAATAATAATAATAAATATGAATAAAATAATTATTTTAATATAAACCAAACAAACAAACAAATAAAGTTAATGAGACAACACAATAAACAAAGAAAGAAAAAGTAAATTTGTTAATACATTTAAAAATAGTTACAGAAATGAGACAAATATAAAATTGATTAATAAAAATGTTCTTTTGTTTTTTTTTTTTAATTTAATTTAATTTTATTTTATACAATACTAGCGGTCACCGGGCAGCCCATCCCAACATTTCGTGTTGTTGTTCTTTTTTTGTTCTTTTTTATATTAATTGAAACTTGAATAAATACTGGATTTAAAATTCCTTAACGTTTCTTGCAAGAAAACGAGGTTTTTTGGTTTCAACGTTTTTTCTGCATTTGGGGGGGTCTTTATATTTTAAAAAGATGAATATTTATTTTTTTTTTTGATAATTATATATATATATATTTAATAATCCATAGAAAGAAAATTAAAAATAATTTTTTTTTAATAAATGTATATACAATAAATAAAAAAAGCATTTTATAAATATTAATAATTATTTGCAGTGTATTTTCATTTCAAACAAAATTTTAAATATTTACAAAAATTATAAGTCAATGAACTAAAAATATTAATAATTCAAAAACCAAACAAATATGTATAACAATTTTTTATACAAATACGAGTGAGTGAGTTTTTGAGCGAAGTATTAATTAAATGAGTGAAATGAAATGTTTTATTTTTTATACAAAACAAAAAAAAAAAAAAAATGTTTTCTTAAAACTACTAAAAAGGTTTAATAATTCATAAACAAACAAACAAAAAAAAATAATAAAACTCAAATATAAAATTTTATTTACTATTGTTGAAAATAGTTTGTTAAAAGTAAACGGGAATTTGCAGTACAAAAGTAACATGTTACAAGTGCGTTAATACGAGTATGAACAGAACTAAGATGAAATTGTGACTACTCTCCACCAGCATTTTGTTACTGTCTGAATAAAACTTTCAACAAAATTTTAAATATTTATTGAATATTGTGATTTTATAAACAAATGCATATGTAATCATTATCGAAAAATATGTCCTAACCATGCCTTCATTAATATTTTATACACATAAATATTTTTCATCCCATCCCTGACAAATATAACATTATATGCTATAAACCCTGTATCTTAGGTACCGTTGGTGTACTACAAAAAAAGGAAAATAATATAAATTTTTAATTACCATTGATTTATTTAAAAAAATATTTTTTTTAATTTAATTTAAAATAAATTAAATTTATTTTTTTTAAAGGTACCTTTTGCTATTTTCTATTTAAAATTTCAATTTTAATTTAAAAAAAATCCGCATTTTTATAATAAAATGCGAAAATGATAAATTTCGTCTTTCTATTATAAAATGTTATAGGTAATTGGCAAAATATAAAATAATATTTCTAAAATAATTTCATGAATAATAAAGTACTTTTAATTAAAAAGGCAATCTTTTTTAAACTGAAAATTTTTTAAGAAAAATTTTAGCAGTTTTATTTAAAAATGTATTTTTCCTAAGAAAAATTATTCTAGTAGACTTTGTATTAAAAATATTCTATTTTTTACAAATGAAATTCTTAAAAATGTACTTTTTTTAACAAAGGATTTTTTTTTCTCAAAATAGCAGGTTTTCTATAATCGTTACCGTTTCATCAAGCGGTTTGTTTCTTTAAATATTTTTTCTTTATCAAAAAATGGAAATTTAAAAAAAGATACTTCTTCTTACATATACAATTTTTTCAAATGAAGTACTTTTATTAATAATAAAGTACTTTTACCTAATATATCACATTTTCTTTACAAAATGTTTTTCTGGAAAAGTTAAATTTTTTTAAAAAGTACTTGTCAATAAAAGAAATTTTTTCCTAAAAAGGTATTTTATTTTAAAAAAGTACTTTTTCTCAAAACGGACTTTTTGCTTTAAAAAATTGTATTAAAAAAAAAAGTATAATTTTTTTAAACCTAAATTTTCTTAAAAAGGCAATTTTCATTAAAGGAATAAATTTTCTTAAAAAGGTATTTTTCTTTAAAATTATAATTTTTCTTAAAAATATATATTTCTTTAAAAATATATTTTTCTTTAAAAATAAATATAAAGTAAATATAAAGCTACTTCTTACGTCTTAAAAGGGTATTTTGGATTAAAAAAATTAATTAAATAAAAATACTTTTTTTTAAAAAAGTACTATTTCTTAAAAAATTATTTTGCCTTAAATGAATAATTTTCTCTAATATACCCTACATTTCCTTAAAATGCAAATTTGTTTTAAGAAGGTACTTGCTCTTCAAAAATTTAATAATATTCTTTTTCTTAAAAGATTACTTCTTGTCAAATCGTTATTTTTGCTTAAAAAGGGACACATTTTCTAAATGGTACTTTTTAAAAAAGCAAACAGTTACTCAAAGATCAAAAATATTTAAAAATATATTATATATTTTCTTCGTAAAAAGAAATTTTAATAAATATGTAGTACTTTTTGGTTCATATACATAGAAGATACAGTAAATAATACGAAAAAAGAACTAAATAAAAAGTACTTTTTAATGTAAAATATTTTTTTTAATAAACACCTAGTTTTTTAAATAGAAATGAATAGGTACTGTCTATTCAAAAACCATTTTATTTTAACTTTATCATTAAAAAAAAAGGATCTTACATTGAAACGTAGCTTTTATTAAAAAGATACTTTTATTTTCAATGGTAATTTTTTTTTGGTATAGTTGGCCTCTTCTAATTTATATGAGTGAATTTAGTGTATGAAATAAGGTACTTTTTATTTAAATATTTAAAAAGTATTTTTTCGTTGGTAAAAAGAACAACAGTTTAAAAAGGAATATAGTTTCTTTTTTAAAAAATGTACTTTTTATAAAAAATATACTCTTTATACAAAATAAACTTTTTATTCAGAAACTACTTTTTATTGAAAAGGTAAAGGTTAATTTCATAAAAATTTCAATTTCGAAGCAAAATGTTCTTTTTATTTTAAGAAAACTTTGATTGAAAATGTACTCTTTATTAAAAGTTAAAAAGCTATCTTTTGGTAAAAGGTACTTTTCATGAAGAAGGACATCTTTATACAAAAAGTACATTTTGTTAAAAGGCAATATTTGATAATAATTAAAGGTACTTTTATTTTTGAGATGCTTAGCAATAATTTTCGAAAAGTTAATTTGTTTAAAGGTACTTTTTTTTACAAATATTCTTATAATATTCTCGTATAATGAAAATACACAAAAGTATAAAAAATATTTTACATTTTTCTTAAGATCCAAACAAAAGCATCCAAAAAATTTCATGAGAAATTTCTAGTCATCACTTCAACAGTAATTAATATTATAATTATTTTGTAATATTAATATCATGTTTATGCAATAACAAAAATAATAGATAAAGTGAATGAAATGAGCCAAAACGAAAAGGAGATTTTAATAATTAAATAATGCTAACAATGCTTCTGTCAAAGTAATGACATGAATTTAATATGAGATTAAAAAAAAAATAATAAATTTATATTTTTACAAATTTGTTTATACACTGAAAGAAAACCTGTGTGCATTGTATTTACAAAGTTCTTGTTGTACATGTTTAAGCAAGGAAAACTGTACAATTTTTCTTTTTTTTTTGTTAAAAATATTATACATTGCAAAATACATCTTAATAATTTATTTATTTTTTTATAAAAAAAATCTAAAGCAAATAGTAATTATTTACAAAGGGAATGAAATGATATTTATATTTAATAAACAAATAAATAAATAAACAAACAACTAAAAAAAATTTGTATCAAATAATTTATTTTATTATTTACATTTTATTTGTTGAAAATTTCTATTTGTTATTCATGGCAAAAAAGTTATGATTTATTAATTAAATAAAAAGTGAAATGGAATTTATTTAAAATTTAGATTTTTTGTGAATGTGTTTATTTGTTTACAGGCGTTAGGAATGAAAATTATTTGTTTAAGTTTAATTTTTAATTATAGCTTTAAACCGTAAATGAGAAAATCCCAGGTATTTCTGCAGCTGGCACCTAGAAGTTCTTATAATAATCCGCAAAAATACATAAATATAATTTTCTAAAAGAATTCATCTAGAAATCTTTTCAGCTAATAAAAAAACTAGTTCTTTCAAAAGCACTTAAAGGACAAGTATATTTCAAGAAAAAATTACAGCCTGGTGCAAAAAAGGAAAATTATATTAAATCCTTACTTTTGATTTTTACTAAAATGTATGATTTTTTCTATTTATTTTATTTTTTTTTTCATAAATAAACTAACATTAATGATATTAAAATCGCCTTGATATGACTTAAGTCAACTGCTGTGAAATCGTGTGGTCTCGCCTTCTAACATCATAAAACTCGCTTACTCATATTTATTTGCAGTCAACCCCCAGTCAATCCAAACCCAAGAGACAAAAGTAAATACAAGTATTTTTTTTTGGGCGGGCGGCGAAGTTGTATAAATATTATTTTTATGATTTGTAAAATTTATTACTATAAACATGTTAAATAAAAACTTTTTTTTATTATCTAGTGTACTCTTTCTACAGTTATTTCGAGTGTATATATCGATTTGTTCAGTGTCTTAAGGGAACCAATTAAGGAGTAGAATTAAAAGAATGTATTCATTTGGCATTTCAAAAAAAATCATATCATTCAATTTTGTAATTTAAAATATTTTTACTTCTAAATTAAAGTTCAATTAATTTCTTAATTAATTCAAATATATATTTGTTTAAAACAGAACAAAAAATCCTAATTAAACAAATAATTGAATTAATTAATTATTTAATTAAATTTTAATTTTAAACCAATTGACACCTTCAATTGGTAAAAATATATTTTTCTGTGTAAATTCTGATATTTTCACAAAATTAGTTCTAGTTGAATTTAAAAATTAATTAAAAAGAAAATATCGTGTGTTTTATCAACAACTATTATGGTGTTGTATGTGATATAATCCCAAAAAATATATATTATGTATTCTGAATTAAAATTTTTTAAATAAATAAATTAAAACAAAATTTATTTAAAAATAAAAAATATTTATTAAATTAAAAAAATAAAAGTAAAAATTAATTATTAAAATAAATAATAAAAAATAATTATTAAATTAGAAAAATAAAAATAAAAAATAATTATTAAAATATATAATAAAAAATAAAAAAATAATTACTAAATTAGAAAAATAAAAGTAAAAAATAATTATTAAAATAAATAATAAAAAATAATAATTAAATTTGAAAAATAAAAAGCTAATAATTTTATGATTAATTCATAATAGTTAATTTAGGTATGAACAAATAATAATTGCTATTAAACCGGTTATTAAACCGGTTTTATAATTAACCGGGTTTTTAAACCGGATTTAAAAAAAGACGAATTCCGAAATATTATTTTTTTTTTAATATTATCCTGATTTTTTGTGGTATTAATAAGTCAATGATTCACTATCATACTCAGTCGTTCGATCTGTCAAAAATAGCATTTGCGTACAAAAAGTATGATGGAGCGGATTAGAAGTAGATACATACATACATACATACATACATACATACATACATACATACATACATACATACATACATACATACATACATGCATACATACATACATACATACATACATACATACATACATACAGTTTCAAAATCTTCTTTTTGTGTAATAATGCGGCAGGTAAAACTCCATTTTGTGATTGAATCGTATGATTGTGTAGAGTAGTGAATCAATGCCTTAAAGAGTGGTTTACATGACCAGAGAAGTCTTGGGACATGTCAAATTATTGTGTAAAAGAGTACGAATAGTATCGTCTAACTTAATGTGTAATAAATCTGTAAGACATTGGGATAAAATACGGTTGAAAATTTGACAGTCGTATATGTCTCTCTTTATTTTTAGAATATTTTCAAAATACTATTTGAACTCATCATATCAGGGGTGCAAGTTTATTTTTGAAATATTAACATTATATCTATACCGAAGATGTTTGAAAGTCGATAAGATTGTTAAAGGGTTGCGGCAAAATCATAAAAGACCATGAAAAACCGAACTATCGATATTTTTTTTTTACTAAATGAAGGTTGTGTTTCGATTTTTTAAACTAATCCACTAAAGTAGGGTTTTAGTATATAACGAATTTCGATAATCCAAAATAAATATTGATTATCGATATTGCCGATACATATCGATATACAGTAAAATCTCGATTATCCGCAGGTGGTTTTTCCGCTTTGCGGTTAATCCGCGGCGCCAACAGTAAAACGTCTTATGTATGAAAACAGGAAAAAAAATACACAATAAGTTTTTTAATTACAAATAAATTTTGATAAGTTCGTTTTTAATTCTTTCTAAGTAGAAAGAATATTTTTTTTTACAAATTGGGTGAAAATTTTAATTACTCCTATGTACTTTAATATAATAAAAGTCATCATAAATAATAATCTGAAACTATAATAATGTACTTAGTACCTTCGATTATCCGCGGTATCCTCTCCAGTCAATTCTGAGGATAATCGGGAGTTTACTGTATATGGAAAAAATATCTACCATCTCTGATATGTGACAGTATTACTATTACAATATTTATAACTTAGTCAAAGTTTTTTTTAATATACACTGTAATTTTACAATTTAATTTTATTACTAAATATATTTAGTTCTTTTCAGATTTAAATTAAAAATTTTACAATTTTCGTTGCAAATGCAAAATGGTTTTATACAAAATTATTAAAATCTCCCACCAAAACAAATGTTTCGATTTTATCTGAAGTCAGACCTGTCGTAAGGAATTCGTTAAGACATTTCGGTAGTTTGTCTGAAATCAGACTTTTCGTAACAAATTTGTCTGAAATCAGACTTTTCGTGACGAATTCGTTAAGGCACACAGAGGGGTATTTCACCCAAAAAGCTGGCCAAAAATGCAAAACTGAATTTTAAGAAATCTAAAGAACTAAGTACGCGGCTCGACAGACAACAATATTTTACATTATATTGTAAATTTTGAAGACTTTTAGTGGCGATTTGTAGCTCTGAGAGAAAGTCAGGAAAGTGAAGAAAATTATATGCGATTTAAATGTTTTTTTCGGTTTCTGGATGTTTATATGATATTTTTTTTTGCGGCTATACGAATAAAGGTTTAAAAAAGATTTTTTTTTGCTGAAAGGTTTGATCAAAAGTTATTTAAAAAGGAAAAAAAAATTTAAATATGTTGAATATTCATGTTGAAACAATTCGTTCAAAAGCTAAAAAAAACAAATTATACACTTTTTTTTGCAAAAAAAGGAAAAGAAGATATTTTTAAAAGTGAGGTTAGCATGTCTACGAATTATGTTTGTAACCTCAATAAAATTTGGAATCTCTAATTTTAGAAACAAAAAAAAAAGTGTGCGCAAGTTTGCGCCATTATTTTTGACGATTTTTTTAAATTTTAACATTTCTTCTATTTTTGCTCATCGGGCACTTTTTCTTATACATTTATATCGTCGTTTATGTATTTTGAATTATTGATTATAAAGATTATAAAGTACTAAATAATATACAGTTAATATAATAAGACCTTTTTTCATAAAAAAATACTGTTTTATAAGAGCCTTACAATTTTCAAATTTTTTTTTTTTAATTAGACTGTAAATCATATGTATGTATGTACATACAGTCTGTCAAGAATGAGTTAAAACCTTTAAAATCAAAACTTGTTAATTGAGTTTTGCGATTTATACCGCCTTTTATTCCTTAGGCTTTTAGAAAAATCTTTAAAATTTTAACTTTTTGGTTCTTAAATTTTTTTTATTGTATTTTGAAAACAAAAATTTGACGCATTTTGTATATAAATTATAAAAATTTTTAATAACTCCAAAATAGTATTAGATATAAAATAAATGTGTATGGTTAGTTTAAGCAGAATTTTCCGGTGCATCTTCTGATTAAATCGGAGAACACGTTTTCAAGTTATGGCAAAATATATAAGGCAACCCAACGTATTAGGGGGTGAAGTATACCACGCCTTTAAAAGAAAATCCTTACGTACTAGAGAAAAACGGAAAACAGATTTGAATTAAGGGAATCAAAATCCATATAGTCCACATACTTTTATTTCTAGGGTAGATAAAATTTTTTGTGTTGCGCAGTGTAATCTGCCACTAGACTTTTTATATCATACTACACCTAAAACTATCAAAAAACTTAAACTTTTAATTCAAAAAACAAAACTCCTCTGTGAGACATTTCGGTAGTTTGTATGAAATCAGACTTGTAAGGAATTCGTTTATATACATGTCGTTGCGATTTCGCACCTAAATATAATTACGATTTCGTTACTACATATCGTTGCGATTTCGATCCTACATATCGTTGCAAAGTCATGTCATCCCTTTCATATACATAAAAATCGTTACGATTTCGGTAATATTTCGATTCCGAAATCGGAAGATTTTGTCAAACAGTCGTAACGAATTCTTTACGAAATCGGAAGATTTGGTTTGGTGGGCTGCTGGTTAAAAAAAAAAATAGCTTAAGCATTTTTTTTTTTGAATTAATACCTTAAAAGCTCTGCCCTGTGTTATGTGAATGTATTTATTTGTACTTAATACTTTTTTTATGTATTTGTACGAGTGATTTAAAACCGAAATAAGGAAAAAACTAAACATTATTATTATTTATACTTGTGCTCGAATTATTTTCTGTTGTTGCCCTACAAAGATTGTTAAAATATAAATTTTATTGACAAAAGGACACAAATTTCATATATTTTTTTTTTTTTTTGGTTTTATCACCAAATCAAAGACCAAAATTATAAATTTATTTATTATTTGCTGCTTATGTTGGTTGTCTCTTTGTTTGCAGTTAAAATGATTGTCATTTTCACCAAAAATAGTTATTAGTTTATATTTACTCTTATGTATGTATGAGGTGTTCATGTGTTTGCGTATATGTATGTGATTATATGTGAACCACTAAAAACGCACATGGATTTATATCGGTAGGCTGTGTGTGTGTTTGCAGAAAAAAAAAAGAAAAATATAAAAGTTTGCTCTCACTTGATAACCAAATTTAATCATAATAATAAATAGTTATGACATGTTTCCAAAAAAGAACCACACAAATACACCCACAATTCTTTGCCACACAAGCACACATACGTTTTAATCCAATGAGGATAAAGTTTTATGTATGTGTGTGTGTGCTTTTGTGTGGTTACTAGGTTGATTTTTTGGTTATAAGGGTGGCATTTTTATGTATTTTGGTGTATTGTTTTTAAGTCCTTGCAAAGGACTTTAGTTTGTAGTCCTTATCAGTTGAAAAATAAAAAATCGAAATAAAACCGAAAACACACTTTAACACACTTTGCACTCTTTCTGAACTTTCAATTATTAGAAACAATAATCATCATTTTAAGCAGCACTTTAGATTATTTTAGGTAATTTGTTATAGAATTAAGCTTAAAGTTGATCGAAAAAGGGGTTGTTTCAAGGACTTTTGTATTGTGTTAGAAATACAAAGGAAATTTATGTGCCCGGAATTTAACTTTTAATTCTAAGCAACCGTTACTGTTAAAGATCTGCTTTAATTTAGCTTTAACTGCTTGGGAATTTAGTCGCAAATAATATTGTCTTCATTTGCAATTAAATGTAATTTCATTTACAAATTAAAATGATATTCAAGTAACACTTGACTATAAAACGGAATGATAAAAATGTTATTCATAGCATTTTTTCCAGCTACTGGATTTAAAGTACAGAAGCTTATGTCGAAAATTTATTAAAACTTTAAAATTCCTCACAGATCTTCTCGAGCTCTACCTAGTTTCAATACAGGATCATCAATACTCAAAAAATAGGTCTACTCTAGGGGATTACGTTTTCGTGTTTAATTATAAATAACGGGGGTACTTAGCTGAAGGGTACATAGGAACTGTCAGCAGTGACTGTTTACCTTTTTGTGGCAGATTCCTAGTAGAACTGCTGTCATAATAATTCAGGCAGATGGAGTTAAACTGTTTAAAAACCATCCCTAACAATGGAGGAGCAGCATATTCGAAATTAAAAAAGGCATAGAGGAGCAAATCTGCTAGTATGCGGACTCTGGATACTTGTCAAATAGACGGACAAAAAGCCTGTTACCTCAGCCACAGCTGAGCAAGTGGAATCAAGAAAGTTTTAAGTATGACTACTCTGAAAAATTTAAACCAGACAACAATTGTTGGAATTTGTAGAAGGATGCGATTTGCAGGTACTAAACAGGGGAGTAGAACCCACCTTTGTTGAATTACAAAGTGAAGAGGTGTCGATATCACCCTGTGTAATGTCAATGTGCTAGACAGTGTTAATGACTAAAAGGTCGCAGATAGATTAACCATGTCTGACCACAGAGCTATCCAGTTAGAGATTCTGTATGGCAGAAGACGAAAAACGATCCGCAGACGTATAGGAAAACCGAAGAATACTGATTATACCAGTTATGAGAAGTATCTTTCGGAACATGTGAAAAGTGTTCCATTCCGAGCACCTCGTAACACAAGCGAAATCTAGCAAACTGTGGAGCTTTTAAATTTCACGCTTAAGCTAGATTTCGAACATGCTTGCTCCTTGAAAGTTATGGATGAGAAAGATCCAATACCCTGGTGGAATGGAGAACTTGAATGCATGAAAAAGTACACAAGAAAGGTCTTTAATTGGTACTAATGGGACGATTACAAGGAAAAAAAAATAGCTGAAGAGATCGATACGTCTTCGAAAACGTCTCCGGAGTACATGGAGGAATTTCTGCTCTAATATAAGGGATACATTTGAAATATGCAGAATACAAAAGATAGTATCTAAAGACCCTGTCTCCAAGATTGGACTTACTCTAAGAGCGATGTTCAAATGACTGAGACAGTGTATGAGGAAGTTTCAGTCCTAATGACTCTAAGGATTCCTGTTAGTAGGGGGGCTATTGAGAGAACAAGGGCTGAGGCTGAAAGAATAATAACTCTAAATGGTTTTAGAAGTGCAATACTATCCTTTGCACCTTTTGAAGCTGCTGGAATGGATGAAATTTTCCTTGCCCTATTAGAGTGGTGTATAAACACGTTGCTCTAATGGCTTCATAGCCTGTCTAGCGACGGTAGCTTGGCTTCATTTCTATTGAAGACAATAGAGAGGATTTTGGCCGATTTCCCGGAGAACCACACGCTGATGCATAGAGCATGATACCAACATATTTATAGAGCAGGTACATCTACTGACACCGATCTGCATGAACTTGTCAGAGTCGCGGAAAGAGAAATTCTCAATGATGGCGTTGCATTCTCTATCTTTATGAATATTGAGGATGCTTTTCATAAAAATTCTTTCTCGAAGTTGAGAAATGCTCTTGCGCAGCCGCTTACGTCTAAAGCTATAAATCTCAAAAATGCGCGTTCCAGAATTTTGGGGTCAGGGGTTGCCCGCAGCGAGCAGTTTTGTCACCTCTTTTGTGAAACATCACCGTTGATGGACTTCTTTGGATGACCTTTGCGTATACCACCGACGATCTAGACATTTACCAGTCAACAGTCTGAAATCACTAAAGTCTAGATTAAAGGCTGGCTGTAGCACCAAGACTCTATGAAAGTAAATTACAAGTCGGTTACCTATACCCATAGAGCGCGGAAGGTGGTCTGAAATATAAGTGACTATGTATATCTCGAAAACTATATTCAATTTTAATTGAGAAAAATCAATTATATATCAACTTGTAAGTTAGTTAGAGTTTAAAACCATGTGTACTTGTGATTACAATTCCAATTATCAAATCTTCTTGATGGAAAAGATCAGTTAAAAATAATATCCACAATTGTATAAAAGTAAGAATAATACGTGGCAATAAAAAATTTAAATCCGATAAATATTTAAGACAATAATATGTGTGCCAAAGTTCTACCAAATACTATAATATAAGACATGTTCTTGTTGTATTGTATTTAACTGAAATAAATAAATAATTAATTACATAAATAATATCTGTATTTTCATATAACTTTTTTTTACGGAACATACTGTAGTGTACCAGTGTAATTTGTGTGTAATAAATCAGTTTTTTATATTTGTTGCTTGAAGGAGGGTTTAGCTTTTTAGTGAAAAAAAACCGTGGTACAAAAAACAATGTAGAATCGGTAGTAACGGGTTCCTTTGATACTCATCAGCGGATAACGCTAATGAAAATAAACACAATAATATAAAATCAAACACCAACGAAATAAATAAGCCAATCATATAACAAAATTTAAGGTTTTTTTCACTTCTGTCGGCAGTCCTCAATGACTACTTGTTTTAACTTATTTTTTAGAAAATCAGACATAGTAAGACTTATACGGACAAAATATATTATAAATTATATAAATATACATACATATGTATAATATTTATAATTTAAGCAGAATGAAAGTTTATGTACAAAGATTTGTTGAAAATAAAAGCGGAAATTAATTGTTGTTATTGTATGCGTGTCCTTTAAACAACAACAGGACTCTTTAAAATACTTGTATAATTGAAAAAAAGTTCATTTTATTTTCCCATATACATTATATATTTTTATGCAATTTAATACACAGAACACCACATACAAACATATAATAAGCAGCAGGAGAGAAAAAAAAGAAACCAAAAAATAATATTTATAAACTATATTTAGTTGTTGTTGTTGCTGTTGTTTTTATATTATTTGTACTTTATTTAAATTGTATAATAAATAAAGTGTATAAGTTGTAGTGGCATATTGTATGAAGATGATTTAAATTTCAGGGAATAAAATAATAAAGTTTTTTTTAATCATTTACAGAAACGCAGAGCTTTCAAGGTTCGAAATCATAATAATCTTAATTTAAGAAGTCAGTCATACAAATTATTTATTTATTAAATGTTACAATACAATTAAAAATTATATAATAACTTAAATCATCGAGCATAGTAACGAAGACTTTACTCGTTGTAGTAGTCTTTGGTGGGAATCGAACCCACAACCCCCTGACTTTTAGACTAGCACACTACCTAATAGCCTACGGGGTCACCCTCATATAAATTATAAAAAATATTTTTTGTCTGAAAAACTTAATCTGCCTTATTACGGCTGTCGTAATCGTAGTCGTATTCGATTAATTCGATTAAGTCAGTTTCGTAATAGATGAATGAATAATTTTGCGAGTACGAAATATTCGTACTCGAAGTGATGTTGTTAATACAATATGCTCAGCAAAAAAATAATGTTACAATTAAGTATTTATTACATTACAGAAAATAAAATATGCAATAAATTAATTAAAAAGGTACAAACAAAATAATTTTGATTCACTAAAAAATACTAAATAGCATTAAAATACTCTTGGAATTAAATAAAGGTGGAATTAAAGAAACCTCTCGGTGCAAAGGACCATTTTTTAATCCTAATAAATTAAAGATTAGTTAAATGTTTATGTAAAAATTATAAAAGCAACAGTAGAAACTCATTTTTTTAACTTTAATTAAATTAACTGCTTAGAAAACAACATTTAGTAAATGTACCTCTGAAGAACATTTAGTAACAGCTTCGCTCCTTTAGAGAAAATTACTTTTATATAAAATTATGTTTTAAATAAAAATATCTTTGGGCTGTTGATAAATTACTAAACTGCATACAGTACGTTTTTACTGAACAGTTACATTAAAAAGTGCCTCCTAAAAAATTATTTTTTAATAAAAAATTTCTTGTAATAAATGCCTTTCAATATTAAAGTACCTTTGTATAAAAAATGCCTTATAACAAAAAAAAAAAAAAAAAAAAATACCTTTTAATTAAAAAGTTAAATTGCTAAGAAAATACATTTAAAAAAAGTTCGTATTAATAAAGTACCTTTTAATAAATAAAGTACCTTCTAATAAAAAATATCTTTTAATAAAATGTTACCTTTTAATTTTAAAGTTCTTTCAACATAAAATACTTTCCTGCAAAAATTACAGCTTATATAAAAATGATCGTTAACGTAAAAAAGTAGCTTTTGAAGACGAGATGAACAAATTATTAATCATATAAAGTTCATTAAAAAATATCCTGCAGCAAAAAAAAAGTTAATAAAAAAATTATTTTTATAGAAAACTAAATTTTAATACACAAAAGCATTTTAGTAGAATTTTTTTATATGAAAGTACTTTTTTTATTTTTTTATTAAATATAATATAAAAAGCTACTTTTGATCTTAAAAAAAATATATTTTTGGTTAAATATACCTTTAACTTAATTTTAACTGGTAACGAAAAAGTACCTGTAAGCATGTAAGTTAAAAACCAATTTTTCGGAAAAATTACCTTTTAATACAAAAAAGTATATTTTTAAGTCCTTCTAATTTTATTAAAAAAGTATATTTGAGTAGTACAAAAAGTATCTTTTATTAATAAAGTCCCTTTGCGTGCTTTATAAAAAATTACCAAAACAAAAAACAACTTTTAGCAAGAAGTGTCTTTTAATAAAAAAAGTTAATTTTTATAATAAATACTTTTTAATAATAAAAAGTAAATTTTAAACAAAAAGTATCTCTTTGCTAAAGTATTTTTTACTAAAAAAGTTCATTTAGTTAAAGAGCCTTTTTTATAAAAAAAAGTCTTTTAAATTAAATAAATATTAACTATTAAATTAAAAACACTATTTAAGAAAATGTGCCTTTTAAAATAAAAAGTACATTCTAATATTATTACAAAAATAAAAATTATATGAAAAAATACCTTCTAGTAAAAAAAAGTTTTTAGCAATAAGTCCCTATAAATAGATAAGTAAGTTTTAATAACAAAAAAAAAAACTTTTAATAAAAAGTGAATTTTACTTAAAAGTAGCAAAAAATAATACTTTTACGTAAAAAGTACCTTTAGCAACATAGAACCTTTTAATAAAGTAGTGCTTTTTATTTAAAAGTTAATTTTAACGAAAAAAAGTCTATTCTAAACAAAAGCACTTATTAAAGTTCCTTTTAAAAAATAAGTAAATTTTAAATAAAAAGTACCTTTGAAATAAAAAGTAAAAAAAAATAACTTTTTAATTAAAAGTACATTTTAAATAACAAATAACTTTTAACTCACCATTATCTTTTAAATAAAAAATACCTTTTAAATAATAGGAAATTTTTAAATGAACACTAAGTAACTTTTAATTAAAAGTTACCTATTAACTAAAAAGTATATTATAAATAAAAAGAACGTTTCTAAATAAAAAGTACCTTTTAAATAAAAAGGACATTTTAAATAAAAAGTACCTTTTAAGTAAAAGAAACCTTTTAAATTTTAAATAAAAAATAGCTTTTAAATAAAACGTTCCCTTTTCAATAAAAAGTACCTTTAAAATAAAAATTAACTTTGATATAAAAAGTGTATTTCAAATAAAAAGTACTTTTTACATAAAACATAACCTTTTAAATAATAAAACCTTTTAATAAAAAGTAACTTTTAATTAAAATGTACTTTTTAAATAAATATTAACTTTTAAATATAAAGTATTTTTTTAATTAAAACGCACATTTTAATTAAAAAGTATCTTTTACATAAAAAGCACATTTTGAAGTAACTTTTAAATGAAAAAAAGCAATAAAATGTACCTTAAATAATAATTTACTTTTAAATATAAAGTACCTTTTTAATTAATTAAAAGTATATTTTAAATAAAATTCACCTTATAAATAAAAAGTACCTTTTACATAAAAGCACCTTTGGAAAAAAATCCTTTTTGTAAATATAAATTACCTTTTTAACAAAAAGTATATTTTAAATAAAATGCACATTTTAATTAAAAAGTACCTTTTACATAAAAAGCACGTTTGAAAAAATTTTTTGCAAAAAGTACCTTTTACATAAATGCACATTGAAAAAAAATATTTTTTTGTAAAAAGTACCTTTTAAATAAAAAGTATCTTTAAAAAACCACATTTTAAATAAAAAGTACCTTTTAAATAAAAAATACCTTTGATATAAAAATGAACATTGAAATAAAAAGTACCTTTTAAATAGAAAGTACTTTTTAAATAAAAAGTATCTTTTAAATAAAAAGTGCCTTTGAAATAAAAAGTACCTTTGAAATAAAAAGTACCTATTTAATAAAAAGTACCTTTAAAATAGTTACATTTTAAATAAAATGCACATTTAAAAAAAATTGCCTTTTAATAAAATAGCGTTTTAATAAAGAGGTACCAGTTAATGAAAGAACAATTCCTAAGTTATAAATGAATACATTCTTTATAAACCCTGCTTCATGTGGAGAAGAGCTGTTTTGTTAAAAAAAAACTCCATGTATTGTCGTCATCAACATGAGTTTTCAGCTTTTAATGTTGATTTTATATGATATTTTTATATTTCATTTTTTTTTTTTTTTTGTTTGCATAGAATTTTTATTTTTTACATCCTTTTCCGTTTCATAAACACTGACTTAAGTGTATTTTACGGGTATGAGAGTTTTTTTTTTTTTTGTATTTTTGTGTTAATACTTTTTCTGATTTTAATAGATGGTGTATTATGAAGTGAACTCCTGGTATTTTGTACCCAAAAAAAGTGTATAAATTTTTAAGTTTCAGAGTGTAAATTAATGGCTCTTGTTTGTGTGTGTGTGATTAAATCCTACATATGGACATGTTTATTTGTGAAAATGCGCGCGCACTCTGCTTGTGTAAGTAGAGGTTTGGGTATTTGTTAAGTTTTCAATACAGCTTTTCTAAAAAAAAATATACAAAAAATAACTGGCAAATTATATTAAACTATTAATTTTAATTTCACATTTTTTATTTAAGTTTTTTTGTTTTCATTTCCATATTGTGTGCAAGCAACAAAAACTTGAAGGTTGAACTTAAATGAGAAAAAAAATGGAATTTTCGTGTTAAGCTTTTGTATTTTTTTTAATTATTATTCAAAGGTATGGATGTTAATTTAAGATTTAAAATTTGTTTAAATGAAAAATTATTTTGAACATAAAATAATGGGTTGTGTATGTATGTGTATTGAGTGAGGGGTTGTGGTGAGTTTCTTTTAAATAAAATATTTTCTATTTATTTAAGTTTAGTTTAGTTTATTTTTTTTTCTTTTTAAGAAGGAGTAAAAAGGAGGGAAGCAAATTTAACCCGTCTCAATTTGTGATTTGATTTAAAAAATAATAAAATTATTTAATTACTAAAAAATAAAGAAATTTAATTTAATAAAAATTATAAAAAATTTAAACTTTAACAAATGTGGAAAAAAAATGAAATCAAATAACTTGTTTAATTATCTAATTAATTTTTGTTTATTAATTAATTGTAACAATAAACATATACATTATATTCTACCTTAATTAATTGAGCAAAGCCAGAAGGGCTTCCAACTGCTGTATGAAAAAAAAAACTTGGCAGTATTTGGGGGAAGTATACTCGCCTTTTTCAGCGCAACTTCAACTACCATAAAAATACCTAAATTTCCTGAAGCTTAAAAATAAAACACAAATTTATTATATTTCGTTAATTTATTTTTTCTTACAAATATTACTTAATTACATAAAATATCCCTTCTTAAGTATAAGGATCTTGATAATTCTGAATAAATCCGTAACTGTTCGTTATTTTTCGTTGAAATCAACTAAACCTTAACTAAAGCGATTTCTCAATGATATTAAGATATTATGCGTGATAACACAGGCCTAACACTATAACTTCAAATCAAAATATAAGTTATTAAAAATGAAATTCTAAACAAAATCCAACAAATTTGAAGAATTATATTTTCATTTAGAATAAAAAAATATTTTTATTAAAATTACCATTTTTATTATAGCGAATATCTTTTGTCCTAAAAACTAGAATAAATCAACTAAAATAAAAACAGTGAAGTAGAGAAGGATAAGGGATACTGAATGCAATCCTTTTGTTTTGTTTCTAAAAACACATTGTTCATTCATTAGCGTGAATATTTTGTACTCCTTCACTTCTTCAACGTCATTCATTAATTAATTCTTACATTGTTTTACTTTCTTTTTTGAACGCAACAAACAAAAAAAAAAAGAAGGAATGAATGTAAAAGATTTCTATGCCATCATCATAATAAAATATTTTTGTATAAAAAATGTAAAAAAAAATTAAATATCTTAAGTCTTAAGTTGCACATGATGCTTTTTATTTAACAAAAAAAAATATATATATAAAATCTATTCATTATACATTTAAAAGGTTTAGAAGAAATACATAAACTTTAGCACAGTGTGTTTGATGAAAGAAATGGTTGTTTTAAAAAAAATTTATGTTGGATCTAGACTGATAATTTTTTTTCTAAAATAAAATATTTACAATAAATCAAAGAATGTGTTATAATAATTATATAGTACAATTTGAACTATTTAAGAGTAAGTCTTTCAAAAAAAATTATATTTGCAACTTCATTAAGTAACAAAATTTGTAATGATAAAAGAATGAACATTTTAACCGATTTTTTTGTATAAAAAGTTCATAAAAAATTTTATTTATTTTTATCAATAACTAATTTGTTATCAAAATGGACTTACACCGCTTTCAAAGAAAACGGCTCATTAAAAAAACTGTCTGGAGTTATATTTTTGCAGTTTTTTTTAATTCAAAAATCACCTTGTTATCATAGTAATTAGATGTCCTAATTGCCTAATCGACTTTAAAACTTTAAAAAGTGTCAACTGAAATCATCATACTGTTCAAGTGGCTTTGAACAGTACTAATTTCGTAATTAAGTAATTTTGCTGCGATTTAAAAATGTACATATTTTTTTAATAAAATCTGATAATAAGTAAAGGGTGTTGTTTATAGAGGTATAGAACTTTAAGTTGCAATAAAACAACGATGGATTATTCGATTGACATGAATTTTATTTATCCGATCGATAATCTTGTGGCATTTCATTTTAAATATGATTTCTGGCATATGACCGCCACGGCTGCCGCGGATGTAGTCTAATCTGGACGTCAAATTTTCGATGACTTTTTCCAATATTTGTGGCCGTATATCGGCAATAACACGGCGAATGTTGTCTTTCAAATGGTCAAGCATTTGTGGCTTATCCGCATTGACCAATGACCCCACAGAAAGTAGTCTAGCGGTGTTAAATCACAAGATCTTGGATGCCAATTCACAGGTCCAAATCGTGAAATTAGGCGGTCATCAAACGTGTCTTTCAATAAATCTATCTAAAATTGCACTATTTGCAAGCGTTGTCCAGGCGTGAAGCTATTCATGATGAATTGCCAAACCAAACTGAGAATAAATCACTTGACAGCTGTTAAATCGGTCGCCATCTTGTAAAGTAATGCCAACTTAAATATCTATACCTCTATAAAAAACACCCTTTACATATTAAGATAAAAAAATCTATATTAACACTTTAAAATAAGTTTTTAAGACGGGTTTTAAAAACAATAAAAATCAACTAAAGTACCAAACGTTAAATAAGTTTTAAAAAAGTACCATATTTTGTAAAAAGTACCTTTTAAAAAAGAAAATATTTTTTAAAAAAGAGAATTTTATATACCCCACAGTGCCATTAAATTAACAAAAAATAATAAAAATATTCCAATATATTTTTTGTGATATTAAAAAAGTACCAAGTCGAAAGAATTGGAAAAGTTAAATACTTTTACTTTTTTTTATACAATTGCCTAATTTAAAAAACTGAACATTAGGAAATGTACTAAATAAATTGAAATAAAGTATATAAATTGTTGTTCTCAAATGTCACATTTGTTGTACACTTCGGATATGCCAACAAACAACCGAGTCCATACATCGAGATTTACTGAATGCAACCAAGTAGCGTCCAGGACCATATATTGTATTTAGAGTTGTGATTACAAAATGGAGATTCAAAATCAATAAACAAAAATGTACTCACATGACATTCACATGACATTCACATTAAGTAGAGCCTCCCGCCCTTCTATTCGAATAAATAATTACATGATACTATGTCAAACAAATACCTTGGCCTTCATCTTTATCGGCGCTTTACCTAAAGAGGTCACATTGAAGCAAAGTTGACACAGTTGAACTAAAAGCAGTGCAAATAAATTGGCTTATTATTCAACCCTAAGCCTAGAATCAAAATTCTTTATAACCCGATCGCTTAACCAATATATTGTTACGATATTCAGTTATGGGCTACTGTCCCAACTTTGTTCCCACAATTTAGAAAATATTAAAAAATTTAAAATATTACAGTCACTTCCTTTTATATTAAAGACTCGAACGTTCTCAAAGATCTGAACGTGCCATTAGTTAAAACAGAAGTTGCGAAACAATGTATTTAAAGGTGCCTCAAACACAACATATCCGCTGGCACATAACATCTTAAATGATCGCGGTTACTTTCGACTAAGAGGAAAGGAGACTCCTTCTCTTGCCCGAAGATCAGAGGGAAGTAATGATAACAGTAGCTGTGAAACATACAATTTCTTGTTTTTTTTTTTTTTTTTGTAAAATAAATAAAATAAGCAAAAATTTTAAACACAGCTGATAAGTTGGTTAAATAATATTATTATTAAGCATATGAGTGTTGGTGGAACTTCATTGTAATCGAAACTTTTTTCAGCTCAAACTTGCTAAAATAAAACCGGATTCGAAGCTTAATAAAATGATCTATTGCTATGTGCGTAGGGAAGTATAATGGCTATGACTAGCGAAACAAATCCTTTGTAATAATTTTTAAACCCTTAACAAGTGTATGTTTATTTTTCGATCATAATCACCTAAGAGCAAAGTTTGTTTTAGGCTAAAGAGCCTTGTTGCTCCCAAAAAATTGTGTTACTTTTTGGACCATACATATTGAAAAAGAATCTGGTCTTTTAGTAATAGTTACGGATAATCGATATTGCGTTCCGATAATCGAAAAGCAATTTAAACGCACTGGGCACCTTCTGGTCATGAACGTTGAATCGAATTTTCTTTTATATTCTAATTGAGAACCTGCGTAATTTTTGTACAATTCCTAAATATTTTTTTACAAATTAAATATAGTAACATGTCTATCGCAACACACAATTTTATAATCTGTCTTACTTTTATATTTTAGAAAATTTTCCAATTTCGAAAAAGGAAAAAAAACCAACCGTTAAATTTTATCCCACAGTGCACATCTTAAACTTCTTCTGTACATTCTGTTGCTTCTTGTGTTTGTATATACATAATATAATTTCTTTCTTTTATGTCCTTCAAGAATTATTCTGGTTTAATTTTTATAAATTTTTTTCTTGTTGTTGTTATAAAAGCTTTTTTCTATTCAGACCTTTTAAAGAACCAAACAAGAAGTATAAAAAAATAAAGTGGAATAATTCTAGTATAAAAAGGGGTTATTCTGTCACTTCAAAAATGTTGACATGTTCAAAAGAAATTAGGGGTAATTGACTTGTTTGAAATTATTTGGATTTCATTTTCAATGTTGTTTAAAATAATCAACAACTTGAAATAATGTGACGGACTCCTACAAACAAAAATGTGTGACACAAAGAAATAAAATCTTGATGGTACCTTTATGACCTAAACTAAGTAGCACACAACAACAAAATGCTATTCTTATAATACCTAATTGTCCTTTTTGACTACAACGTTTACTCACTCTCTCACTCATTTTACTATTTACTCGTTCATTAAGCCAAGTAAAAGAAATAATAAATAAAAAGACCCAGATCTTGTCTTAGCTGTATTCACTAACCAGTAGTTGCCAGATAAAATCGGCATATTATGCAGTAAATCGTCAAAACTTTTTTTTAAATGTAAAACTTTAATATTTTCAATAATTATTCGTAATGAGTTTTCTGCAGGTTTCGATGAGAGTTAGATTTATATGCGTCATGTGGAACAATAATTTTTTTGAGTGTTTAGATTTTTTGGCGCTTGTTATATTAATATCAATATCCAGCACAGTAACCTTCAATACAACTCCGTTCCCCTTAACTGTTTTTTATTACTGGACTACTGTCGAAATTTGAGCAAATGACGTATTCGTGGAACAAGATTAACGTGAGTACCTGCCATACTCGGCCTAACCTCAAGGTGGTCTTACCACCGAGTGAAACTTAGGCGTAGACTAGCGCCCCCATTGTGTAGTATAACAACACTTTACGATTGCCACCAATCGCTTTTTGTGTGTGATACAGTCACAATGAGTAGCAATTTATATAATATGGCAAGCCTTTCCAAGGCAAGCCTAGATCCATATTATAACCTCTTGCTTAGGGGTTTGGAGACTATCTAAACTCCGTCTGATGAGAGTGCAACAGCACACTTGATCGATCTTGCACCTTACCTACATAATCGATCTTAAACCACAGCCACCACGTGTACCCCCGAAGGGGACCTCACCAATAACCGGTCACAGAGAGGATAGGCTCTCTGTGGGGCTACCGATTCCCGTGGTACCAGTCCTTTGGGCACTGGTCAGGCCTCGAAGAGGACCCGTGTTATAAAACAGAAGACCTTTTCTTCCAGATTTAGGCTCTAGGAACCCTAGCGTCTGGTGCCCCTATTTTCCCCGAGTGGACCGCGTCAAAGCATTTGCCATATTCCTGCAGTGACATTTGGAACCCCCGGGGGTAGCAAATGACGTATATTACATAATTTGGGTTTGACAGCCATTAAAAGGAGACAACCTAGATTTTTTAAGAAAATTAGAAAAATCGAATTTCTTACTTCCGCTAAGGTCTTTCCAGAACAAATGACACCAAATGTTCAGATCGGACAAAAAGATGTGGCTCCAAAATTCATTTGAACGTTACATTTTTATTCGCTGTGACTTTTTATTAATTTTATGAAACTAGCATTTTTTTCAAAAATCTGGCAACCACCTTTTCTATATCTTCATGATATTTGGTTTGTTTGACTTAAGGCGAATTCATAAAAGGTAAACCCGAGAGCTCAGCTGACTATTTTTTGTCGCCATCTTCTAATGTCAAAATATACTAAAATTTTTTTTGACAGTCGTAAATGATTTATACAAAAACAAAATGTACGTATTTTTATTACAGAGTTGTACTTTTTTTCGCCGCGAGTCTACCTTGTTTATTGTGCCATGGTTTGATTATCTTTAAAAGGGGTAGTAATCAAAAACATGGTTTTAAGTGAGCGAAGAGAGTTGTTTGTTTTATAACAAAACATTTTTTTGATTGGAAAAGAGTTGGTTTGTTTTTGACATCTATTTCTTTATTTTCTAGTGTTTTTTCTCAGCTAAAAAAAAATTTGCTAAAATAGGAAAGAAAGCGATAAGAAACATTCGACCTGAAAAGCTGATATTGACTTTCTATTAATTTCATAAAACTAAATTTTTTTGAAAAAATCGCCAATTAATCACCAAAATCGCAACCACCATTTTTTATTAATTTCATGATATTTGGTTGGTTTGACTAACTTTTGAAGGGGAAACAATTAAAAACATTGTTTTGAAAAGGAGGAGAGAGATGTTTAATTTATAACGAAAAGTTATTTGTTTATTGCAAAAGAGTTGGTTTGTTTTTGCCATGTGTTTTTTACTAGTGCTTTTTCTCAGTTGGAAAACATTTTCCTCTTGATAAAAAAGAAAGAAATGGATAAGAAACATTAGCTCTGAAAAGCTGATGATAACTTTCTAATAATTTCATACAACTAACTTTTTTTTTTAATCGCCAATTAATTACCAAAATCGTCAAATCTGGCAACCACCTTTTTGTATTTTCATGATATTTGGTTTGTTTGGCTACCTTTAAAACGGTAACAATTAAAAACATGGCGGAGAGGGATGTTTGTTTTATAACAAAACGTTTTTATTGCAAAAAAGTTGGTTTGTTTTTGCCATGTGTTCTTTTTCTAGTGCTTTTTCTCAGCTAGAAAACATTTTTTTCTTGCTAAAAAAAAGAAAGAATGCGATAAGAAACAGTAAATCATTTACTTTACTAGGGCTTATTGGAAAATGTGTTATACTCCTTGTATACTCATTCATATTAAATTTTTTTTTTATTAGTATTTTGTATGTATATTAATTTATTAATTAATAACAACAGCAGCAGTAGCAGTAGCATAAGCAGCTACAACAAACAACACGAGATAATAAATCTAAAGAAGTTAAAAGAAATAGGAAGTGAAAGCATTAAGTCAGTATTTTTAAAGGATTTTTGTAACCATTTTCTTCTTTGTGCTACAGTCTGTTTACAAAGTGTCTGTATCCGCACAAAACAGAGGGAGGAAGGGTTGGTTGTTTGTTTGTTTGGCTGAAGCAAGATTATATGAGATTTTATCTAAATGGTCATTATAAGTTACAAGTGTTTTATTTCGAAATTGATTTAACCTGCATATCAGAGATTGAAGGTGTAATTTGTAACATTATGGTAGACAAAGGAATTCTTAACCACAGGCACAAACTGTTTATATAAAAGAAGTGTTAAAAATAGACTTTTCATTGTAAGACAGATAGAGGTATTATTAAGTAGCAGTATCCGCCATGGGTCTAACAATATTTTGTGCAAATTAGCCTTTTGTTTCAAGAGTAATCGACACACAATTGTATGAATCTTACTTTTATAGTGATGGTGCTAAGGTTTATATGTTTACTTTCTATAGATATACCCATCTCTGCATATGTACTAAGGAGTTGAATTGTAGAGTATTGTAGAGTTCTGTAAATTTGGCCGTCTGCTGGCAGGCACAAAAGTTGGTTTTGAGCACCCTCGGAAGTTCAGACTTATACCTCCTCGTGTTGGCGGCTCAAAACAGACTCCTAGTTGGGTTATGTCTCTGCTAGAGATCTGGCTAAATAAGTCGAGCGGTAAGAGATGACAACACTCTTTTAAGCCAGTTTCACCTTGTGAACCTGGTTCTATAAAAATAGCCTTAATCTCTTGTGGAACAGCATACGCCAGGGATGCTTTACCAAGAAGGGGCTTGCCCTTTAGTATACGAACTCTGGATATTGAACTCTGGATACCTATCACGTCAAAACTACTGGATGAATTTTAATAAAATTTTGTAAGGAGATACCTTAGTATCTTTCTGCAAAAATATCTCCTTTCCAAGAGAAAATAGTGAAAAAGTAGAGATAAGTACTAAATTTTACCAATTCTATGTACTGAAAACTTGGCAGCACCTTTTATTTTTGTCAGCGTGATATATTAAACACTATCTATAGAATTCTACAATAATTTTACAATTTCATATCAGTTTAAGTACTTTATCCAGGGATGGGTACCTCTAAATAAATTGAATACGTAAAAAAATTTCCTTTTCAAGAGAAAAAGTATATAAAAGTACTAAATATTACCAATTCAATGGTACTGAAAACTTGGCAGCATCTTTTATTTTTGTCAGCGTGATATTTTTAACACTATTTATAGAATTCTACAGTAATTTTGCAATTTCATTATAGACTCGCACATAAGGAGTTCTGTATGGATGGACATAATTTTCTCCATAATTTCGTGGGATAAAATTATATAAATTTTTTGAAAAATAAAACACAAGACCGTGGGGATCGGGGAGGTATAAACCATGAAGAGGCGGAAGGCTAAAGAAAGGTCCGCAGATGAATAAGAATACCGAAAAATACTAATCATACCAGTTATGGGGTAACTAGTAATCATACCAGTTACCCCACTAAGCACTAAGGGTAGCACCTCATGCTGAGCACTTCGCAATACGGGCGAAATCGTGCGAACTGTGGAGCTTTTAAACTTGGAATCTTCAAGTATCATCTAGTTAAGATAAAAATCGAAGAAGATGATACTTGCAGACTGTGTCTGGAAGAGGCTGAGACGGCAGCGCACATTGTGTGTGAATATCCGGCACTAGCTAGCATAAGACTTAGGACCACTGGTAGAAGCTTGTTAAATGTAGATGGCTTAGTGGACCTGAGCCTTCAACAGATGCTAGCAATTAGAGACTGCGTGATGAGAAAGAAGGCCGACAGTTATCAGTCGATAGTCTGAAATCACTAAAGTCAAGATTAAAGGCTGGTTGTAGCACGTGACTCAAAGAAAGTAAGGTTGCTGTGAATTACATTTCGGTTGCCTATAATCATAGCGGACGGAAGGGGATGAAAAACGGACACATCAAGGATGTGGTCTGCTTCGATATTCAGCCTACATTAATAATAAGAGTTCTGTAAATAACTTTTAAAATTTCCCGTTTACAAAAATTAAAGGTGCTGCTAAATTTTTTAATCCCTTAAAATTATGTGCCTTCGGGTTTTTATCGCATTTTCTTGTTGGAAATGAATAAGATATTTTTGCGGGAAAAAAGTATTCTATATTTAAACCGAGAAACCAAAGTATCTACTCACAAAATTTTAATAAAATTTATCCAGTAGTTTTTATGTGATGCGGACACATACGGACAAAGACAGCTAAAAGACAGCCAAAAATGTCTATTCCATATCGACTACTATCTGCACCAGCAACAATATTTTCAAAAAACATTTTATTTGGTTTTATTATATGTATGGATTTTATTATTTTTTTTTTTTTTTAATATAAAAGTACTAAGGCCCATTGTTATAACTAGCATTTAGCTAAAGCTAGGATTTTGTTGGAGCGATAAGTAGTTTTTCGTTATAATAATGAGGATAATGCTCATTGCTATATCTTGTCCTTATAGTACGTGATAGTTAAGTGTTTTTTAGTTAACTTTAAATAACGAAAAACTATTTATCGCTTCAACAATATCCTAACTTTAGCTAAAGGCAAGTTATAATAATGGGCCTAAAAGTAGTGAGAGATCAAAACAGTTGTATTAAAGTTTAACTAAAAATATTTTCAGCAACATTTGCTTAAATGAAGCAAACAAATTATTCTTTTCCCTTATTACGTGCATAGAGCTCATGATTTAATATTGGCATTTATAATTTTTTACTACAACTTAAATTTCTAGTTCGTTATGATGCATTTGTTACATCTCCACTTTGAAAATCATTTTAAAATTGCTATTCAAGTGCGGCAAGTGGACCATGAGATATTACAAAGTGCTTTAATGGACCCAATTAATTAAACTAAATTACTGTAAAATATTTCTACAAACTCTGTTTGAAGTTGACTCTTGTGGTTTGTAACTCAATAAAATTGCAATTTTAAGGGCAATTATTAATTAATTTTAGTCCCAGTCAATTTCTTGTAATGAAAAAAGATAAGTTAAAAAAAACTAAAATTAAAACATAGTCCCAGCAATATGTTTGTCAAGTACTTTTTTAAGAAGTGGATTTTTTTTTCAATTTAAAATTTATTAGTGGTTCATACTTTTTTATTAAAAAGGTACTTTCAACTTAAAAAGGTACTTGAATGAATTCTTTAATTTAAAAAACCCCTTTTTTATTTAATAATTATTATTAATATAAAAACCCTTTTTTTAGTGATTTTATTAAAATAGTATTTTTAATGGAAATTTTTATAAAAACACTTTTTTTGGTACTTTTAATTTTTTTAATGGTACTTTTAATGAAAAAATGCGTGTTTTAATAAAAGGGTGTTTTTTATTAAAAACAATTAAACGCTTTTCCGTAAAAAATTAAATTTTTGTTATAATGTATATCTTCTTTAAACTGCTTTGTAATTTATTAAAAAAATACACTTTTAAAATATTTTTTTTATAAAAAGGAAAAATATCTTTTTTTTATAATTATGTTTTTTAAGGAATTAGGAATTATTTATACAAATTTAATATTTATATTTATTTTTAGTATTTCACTACACCATTGGGTAGCATCTCCAGGAAATAAAAATAAATTTAAAATTTTTATAAAAAAAGACCTAAAGCTAAAAAAAATAATAATAAAATTATTAAAAAGGTCAAAAATTACAATAATTATTTAAAATCTTTTTTTTTTATTAAAAATGGAACTTTTAATGAAAAATGTGTTTTTTTCTCGACTTTTAGATAAAAATTTAACTTTTATTAAAAAGTCTTGTAACCAAAATGTTATATCTTGTTAAAAAGGTACTGCAAATAAAACAGTGATTGTTGTTACAAAGGTCCTTGCCTTTAAAAAGGTAATTTATATTAAAAAAGTACTTTTTATTAAAAATGTAGTTCAAATTAAAATCTTAATTTTTAAAAAATATTTACTCCTTAACTAAAAAGATACATTGTTATTAAAAAGCTTTTTTTATTATTATTTTTTAATTAAAAATTTAATTTTCCTTTTAAAAGTACTTTTGCTAAATCGGTATTTTTTATTAAAGAGCAATTTTTAAGAGGCTTTTCTTATTAAAATTTACATTTTAATAAAAAGATAATTTTTATTGGAAAATGAACGTTTTATATTTTTAAGGTACCTATTTTAAAAATGTACTTTATTATTAAAAACCAAATTTTTTTATTAAAAAGGTACGTTTTCATTATAATGTTTTTTTTTATGAATAGATACTTTTTCATTATAAAGATTTTTTAATGAAAACGTACTTTTGCATTAAAAAGATTTTTTTCTTAAAAAAGGTACTTTCTATTAGAAGGTAAGTTTTATTCAATTTTTTTTTTATCAAAAAGCTACTTCTCATTTAAAAATAAACAGTAGAGTCTTTTTATATAAATAGTACTTTTTCATTACAAAAATACTTTTTTCTAAAGATATCATTTCTTTAGAAAGATATTTTTACTAAAAAGCAACCTTTTATAAAAAGGTGATTTAAATTAAAGCGTTTACTTTCATTAAAATGTACTTTCCAATGAAAGGAAACTTTTTATAAAAAAGTACTTTTAATTTAAATACTATTTCTTTTATGAACTTACTTTTTATTTGTTTGCATTGGTACTTTTTTTTAAATGTTTTATTGTTTTATTAAAAAGATGCATTTCATAAAAATACACTTCAAAGAAGGATTTTATCAATAAGGTGTTGGTTTTATAGATAATTATTCAAAATGTCCCATTTTAAAAAATATTTTTTTTTTAATAATTTATTTTGTTAAATATACTTTTTAAAAGAAAATATACATTTTTAAAAAGCATTGTACCGAAGTTTAGTTATATATAAAATTTTAAAATTATTTGCAATCTTTTTAAAAGATACTGAATTGATTTTTTGGAATTTTTTAAAATCTGCTGTTAAAAAGTATTTTAGAGAGAGATTATTTTAAGAAGGTGCGTTTCAATTTTAAAATATATTTTTTTCAAAGCTGAATTAGGTACTCTTTCAAAAGATGTTTTTTAAAAGCTAGTTTTTTAAGTTACTTTCTTACAAAGTACTTTTTAAAAGGTTGTATTTAGTATTTGCTTCTAAAATTTTTTAATTTCATTCTAAAGCACACTTTTTCAAAGCTGTTTTATAAAAAGTATTTTAAAGCGGACATTTTTCTTGAAGGTGGATTGCAAAAGGTATGTTTAAATGGTACTTTTATAAAAAGGTAATTTTTCGAAGAGTAGTTTTTTACGTTACTTAAAGGTTCTTTTTGAGAAGGTACTTTTTGAAAAAGTATCTTTTTAAAGTACGGTATTTTAAAAGGTTATTTTTTAAAAAATAACTTTTTGAAAAAAGAGTTTTTGAAAAATCCCTTTCTAAGGTAAGAGAACTTTTTTGAATGTACTTTTAAAAGAAACTTTTAAGAAGGTACTTTTTAAAAGATATTTCTTTAAGCTGGTGTTTTAATTATATTTTTTTAAAGCTATATAATAACAGGTAATTTTTTAAAGGACTCTTTTTAAAAGGTATGAGTACTTTTAAAAGAATAGAAACTACTTTAAAGGTACGTTTTTGAAGAAACTGATAGAAAAAGTCACCAAAAGCAGTAATTTTTAAAACTTACTTCTCTAAAGCGTAGTATTGTTGATCATATTTTGCAATGGTACTTTTCTAACGGTACCTTTTTAAACATATTTTTCAGTTTAGTACAACATTTGGCTGGGATATTTTAATAAAATGAATAAAATGTCATCCAAGTCAATGTTGATTTAATACTAATTGAAAACACTGAAAAAAAAACAATTCTTAAATTAAATATATTTTTTGCAGAAATAAAACTACAAAAATCAAAAGACAATGAAAAATACACAATAGCAAAACTAAATAATATGAAAACTAAAAAAACCGAGAATTAACTTCACATGTCATCCAATTATCATTTGGTTTTTATTATTATTCTTCTTCTTCTTCTGAGTGCAAAAGTTTTGTCGCTTTATTGGATTTTAAAATTAAATGCATTCTGAAGATACAAATAAATGTACGAGTATAAATCCAAGTATAAAATTAAAATTGAAATGAAAATTAAATAATGTAAATCAGAGAGGAAAAAAAAGAAAAAAAAAAATAAATTTAAATCTAAATCTAAATAATGTTGAGGTTGTGAATAGTTGTTGTCTGTTGCTGGGTTCGGAGACTGCCAACAATATCTTCTTCATTCACTTAACGTACTACAACAAACATTGTGTTATTTGTAAGTTTGTAAAGAATAAGTGAATGATGATGGGGTGCCTGCCCTAAATTTGTTTCTTGGTTTTTCTTAACATAGACTTAATAACAACAACAAAAAAATAAAACATAAAATAGAAAACAATTTCCATACAGCTCGAGAAAGGATTTGCTATTATTTGTAATATTATTTAGAATTTTAAATTGAAAGAAAATATGAATTTTAGATATTTTCAAGTTACTACTGGGTTGTTTGAAAGTAGAATTATTTATTTTAAATTTTTTTATTTTTTAATTATAATGCGATTATTAAGAAAACAAATTTTAAAGAATAAATTTAATAGATTTTCTAAAACTCGTCTTCATTTCTTTTGAAAATAAAATAGTTTGTCCTTAATTTTACTACTGGTTTGTTTGCAATTACATTTTTTTTAATTCTAATACAAATATTATACAATTATTTTATCAACATTATTTTATCAATATTTAAAGTTAAAAAGTTTTAACAAAACAACAAGTTTTGTATGAAAATTTGTTATAATAAACCTTTTAAATAACAAAAATATTTTATTATGAATAGTAATAAATATTTTAAATGTACAGTGGCATAGAAAAGTATACATATACCTACCTAACTAAATGCATTTTACACAATATAATAATTAAACAAAATCAAACAATTGGTTTTAAAACAAGTCTTATTACAAAACTATTTTAGTAATAAATTTTAAGAAATTAAATTTTTAAAATACAGAATGGTGTTTTTTAATAAAAAAAATAATTCGTTTTATTAATTCAGATTGCTGTGATTGACATTCAACATTCTAACCCAATTTGCACAAAAAAAGAATATTAAGATTGGTTAATGTAAATCCCTCAATTCCCACAAAAGTTTAAAAAATTTCCAAAAATGGTAATGTTCAGTTATTTTTACTGGGTTTATTATATAAGGCAATAAAGGATATATAGGATCATTTAAATTTTATATTTTTATATAAATTATATTTCGTTTAATTTGATATTTGCCACAAAAGCCTTCAGAAATGGATCATCTAAATATATCTGAAGGCTTTCGTTCTAGTGGCAACAGAATTTTGGAATTTATTTTTTAGAATTTATATTTTGTATAAAAATAACTTTCAGAAATAAGCTGGTAACAACCTTCTGAATAACTGACATAGGCGTACCAAAAAAGAAATTTATAATATATCGATTTTTTAAATTTTTTCAAAGCTTGTTACCAGGGTTCAGAATTTTTCATTTGTAAGCATTAAAATTTCAACATTTATGATATAAATGAGATTTCTAAAATTTTATAATTTTTTACACGATCATAAATGAACAACAGAAAATGATCTGCCTACGAGCACACATGAATGAGTGTCGCAGTTTGTTTTTTTTTAACATACATGAACGGTGAAAACCAAAGAATATCCTTATTATTCATATGTGATAAGTAATGTGAATGAGCTAATTAACTCATTCTAATTAATGCTCTTTTACGAGTACATAAATGTTTTCAATTTTTTTTCATTTATGAACGTTTTCATTTATGAGTGCTCTTGTATGAAATTTCTTATAAATGAGATTTCTGAAACACTTTGTTACTCCAAACGCCGCCAGTTGCACATTACAAAATATATGCATGCATACATTTATGCGAATGCTTAATGCTAAAAAATTGTAAATTCTCACATATTCCATTTCAAATCAACCAAAAAAATTGTTTTCAAATTTACCACTTCCGATTTTATTGAAACTTTTGTTGTTTATATTCTTCGACCTTCTGAAGTCAAATATCATTTTATAAAAATTCTATCTCTTACAGTTTTTTAGCTATACAGTTATCAAAATAGGAAAATATCGCTTTTTTGCATATAAGCTCGAGGATTAAATATATTCTTATTCCAGTTCTATAAGCCCTAGGAAGTTGAGTAAGTAATAGCTCATTTTAAAGGGGATTTCATATGCTTTAATTTGATATCAATCATGAAAAAAACTAATTTTTAACAAATTATTTTCTTATATTTAGAAAAAAGTTTTATAAAAATCTTTGAGATAGTGTCAGAGAGTCAAGGAATATATATAACAAAAGTTTCAATAAAATCTGAAGTAGTAAGGTTTCCTGATGAGCTAAATTAAGCACAAGCCATTTGTAGATTTTGAATGCCCCGATCCGTAACTAAAGTGAGTAATTTCTCACAATGAAATATTATGGTCATGCTGTTTTACACAGGGTGGAGTAGAGTTTAGAGTTTATAAAATAAAAATATTAAAAAGGAAGTCTACTTTACGACTCTGAGTTTAGGAACAACGTGCACGCATCATGGTCGTTATCGCTTAAAGTCAAACAGGCCGTTCTTGTTGCTTGGCCTTCGAGTGGTTTGCGTTTCTCTCTCAAACTGGCTGATTGGCTTCCTCGACTAGCTGTACTGCGGTACTGTTATTGGTGGTTGCTTTAATCAGTCACGTGTAATCGTTTTGGTTATTATGTATAACCTAGTTATTTTAATTCAATAAGTCGTACATTGGTGGAGCACCATTTTTAACTCATTTTTTCACTGGAGGAGCACCATTAAACTCAACTTTTCACTGGGGGAGAACCATTAAACTCAAGTTTTCACTGAAGGAGCACCACTAAACTCATTTTAATTTAATCTAGCTGAATTTGGAGTCCCAACTCCTATTCGAAGGCAAAGGTCGCACTACAGATTTTGGAGGAAACTAAGGATACCATACCCTGCCATTACCCAATTTTTTGTTTAGAAGACAAAAATGTCTGTGTTTTCATCACGTAAAAATGTAAATTGAATTAAGTAAAATTTTTGGAGAGACTTTCCCGTAAAAATATTCACCGAGATAGTGTGATTTAACGCCTTTTGATATTTTCTTTTCGGAACTAATGGAAGAGTAGAGTCAACGATGCCAAACGGTGGAAATGCTATAGCAGAATTAAATAAGGAGAGACGACGCAAAATAATGACACTCGCAACGTTATGTCACCGTTATAAAGTTTCGGTCATAGTTGTAATATAAAATAATTATACGCAGGCATTAAACAAGCTTCCTTTTACTAAAAAATCAGTCCCGTGACTAGTTTTACAGCAGTTGCCTTTTTTCTTGGGTTTTAAATTGCTTTTAATTATATAAATCGGACATCGCTATAGGCTTTAAAGAGTTGTAGAAGTAATTTTGGTAGGCAAGTCCAGAAGAGCTCTTAGAGACAATGATTGCAATGCTGGTCATTCAAAGGAACAACATACTTTTAAGATTAGGCAAAAAGTTCTAAGGTTCGTTTTAATTGCAATTAAAGTTCGTTTCGAGCGAGTACTAGTTTATAGGTGGTGCGAAGTTTGGGAAGATCTAGAAACTCTGAAGCAAATTATCAGAGATTGCAAAGCCACAGCCCTCGTCGACTGGGCTAACGATTCAATGATAGGTTAGATGCTACTTGAAGATGCGGTGATGATGATGCGGTCAGATTTATTATGTAAATCGGCGATTGGCTTACTGACAGATACTGAAGTCCATCCAGCGAATAGTATCAGTGGGTTTTTGCGGAGAAATGCATAAAAAAGAAAACACATTGAATCAATAAGTTTTCCAATGGATATGACTAGAATATCTAGAACTACCCTTCTTAATTTTACATAATCTGAAATAAAATAAATATAGGTATTTGTCGGTTCGAAGGACCACAATTTTGTTATAGAAATCAAATTATTTTTCCTCTTTACTGTATGCAAACAAACCTCTGCTATCGATACAAATGCATAAATTAAATTTTGAAATTGAATTATTAATGAAAACTCTCTACTTAATTAAAAAAATTGTTTTATATAGTAATTAATTTATGATTGTGGAATATACATAAATACATATTTATTAAGTTTTTTCTACACTGTTCGTTTTTTTTTTTTTGCAATTAACTTATTATTTCAATATAAAAACATAAATTTTCATTTCAATAATAATTAAACCAAAAAAAAAAGAAATATTAACACAATCGAACGCAAGAATAAACGAAACGAAACGAAAAAAATGAAAACTATTAAAACGAGGGTAATTGGGATTTAGAGACTGGGTTAAACAGCACACACAAGGACACACACATTTAATTTAAAGTTGATTATATATTTTTTTTTTGTACATAAAAATTATAGTTTTTTGTTTAAAAACTGAGTAAAAAATCATAACATTAAATCATAATAATACGAAAAAAAAACTGGACTCTACAATAATTCAGAATAATGAAAACATTAAACATAAAAATGTCATTGAAAAAATTTTTAACAAAAAAAGGCGACTTTTCTTTTCATTTTAAATAAAACAAAATGTTGGCTTAAGGCGTGCAAATAAAATATGAATTTTATTTATTTATTTTTTAATTAATTAATAAACCAAATGAAACAAAATACGAAAAAAACACTTTCTTAACAGAGTTAAACCAACGAAAACAAATGTAACTTTTTTCGCACAAAATAATGAATAAAAAATTGTTTAAAAAAATTGGTAATTTACAATAATTAATAATTAATTATAATATTAAACAACAAATATTTATTGTTATAAATTTAAAGTTTAAAAAAATACCCAGTTTAGTAAAGAAAATAACTCATGATGGTGGGGGTGGTTTCTTTCATTTGGCGCATATGTTTTCGTTTTTTTTTTTAGAATTAATGTTTTTTAACTTAAAGTGGTTTGTTTTTAAGTTTTTAACCAAAAAAATTAAATCTATATTTATATAGAATGGCTATTTACAGATGAGTAGAGATGTATAATTAAAGAAAGTCCTATATTTTTTAATTTTAATGAAAAGCTTAAAAACATAAAAGAGTAAGAACTAGAAACACCTAAAAAAAATTGTAGTTTAAAGAAAATATTGTTAATTTTTTTACAAAGCTGAAAAATCTGAAAGCTTTTAAAGCTGAAAACTTTAAAAGTTTATAAAGCTTAAGAATTTCGTATTTTTTAAGTAATCTCTATAGCTGAAATAGTTATCTTTAAAGTAATATCTAAGAAAATTGTGTACAATTTTTGAAAGCTCTTTGAGAGTTTGGAGCTTTAGAAAGCTCTACTACGTTTAATTAAAAAGTCCAGAAGCTTAAAATGGTCAAATGGTTTAAAGGTCGTAAAAAGTTCTTGAAGAATATTTTCTGCCTACTTTTTTGCATTTAAATATACTAAATATATAAAATTTTACAAATTAAAAATAACTTTCTTAATTGACTTTCTTAATTGGTAAAATTTAAAATTACAGATAAAATTTAAAGTCAAGCTTAAGTTCGTTTTATTCATTCTAAGAAAGAATAATTAAAATTGCAAATTAGGTGATTAATATTAAAGAAATTAGAAAAATTTAATTTTAGACACCAGCAGAATGGATTGGATTTTCTAGACAGCTACGTCCGTCATCAGCACTCTTCATATCTATCTACTTTGGGTAGTGTTTAGTTGTAAACATCATCTATTTAACCAACCAAACTCAGATAAAGGAATACGAGAAAAACTTCAAATTTTATCTGTTTGTAAAATAAATAGTTCGATTAATAAAATTTTAAATATTTAATATTTAAAAAAATATTTATACGGCTGATTCTCATTTACAATAAATATTGATTTTTTTGTGTCAGACTATCTACTGTGTGTTTAAAAATAAACAACGAAAATACTGTTGTTATGCCTTTCGGTGAAGACCTTCGTCACTGGCTGTTTTTTGGGTACGATAAGCGATCGCTTTCGATGTGATAACACTATTATCAAGCCATCATTTGGAAGGGTAACGTTCAATACACAAAATTTTTTTTTAAGAATTTAAAAAAACTCCGAAATTTTTTTTTTTATTATCTTTAAACTGATATTAAAAAAAATATATACAATTCAATAAAAAAAAAAACAACTTTATATGCCATATGCGCTTAAGATTGCAACTTCATAGTTTGTGTATTAAATTAAAAAAAAATATCCTTTTTCGATGTAAACTTTCTTTAAAACTTTTTAAAGTTTCTCAACTTAACAGTAACTTTAACTCGTTTAAAAATTGGGTTAAAGTCTTCTGATGATGCTAAATTGAGCACTAGCGAAATGGCCATAGAGACTAGCTTTCTCGTAGTAATCAATTTCAGTGAATTTATAATTTGAGTTAATAGCACGCTATTAATTAAAAATTAAAATTATGTAATTTTAAATTATTGAAGCCTAAATATTTTTATAGATTTTCTTCCGCAGTTTATATACTAAAAAATTATTTAATAACAAAATTTATGAAGATTTTCACAGCTCGATACTTTATTTTTATAAGAAAAATTCAAAAATTTAAAAGAAAAATTTTTTAAAGCCTTTTTGCATTGCATGGATTTTGAAGCTGAGTTTAATAAAATAACAACATTTTGTTTAATTTAATTTTTTTTTGTTTGTTTTAAAGAGAGGCAATTAATGCCTATATTAACAGTGTTACTTCCTTTGGAAAGAGATAGGTGTAGATAAGACAGATGGTTAGTGTGATAGTAAAGCTTCACTTATGGCAACACTGCAACATCACGTTATGATTATATTTGGAATTTTTTGGTGTTATGTATGCATATTGCCGGCGATTTAGTGCTATGTGGTTATACCGTCGAGGGAGGGCATTATTATAAAGAGAATTAAAACATAGCAGAAAAATTGATGTTGCCACGGCTGAGTATTAAACTCGTGAGCATGCTGTAGTAGTTAACGTGCTAATCACTTGAACTACAGCACCCTTAGACTAGCACTTTTGACTAACTTTATGGTGTTTAATTTCTTTTCATTTCTTTTCATAACACTCTAATATGCCTTAAAAGATTTGGCAAATCTATTTTTGAATTCACAAGCTCTTCTTGTATCGTTTATTGTTTACTGAAATACACCTTTGAAGTATCGATAATGCTAAGTAATCTAGGTAATAAATCCTGAATAAGATTTTCTATCAATACCATTTCCACCCAAATCCATTTTAAGCATCAGTAGTACCAGACAAATACCTTAAAATGTTCTTTGAAGCATTCATGTGCTCGATATGGGGATCGATAATTCTCTGTGGTAACTTTGCCCTGATTGTAAAATATCAGAACAAGTTGTGATTTCTAAACACATTAGTTCAGCCATTATAGTCTGATATGCGGATACATTTTTTTAGTATAATCGCAAAAAAAAAATTCCGCACTAAAAGTCAAATATTGAAGCCGATGTTAAAAAATGTCAAGTGATTAGTCAAATAATTGAATTAATTCACGGTGTGGGGTATAGAGATTTGGTACAACTGCTTTAAAAGCATTCTATACATATGTATAATCAAATAGTAACTCATTTCAGTCTGCCTGTCTGTTTTTCTTTTGCGTTCACATCACGTAAAAACTACTGAATGGATTTTAACGACATTTTGTGAAGAGGTACCTTAGTATCCTGATTCCAATATAGGATACCGTTTTTCCGCAAAAATATCTTATTTCCAAGAGAAAGTGGAGAAAAGTATTCTGGCGCAAAAAAAGTATTCTATATTTGAACCTAGATACTAAGGTACCTCCTCACAAAATTTTATTAACATCCATACAGTAGTTTTTACGTGAGACGAACACAGACAGACAGAGAGACAGCCAGACATAAAGAATAAAGTTACTGTTTTATTATAAGTATAGATTTTTAAAGAAAATATTAAGTTGTATCATTTTTGCTATGACAATTCCAAAAAAAAAAATACCTTACAGTTTTGTAATGCAATACAATAATACAATCGATACAGCAAAACGACAGCGTTGTGAATTATAGGTTCTGCTATAAGTTTACAGAGAGTATTTTTTCCATTTTAAGCTTCCAAGACTATAATTTCTGTTAGTAAAATTTAAAAAAAGTTTTTTATTACTTATATTCTAATACCCATAATTATAAAAATTAAAATATATTCGAAATCTATTTTATAACAAACTTTTCAAAGTTGTTCTAAAATACATTTCAAATAAGTTTTATTTTTTTTAAATAAGGGAGCTGAGCTTTTTCAAGTCTATTGTAAGAAATGTTTTCCTAAATATGGGAGAGAAATTTAAGAACAACTTCTGTTTGCTCTTATTTCACTTTTCTTTAATATTATGAGGCAAAAGGGCAAGTTGAGAAAATAAATTTCTGCAAACGTTTGATTCATTGGCTTTTATCACTACAAAATTTTTTCCAAACTTTCTCCAGTATCGATGACATCAAGAGAATTTGCAATCTACTACACAGGACAGAAAGAATTTTTTGGTCAATTAAAGGTATTAATAAGTTTAATTAATTAGTTCAATTAATTTTTTAATTGATTGAAAAATATATTCGTTTAAAACAGAACCAAAACAAATTTCGTAATTAAACAAATAATTGAATCAATTAAATCTTTAATTAAATTTTAATCTGAAACCAATTAAAACTTTTAATTGGTGAAAATATTTTTTTCTGTGCAGCGAATTCACTAGCTGCTTATAAACTTACCCAGTGTAATAATATTCTCTAGTGCTTGGCAGATTGTAAACAATCTATCAAGAGAAGTTGAAAGCCCATTTTTCTTCTCGCTACTCGCTTCTAGCTAAGTAAGCTTACCGTGTGCCATCATAGATTATAGAGAAATAGCTGAAATTGTCTTATTTTTCTTAAAAAAACACGTGATTTCAAATGGCTAGTTATTTGGTTACTCAGCGAGTAGAAAGACAGCTTGGTGTTTCATCATCATTCTCGCATATGACGAATCGTTGGCTTATAAACTCGCTGGCTAGTGTAAATTTTTCTTTTAAAAATAAAGTAGATTTTAAACTCGCTCAATGTCATCGATTTTTTCATTAAATTAAACATTTTTTTGTTTTGAACAAAATTGTTAATTTTTTGGATATTCTTGGTAAAAATATTAAACTTATAGCTGGCAATAAAGAACAAAAAATCAGAATATATACAAACAAATATTATGAGTAATATATGTATATATAAACGAACAAGTTTTAGTTTTTTATATAATAAATATTTACAAAATCTTTTTAATTATTTACAGTTAAAAAAACCAAAAATTTATATTTCATAACAGAAAATTGAATAAAAAAATATAAAATATTTTTAACAAAAAAAAAATTTATGTGAAAACTTAAAAAATGTTGTTTGTTATTTTTTTTTATTTTAATGAAAATTAATGATTTTTTTTATTTATTTTTTTAATTTTAAGGGGTCAAACTTTTTTATACAATTTTTTTAATTATTTTTTTGTTTTTGCAAAAAATGTAAGACAAAAGTTGGGACGGGTTAATCTGCTATTCCGCTAATACGCTTTAGTTTTTTTTTCGAAAACAGATTTTTCAAAACTTTTTAATTTTCAATGTTTCATTATAATGGAATATAATTAAATATTCCCTGAACAGAGAGGACCCTCTATTTCATTTGATTTCTTAAAAGAAAGAAAATGAAAGAAATAAAGTTTTTTTTCTAAAACGCTTCTCGATGATTATTATTGTTTTTTTTTTCTTTCAAAGAGAGAAACTATTTACAAAGATTGTGGAATTTTTTTTTTACAAAAAAAAAATGAAATTTTAAAAATTAAATAAATTATAAAAAAAAACAAAAATTATTAAAAAGTGTAAATTTGTAGACGATTTTTTGTTTATAATTAATTATAAATTAAATAAAATTTTATTCTTTTTAAACCTAATGAACGTGTTTTTATGTTTCTTTTTTATTAATAATGAATAAAAATTCAAATAAAACCTCTTATTTTGAAAACCAAATAAATAAACAAAAAAAAAAAAAAAATAAAACAGAAAATAAGAAATAAAAACAAAATATCAAATATTAAATAAAAAATAAAAAATAAAATAATGGAAAAGTACAACTGAGTAAAAAATTAGGAAAAAATTCTTTCTTGTTTTTGTATTTTGATTTAAAAATAATTTGAATAATTGAAGTTGTTGAAATTGGAAAAAAATGCTTACAATCATTCATATCGTCATTGGATCTCATTATATATTGATCCGATGAGGATAGTCTTGAATGCCCGTTCAAATTGGGATGAGCTCCCCCCCTATGATCACCACCATTATTGTTGGCTTTTTGATTTAAAACGCTACGCATCGCCATTGCAGATGGATTTGTTTGATGCATATACATACTATCACCTTCGCACTCACTTTCTTTATACTGCAACACATTGTTGTGTTTCTCATAAATGACCAGGCACCGATGACATCCTTTCCTAAAATTTCGTTTTTTCGTTTTAAAGTTTGTTTTTTTTTAATAAATTTAAATTTTTGCAATAAATTTAAATATATTTTTTTATAATTAATATTTTTTTTTTTTTTGAGGTTGAAAAAAAATTATAAGTAAATTTTTCTTTTAAAAAAGAAAGTAGATTTTAAAATATAAACCTGTTTTACATACGTTTTTAAGGGGGTTAATAATTTGTTTTTATTAATTCGAGGGATCAAAATGCATTATAGATTTTAGATGTTTTAATTTTATTACAAAAATAATTTAGGGTTTTTATATGAATTTATATGTGAAAATATAAAACAAAATTTATTTGCAAAATATTTAGAAAAGAATTAAACCTTTTTAAATAATAAATGAATTTTAAATATATTTAATAATTCATCTACATCTAAGTAGTTCAGAAGTTCTTTTTAAAAGCTTTTCAATCTAAAATTGTAATAAGAGTTTGCTTATTTACAAGTAATTATTACAAAAACTTGTAATTTGTAATAATCTGCCCCTATCCCGCATTAAATTACCGCCTTCATCATTTCCTATACAAATAAATAATAATTTTACCAATTAAAGGTTTTAATTAGTCTTAGATTAAAATTTAATTAATTGATTTAATTATTTGTTTAATTAGTATTTTTTTTTTTGCTTTCAACAAATGTATGTTTGAATCAATTAAAAAATTAATTGAACTTTAATTTAAAACTAATTAAAACCTTTAATTGGTGCAAACATCTTTTTCCCTATCCAATGTTTTAACGTTAGAATTAAGTAGGATCAGTTCCTCTATAAAGAGATGGGGCTGGTTTTGTGATTCACTACATACGTGACTTAGTTACAAACCTAAATAAACGTCTTAAACTAACGAGCCAATTATGGTAGTCTTCTCCCTAGCACTTTTCTATCTCAAACTCTTGTCCTAAAACTCTTACTTCTTTCTTTATAATCTTTCCTCTTTCATGCAGGCTATTGGGACCCAAGAGAGCAGCAAATACATAGCAGCATATTCAACCTATTCTAACCTAACATTTTTATTAATGATGTGCCCTCTCCAATACTGTATCGGTCGCTATGCCGCTTGGCACCAATAGAAACAATATTTTCGTATAATACCCTAAGAAAGCGGAGACAAGCAATCGGTTCAATCAGTAAATACAAATAGGAAGATCATCTTAAGATTGCTGGCTGTGCAATACCTATTGCTCGTAGTCTGGGACTTCCTATTAATAGGCACTGTCGTAGCTGCCGGATATAGGGCAAATAAGAAACAGTGTACAACCTTCTGAGCGAGTGTCTCGCACTCCGTTCTTCGTGACGCAAATTTTTTGGAGCAAACATAATAGATAACCTGTATGTTATCTCAAAGCAACAAAATGGGTCTAACTATTCACTAGGATCCACATGTGGATCGGTTTTATTGTCTTGACGAGTGGATTGATGTTTAAATGGAATCGCTTGATTCTACTTGCAAGCTTTAGCATAGCAAGCTGCCAAACAGAATGCTTCATAAGGTACAAGATATTATGTCATGATGGGCAGCTCTGTATTGGTAACATGTCACGGGAAATTTAAATATCACTTAGATAAATGATGAAGGTCGAAGAATATGACTGGCGAAAGACTAGGAACCAAGCAAGGGCAGAACGTGGATGAGAAAGGGCACTTCAGTCTTAAGCAAAAAATTAAGCAAATGCTAGCCTATTCATGGGACTCAATAAAGAAAAACGTAGTAGACAACTACCCTTCAATAGTTAGCTAAAAATAACGTCTAAAATAAACATTTTCTGATAGTACGCGACTTAGAGATGGGTTAAGAGATCGAAAATTCAAGTCAAACTTCTAAAATATTTCAAGTATCTCTCATGCTTTTCGTTTAAAGCCCATCCATTTGTGGTCGATTGGCCAGTGAATGGCACTACGCATATTACAGGGAAAATGTGGAATAAACTCTCTCCAGAGGTCTTTCCTTTCCCTTTCAATATAGGAAACTTCAAATCGAGTGTCCACAAACACTACTCCCTTTTTCCACCTTCCCATAACCTCATTTCCTACTTCGGGCACAATGCATTGCATGAGTAGGGGTCATCTCCTGAGTGGTGGTCCAAAAAAAAAACTAGTTGTTGTTGAGAATCTTTATAGGGATTAGTTGGGGGCTACGGTTTAGTGCAAAAGTGCACGAAACTTTTGTAAGCCTTTAACAGTACGTCTAGAGTAAAGATGGACTCCACCCATCCATATCAAGGTGTTAAATACTTGGCCCAGGCAGTTAAGATAATATAGTAACCGAATGTGTGCAAAAATAAACGGAAAGGTGGTAAACGCAACAGAGTTAAGGTCGATATGAACTCCCCCGGGGGTACTAATTGTCATTGATATACATTATCAAAGCTTTACCTCGATCCTGTATTACAGGTCTCTGTTATATAGGATCGAGGCCCGACCAGTGTCCAAACGACTAGTAACACGGTAACCAGTAGCCCAACAGTGGTACACGTGGTAGAGATGGTGCAAAGTTGATCAAGTATGCTGTTGCACTCTCAACAGAAGGAGATGTATGGTCTCCAAACCTTTAAACAAGAGGATAGAGCGTGTGTCCATGGTCTTGCTTTGTTCCATAAATCACTACTCATTAGCTCTTGCATTGTGCACTGTGCGATATTATGTGCGATGATAGGATGGTGGCATTTAGGTACTATTGTCAATCATTGCACTTGTATTGTATAGTTATTGTGTAGTAAAAACATGGAGCAATGGTGCTGGTCTACACATTATTTCACGCAGTGCTAAGACCACCGTCAGGTTAGCCTGACGGTCAGGTACTGACGTAAATCCTTATTACATCTGATGCTGTCGCCAATCTTCCTTACATTTTCTGAGGGCTTAAATTTTTAAAGCAGAATAACATTTGAGTCAAAAACTTTTTATTTTTTTATTTCGTATCGAGGCCTGTTCAGGAAGGTGAAGATGAAGATGAAGAGAGAACTTTGCACTTTGTGTTTATGTGTAGAAAGAATACATTAGATGGATATTGTCACCACTGTCAAACAACAGTAAACAAAGGTGTCTTCTCCTCTCTCTAGTGCTATTATGGTAACAAACATATCGTTTTTATTAAAATTTCGTTGCGCAATTTTCGTGGAAGGTATTATGAAAAATACCTTCATTTTGAAAATCAGATTTTAAATTTTTTTTAGGAAAACAATTTTGTCTAAAATATTTTGCAAATAACGTTTGATTTTTTTTTTTCATAATGCGATGAATATAATTAAAAAAATTAATTTTAAATATATTTTAAATATTTATAATCCTCATTGTTTATTAAAAAAATACTTAAAATAACATAAAATATTTGAGAGTAATAAATTTATTAAAAAATAATATGGTCGTAAAAAAAACAAAAATGAATTAATAAATAAAAGGTGGCTAAAAATAAATCAACGAGTATTATGGATTCATATTTTTTTAAATGAGAAGGAATTTAAAAAAAAAAATTATTTATAATGAGACGACAAATACGTAGTTTAAATATTATATTTAAAAGTTTAAAGATAAAAACAAAAAAAAACACATTTCAGCTACAACTTAAAGTCTGAATTAAAAAAAAATCTCAAGTTTATTTATTTAATTTTTGTTAAAAAAGCTGAGTTTTTAGAAATAAAAATTTTATATTTAAAATTAGTAGGAAACATTCATTAACAAAATTTGGAACAAAATCAAAATATTTTTTTAAATACTATTTATTTAATGGCTTTTTTGTAAACAACATAAAATGAGTTTTTATTTTATATGACAGGTAAAAAAAAGTAATTTAAGTAAAGTGGGGTAATTCATCGAAACATAAGAAATAAAAACGAATATAAATGAGGTTGAAAACGAGAAAGAAAACAACAACAAAAAAATATAAAGAACAAAATTGTTATAAAAACGCTAAACTGAAAAAGTTTTATTTTATTTTTTTTTTTTCATTTTATAAAAATAAACTACAAAAATCGTTGAAGTATTAACAAAATCAAATGAATGAACCAAAATAAGAATATTTCCAAGTAAAAATAAAGTTAAACTGAAAAATTAAATTTTTTTTTTTTTGGTCTTTAATATAAAAAATGTTAAGCACAGAGAAACACGCCAACTCTAAAGATTTTTAGTTGAAATTTTAATTTTTTCTTCTTTTTGTTTTTCTTGGTTTCTTTTATAATTTTATAGTAAAATACATACACATACATATAATGGTAGAAATAAATAATAAATAAACGAAAACTGAAAACTGAAATTTATATGTGTTTAAACCCTCATTAAATACGTTTAAATACGTATTGTTGTTGCTGTTAGTGGAGGTAAAAGTCATCATCATTAAAAAAAATAAAATAAAACAAAATAAATAAAACTAAGAATCTTAAAAAAGGAAAAACTATAATGAAAGCAACAGCAATTACAACACACAAAAACCAAGTTAAAGGAAATGACTTAAAATCAGGGTAAGGATTAAAGTTAAACGTTCAATGATTTGTGGATAAAGAGTTTCCGTTGATATTAAATCAAAGAAGAAGAAAAAATACAACTCAATCCAATGTTCAATCAAGCACAATGGGAAATTTGTGAAAAAAAAGCTTATAACCGTTAATGATTATCTTCAAAGCAGATTCAAATTTAAAAGACCAATTTTATTTGCTCATAGTGAACATATCAGACCAAGGAACGACATCACAATAAATGCCATAGACTGGAACCCGGAAGGGAGTCGAAGAAGAGTTGAGAGCGTAGGCTCTCAATCTTAATGTTTTTTCCGCATCTTACCCCCAGTCTACATTAGTCATTCACATGGCTTAACAAAAGTCATACTTCATATAAAAAACCAATATTAAAAATAATGTTTTTTTTTTTGTATATGAAGTTGGAATTTTGTTAAGACATGTTGATGGCTAATGAAGGCGGATGTTAACATGGTTGTTAAAACATTTGTTATAAAAGCTGTTTATTAACATGACCTTTTTTAGTTTGACAGTTTCATTTTCAAACAGCGCCATCTGTTGCTCAACCTTACTACTACTATTTGCTGTGCAATAAGCATCCAAACAACCTTGTTGGAAAACAGAAAATTATGTCCAAACAGAAAGTGACATAAACACGTAATCGCCATCTATAACAACAGGCACAAATTAATTCCGTGGCTCTGCCGGCGTCATGTTTATGTTTTGTTCAAATTTATGGCTAGTGAAGACGGCGTCTTAAAAATCTCTAGATTTTTGCAAAAAGGGAGATTTTTTCTAAATTTAATCTAGCAATCGCTCTACTGTTCTATATATCAGAATACAAAATAAATTTAGTAAAAAAAAACGTAATAGTTTAGCAAAAAAACTAGCTTGATTGGGCACAGTGGGCATGACTCATACCATACGAAGTGATAATTTGTTACTGTGGCCCTAAATAACTACAGCGGAACAAGTTCAAGTAACACCACTATTAATATGCACAGCTTAGCCAAAAACTAGCTTGATTGGAACAGTGGGCGTGTTACATCTTATAAAAAGTGAAAAATTGTTAACGTGGCTCTAACTTCCTATAGCGAAAATAACTATAGTAGTTCAAGTATGCATTGTCTAGCAAAAAACTAGCTATATTGGAACAGTGGGCTTCGGACATTCCATACAAAAGGAAAAATTGTTATCGTGGACTTAGATAACTACAACACTTTTTAAATTATGTACAAGTAACCACCTTATTAATATTCATAGTATAGCAAAAAAAATATCTGGGTTGGAAAAATGGGCGTGGTACATCCCATACAAAATAAAAAAGTTGTTATCTATTACCTACATATATTAGGTTATAGTCTTGAAATTTTGTGCATAGTCCAACAGAAAATATTCTGGATGGTAAAAATGGGCGTGGTACCCCTCCCATATAAAGTGAAAACCCATTATCATGTAGATTGTTAAAATTTTGTATGCATAAACTCCTTATAAATTTGATTGTTTAGTGAAAAACTAAATTGATTGGAACAGTGGGCGCGATAACCTTGAAACCATCATTACGACTGATACTTCAGAGTTGTAAAAATAAACGAAAATAACTTTGGAAATCGAAGGAAAGCGCTGAAAGTTGTTACAAAAAATATTATAACGTGCCTTTAGTTAGCCGAGACCGCATCATACTTCCAACACTTCTTATTAAACTCGGCGTAATGATGGCGACTGTTTAAATTTTCTTTTACGCAAGTTTCCAGTATTAAGTACAGAAAATTTGAAAGCTGATATTTTTGATGGGCGACAGAATAACCAAGTCGTGAAAGATCCTAGTTTAGTGCAGTCAACGACTGAAGTCGACTCCAAACCTTAGAACTCATTTGTTTTGGTTACGAGAAAATTCTTAGGCAACAAGAAATCTAAGGACCATGTCCATCTGGTTGAGTGCATACATGCTATTGAACTTGCAAGAGGCTAGGATGCAACATGAGCATTCGCACTCGCATTTAGAACGATTTCCACAAAATTTGAGCGATTTTTAGAGAGCAATGTAAAAAATTTCATCAGCATCTTAGGACAACGGAAGAGCATTATCAGGAAAGGTGACACTCACATATGCTGCCCGACTACTGCTGGAGTTTGAAACGAGAGCTTCCTAGAGTCGTTTATTCAAGGATATCTTGATTAAGATCATTTGATAGTTCTCAATAGACATTTTGTTAACATGCACAGAACAAATTGTTTGCACCAATTAAAGGTTTTAATTACTTTAGATTAAAGTTCAATTAATTTTTTAATTGATTAAATATATATTTGATTAATATAAAACAAAAAAATACCAAATTAAAGAAATAATTGAATCAATTAATTATTTAATTAAATTTTAATCTGAAACAAATTAAAATCTTTAATTGGTGAAAATATTTTTTTCTGTGTGTAATAATTTTTTTTGTTTTTTTTTTTTTTTTTTTTTGACGAAATAATAAAACTGTGTATTTCAAAAAGTAAAGCTGTTAGCAATCTCGCAGTCTTTTTTTCATAGTCAGGGCTATAGGAATTAAGGAAACACGAATTGTGTTGGCCAGTGTAAAAGATAGAGTTCCAAACTAATTTTTCTATATCTAGAGAACTTCAATAGTGACACTCTCTAAATTTGACATGAGTTTCTCCGAGAATAAATTGCGTTTTTGGATACAAGCTTTGCCATACTTTTACTTAAAAATCGTTATTTTATTTTTATGGGGTGGGGAAACACACTAGGGGCCGCTAGATGGCACATAATAAATTGTTATTCTTTTTTATTTTTTATATATAGATATTTCGAGTATTTGCTACCATCTGGTACATGAATTCGCTATGCTCGTTTTTTTAATCTGTGAAAGACAAAGGTTACACTGAGTAACAACCAGAGTGCGTAAAATCGATTCTTATTTAGAGTAAAAATTATATAATAAATGCTTTGCAAAATATTCTTGAGTCTCTATTGGTTTGTTTGCAGTAAATCCTTTTTAAGCCAAAGCTTTGATTTACTCATAACGGATTTTATTTGTTTTTTAAACCTTTTGAATTCGTAAACAGGAATATAATCCGAACCCTGTTAAATCATTCCTTTATTATTAAAAACAAAAATGTAAAACGTATCCTGTTAATATTTATTTGTACTTCTGATAAAATGAAGATAAACAAAATGAAAAGGTAAAATAAAAACAGCACAAAAATGTTTTTAATAAAAACTTAAAACAAGAAGAAGAAAAAAAATTATTAGTTTTACTGACTGCACCCAATCATGGTTGTATTTTTAATGTAGATTATGCATGGATGGGATGTCTAAACCTCTAAACCAACTACACAGACGGTAGCTATTTTCCTTGTTTTTTTTATATTTTTTCATTTTTATTTATTTGTTACTTCCTTCTTCATTTCATTTAATACACATATACATTTATATACACACGAGTACAATCAAACGTACGTACGTATGTATCTATTTGTAGTATATTTATGTTGATTTAACGAGTTTTTCTTTTATTTTTCACTCACAATTATACTTTTTGTAAGCTTTTTTTTTCCTTTCGATTACAATTTAAGTATTAAAAGTTAAATGTGTATGTGTACTTTTTTGTGTAACTGTTAGTTGTACATTTTGTAGATGTACATATGTATATTGGCATATTTAGCCTTTAAGTTAAACCGTAGCTAAACTGTGTTTAAATTTATAGGTATTTGGAATAGCACTCTAGAGAATTTGAATCCATTTCAATTCATTACACTTTTTGTTGTATTTGTTTTTATTTGTTCTTATTTTTTCTTGTTTTTTTTCTTGTTTTTACCAAATCCAACATTAGCTTACCTCATTTTTTATTTGTTTTTTTAGTTAATTTTTTGTTTTCGTTCTAAATAAATATTTGAAATTCAATTTTTTAAGAATCTTCCTTCTTATTTTTTTTAATTTGCCATTTCATGTCTTTAGTAAACGTATGTGTGGGGCATTAGAGATATTGATTGATATCCAGTAGATTTTTTTTGTATATTTTACCAACAAACTAGACGTTTATATACATACATATGTACTTAATTTAGTAATTATTTTAATTAATTATTTACTAGCAAATTATTTAAAATGCATTTAAAATGCAAATTGGCCCAAGAAACAGCAAAATATAAATCAACTTATAAATATAAATAAGACTTACTACATATGCATGTCACAAATTATAAACTAAAATAATTAAGACGCGGGTTAACAGAAACGTTTTGTTGGCAAAATGTTATGTCCTCATTAAATTTAAGCTTAAATTGAAAATGAAGCTGGTGCCTCTTACAAGAAACGATAAAAAATATTACTCCTCATTGAGGAGGAGTTTTGGTCGGCGGCGGCAAACCGAAAAAATGTCGGCGGTGCCAACATGAGCCGGCTAAGGGCACATCTAATTTATGTATACTCTACAATCTATATATAAAATAATATCAGCCTGTTATTAACATTAAAGACCTTATGCTCCTTAAGGGATCGAAGAGAGATCCGATGCTCCTTATAGGATTGAATTATTAGAATTAGTCAAGTCATAAACGAAATAACTGTCAAAATTGATAATGTAAAAAAGTCTACAACATTAAAATAAGTAGTTTAAGAATTGCTTATCAAGATGGGATATTAATCAATTATTTTTAAAATCTAAGTGAATTGCCAATTCTGGCAGCAAGTCGAAACTAATCTTGTGTATTTTTTACCATCACGCAAACGTTTTTTTTTTTTTTTTGGGGGGGGGGGGGGGACAATAATAATCTTGTGCCCTGGAGTTATGGGTAGTATAAGTATTAAGGTATTGCATGTTATTGATGGTATAGCAATGAAAATCCAGAACTAAACAAAAAACGCTTTCTAAGAGCCTCGGTTTTTTTAAACTCTATCTTCATCACTATTTATACCACCAACATCTGGCCAGAACTAAAATTCATGTATAGGTCGGTGCTGCAAAGTCTATTTTAAGGCTACTCGACAGCGTGCGGAAAAAGCGAAGAGCTCATAGCTGACATTAGGATGTCCATCACTATTGACTCTCTTAAACATCGTCCCAACAAGGGATATGTTTCGCTTTATTATCGTTACTGCAATGGAATATGGTCTAATGAGATTAGGAAACTCGTTCTTGATATCCATACGAGATCATTCATTTTATACAGAGAGAGAATTAGTTTTTTCGCCGTACAGTTCGTATGTGGAATCACCTTAATGCAGAAAAGTCTTTCCTGTAGGAAAATTCAAATCGAATGTCACTGCATCACATGAGTAGGGGTCATCCCCTGATTATTTTTATTTTCCTAATAGTCAATGTTAATAATGAAATCCACATCCCAAAACCCGCGTTCATTACTATCTTTGCTTTCTTTTGGATTCCGCTGGAAGGCTAGATTGCGGCCACTAAATTTACGGTCTCTGGGATTAAACAGGAAAAATCGATTACTTTTCAACTTTTTTTACTGTCTCTGCTTTGTTTGGAGTTCAGTTCATTGCTTAACTATTGTTTAATTTTTGGTATACAGTGGCTGTTTATCCGACTTGTAACTCGGAAACTACAGAGTCCTCTTGGTTGCAGGACAACAATATCACTATACAATTTTCTCAAACGTTGTTCAAGCAGAGAAAAGAGTTGAATTTATATTCGCGTGCCTCGGTGGGTTAGTATTTGGTGTGCTGGTCTATCAGTCTGGGGTTGTGGGTTCGATTCTCACCAAAGACTGGAGTTTTTCACCACAAGTTGGCAAGAAGATCAAAAAGGAGCTTGGATATAATCTGGGTACCTGGATTAACTGCGTTAGTGACAGGTCATGGACTGTCAATTAAGACGATACCTTCAGACTGTGCTTGGATAAAGGCTAACATAAAAAAAGGCTTTGGGCCACGGGCAGACACTTATTAAATAGAGAAGCTGTGGAGACCTTAGCCTTAAGCAAATGTTAGCAATTACCATAGATTCTGTGATGAGGAATAATGTCGACATGTATCAGTTGCCAGTCTGAAATCATTACAGCCGAGAGTATAACTCTAATGACAGCACGAGACTCAAAGAAAGTCATGTATTCATAAATTTACAATCGGATACCAGAAATCAGTGAAGAATGAAGAGGGTACAAAAGTTACCCATGAAGTTAGTGGTTTGCTTCAGTAACCTCCCTACAAAATAAAAATAATTCTCTCTTAATGAAGCTCTCTCCCTCTCTCTTTCTCTCTCATAGATTGCTAAATTATATACAAAGTTTTCGGTGACAATTTTGAAATAAATGGGTGAAAACTTTATAATTTTATTTAAATTTGAAATGAAGTTAGACTTATAAATAAAACAAAATCATTTCTTAAAAACCCACATCTTAATTATAAATACCTAAAAGTCTTAAAAATTGTATATCTGAATAAAATACTTCATTATTTAATCGAATAAAATCTTAATTGCAAATAGTGTTAGTAATCAGTCAGTTTTTAATTAATATTTTTATAATAAAATTCAAGAGATAAAATAAAGAAAAAATTCAAACTTACTCGTCCACAATTAAATATTTGTTACCATCTGAAGCAGCACATCTTCCCCTATAACTAAATTGAGAACCTTTAATGTGTATGGATTGTTGATAGCCCGATAGGAACCAAAAGCCCTCCCAGCGGGCAGGAAATGTACAATTGGTGGGTACTAAAAATGTAAGTAAAAAGAAAGAAAAAATATATGAGCATTAACTTAACCATAATAATACATTCGTAATAAGAATACAATGGTTTTAATATAAAAAATAAATAAATAATCATTATAATGTTTAGTTTCTTTCAAAAAAGAATTATTATTAAGATTTGTGGCATTTTAATTTAATTTTTCCCTATCAACATTATCAACAATAAAAATGTCTTTCTCTTTCTCTGTACACAAATTTTTGTAATAAAAAGTAAATCTAAATCTCAACGAAATGACCTTCGAGTGGTTTTTTGTTTTCTAAAATATTCCATATGGACGTCAGAGTATAATAAGAAGGGTTTGTTAGTTTAATAGAATTAAGAAATGTGTTAGAAAAATAACAGGAATTTTAAAAGATTACGAGTTTTTCAATAAATAGCAACATTTATTCTGCTGCACGATATTTATTAGTCATCTAGCTGTACAATAAAGATTTGGAAGTAAACGACTTTAACTCGAGAACCCACGTTATTCTCGGAGAAACCTAAGTTAAATTTAGAGTGGGTCACTGTTGCAGTTCTCCGTCCTAATAACCAAGCTTTAACTCGAGAAAACAAATGTTATTCTCAGAGTAAAAAATTCAACGCTCTTCCTATAATAGTTTCCTAGTTTCACGACAAAAGTTATTCAGTTAATATGCGAGGTATAATGCCTACTGTTTCCAACTAATCTATTTTTTGCTAGACTGTGCGTATTAACACGATAATAATTTTTCACTTTGTATGGGTGGTACCGCGACCACTGTCCCGATCTAGTGTGTATTTTGCTAGACATGCATATTAGTATTAGGGCTAATTGTGCAAAGTTTGAAGACTCTACCTATTGTAGTTCTCTAGGTACACGATAATAATTATTCACTTTGTATGGGAGGTACCACGACAACTATTCTAATGTAAACTGCATTTCGCTAAACTATGTATTCAAGACTCTACCTATTATAGCTCCCTAGCTAGACGGTAATAATTTTTTATAGGAGGTACCACACCCATTATTCCATTCCAGCTAGTTTTGCACTAACGACTGTTACTGTGGAACACAATTTGATTCTAAAATTGCAACCATGTTTTTATAAACAGATTTTTGCCTGTCCTGAACATTTGTGAATCTGGAGTTCCAATTGTTTATAATTGAGAGTGGTGCGATATGTATATTATTCTAATTCTTAGCCTATAAGTTAAATTTTTTAAGCCCACTATCTTTTTGGGTCGCTTTGAAGTTTCCTTTTGTTCCTCATTGATTAACATTTATCGACTAGTGGTAGTCGACCACCTTACTCACTGTGAGTCCAGTGCGCTCATTATCGGTTACTTTCGAATTTTGTAGTATCTGGCTGACGATTGATACTTTTCGAACTTGTCATGAATCATGAAGACTAACGACTACGTGTAAATATCTAGTCAGCTAGTGCTGGAAAGCTGCTAGTTCGTAGGCTGTACTAAGTGCGTATATTTCCTCGATTTTCATTACGGTCAAATTATACTAAGTGAACATCTCCTGTCAGGTTTAAAGCGTCAAACACTTCAAGAACCTGAGGTATTGTCATACCTTTATACAGTGTAAAGCTGGGTTAAGGTCCTCATAAAGACAGTAAAGATCATACACTGCTAATCCTTTTTAGACAACCATTTTTTTCTCTCGCATTTAGACTTGAATGAAGTTTTTCGAAACTTTGTCGTTTCGGGTGTAGAAACTGATACATTTTCTTGGTCAAATTCGTTCATTTTGCCACCAAGTTGGATCTCTCCATTTCGTATTATAACAAAAAAAACCATCTGCGGAGAGCTCTATAACTCAGGTCTGTTTAGAAACTGGCGATGAAAGGGCAGTATACTTTAAATACTGTTTCACCGTGGATTACAGTTATCTTTTCAAAAATTGTGCTCTCTTTGCCACCTCGGGCATGTACAAGTTGCTCTTTTTACGGTATACTTTGACTTTTCACCTGCCAGATGATGAACTCCCATTCAAAGTAATCGTATCGGTACTTATATTTCGGAAAATTAATTTTAAACGATTAATTATAAACGATTCTTTTCTTTTGCATACAAACTTTCAGTAGTCGAGAAGCAGAACGTAAATTGATGCGCACCATGATTTTTTTCTATCGCTTAAATTAGAAGAACATTGCTCCCTTACGTTCTTTCTGTTGCTAAGTGAAAACTTTTCGAACAATAAAATCATAGTAATAACAAGAACATGGATCTCAATACTAATAACGGCCAAAATTTTGGTAGAGCTTGGCCTTATTTTGACATTTATGATTTTGTGCGGATCTGACTGCTTTTTTTCGCAGTTTTTTATCCACATACTTTAATTTCAAATCAACGGTCGGAAGTAGCCTGGTACTGCATTAGGCCCTAGTGGGTGGTTTCTTACTCACCCAGACCTACTTGTTAGTGAGAATATACTAAAATATGCAATTTTCAGACCTTCATATCTCTGGAAGCATTCACTATAACTTTAAAACTAGGTGAAGAAGGGTTACCCGTAGTGTATTTCTGTTTAAATTGGATTATTTTGCGTTAAACGGAAGGAAAGATATGAAGGGGACAAAAATAGGGCGAATTGGTTCATACACACTGTGTGCCTAGGAAGGAATTTGACCTGACGCAATACAGTGCGTCTGGGTCTAAGACCGGTTTAAGTTGTAGTACCTCTTGATTTAAATTATTATAATTCGAACTGTTGTCTACAACCTAGGAAATATGTTGTCAGCTGATTTATTGACTAATTCAGTGTTCAGACAGTATCAGTTCTCCTCCCCGTGTAGCAGTTACAAAACCATTTCAAAATAATTGTCAATGACATAAATATTTGGAAAAATTCTATTCATTCAAAAATTAATTCTTTAACAACTCTGTTAAAAAAATTCAGAACTCCTGTCCAAAAACCACACACTATTAAAAAGTAACAATAAAATTTATATAAAGAACAACACTCTTTGACAGAAAATACGACCGGAAGGGAAAAAAGTAATAAAAATTTAAATGTCACTTCATTTTTTACAAAATTTTATTATGCAGCAGAGTTTGAGTGTTTAAATTTTGAATACAATTGTGTTGAAAAATTAAGCGAAAAAGAAAAGAAAACCAAGAAACCAACATTAAGTTCTTAACATTTTAATTGACAAACGCCAAGGGAGGGAGGGTGACCAACCATTATAATCATTCATTACGTTCACACCATTCTTCTGTAGTCATTTATTTTTTTGGTCTTTTTTATGGATTCATAGGTTCACATTCACAAATCTATAGAAAAAGACTTTGAAACTGTTTTTTTATGTGTGTTAATGTGTTTGTATGTGCAAGAATGTACCGCTTGTTGGGTGTTTCCAAGGTGGTTTGTTTGTTTTGGTTTTGAATTTACTCCACTTTATAATTGTGTTACTTCAGTGATCAGGCGTGGATAAATGAAATTTTGTAACGGTATATTTTACCAGTTTTTTTTCTGTGAAAAAGGGTTGCGCCAAAAATAGCACCACCACTGGAAGAGCCAGAGGATCAATTTTGATTATTTTCTGCTAGCTAAAACTGAAAAAAGACAAATTGAGATCTATATGCGTCCTGCTATCTATCACTCAGCCACCCGATTTCCCTGATAAAGTCGATAACATCCCCTAGTTTGCATGAAATCTTTCTCCTAGCCATGTAAGTCTGCGCCCTTGTAATATTGCGCAGTGACACAAAATTGGTTTCATAGTTTCCAACTCCTCCTCATTCCTGCAAATTCTCTAAAAATCTGAGGTAGCGGTAACCCATTTACTAGTTCTTGCTTTAATGGCGCAATGACCAGTGATTACACCTACCACGACTCTTAGAACTTATCTATGTAAACCCAAAAATAGCTTAGTTTTTGCCGCGTCCACTCTGGCCCAAATTGCCCATGAGACCCTTTTCCCTATCTACCCAGGACTGATAAGTTCTCCTTAATACCCAATCGCATAGAAGCCTATATAGTACTGACTAATCGGTAGCTTCCCCGTTTCTTCCTGCAAGCCTAATCTTTTTTTTTAATAGAACACTACCTGGGGAGTTCTTCGCTTGTCTACAAAAAACACCCAGAGTCTTTGGTGGAAATCGAAACCGGAGACCCCCTCACTGATACACTAGCGCTCTACCAATCAGTCTATCGAGTTCATCAGCAATTTAGTTCCCTTAACATTGCAATGACATGGAATCCAACATATGCTAACCCTCCGTCAGCATATCGCACTCGCCTACCAGCCTTCATTTGACGATGTGTAACTTAAGTGAGCAATTTCTCACAAGTCATGTGTCATCGCATGACACAGGATGAAGTAGAGCTAAGCATAAACTTTTTAAAATAAACTAACCCTTTTAGTTTAGGGTATACATACATTTGCAATTTTATTGTGCAATATTTGATATGGTACAATAAAATTGCCTATGTTTATATTAATATTAGGATTTTACATAAGGCCTATATACTCAGGGATGGGTACCTTTATTAAAACTAAATGCATAAACCATATCTGAAGTTCTGTAAAAGTAAGAGTCTTAAAATTTGGTGTGGATTACTTTCAAAGCACAATCGGACGCCGCCAAAGTAACGAATTTTGAACAAGATCATTCAAATCAGAAAACTGAGGTTTTCTTGATTTTCTTGAAGAAGAAGCACATATACAGCAGTAACTAGATTGAGTCCTTAGAGAAAGAACAACTTTATCATTTAGCACATCTCGAAAATAAATAAATTAATTCATATATAAAACACATTTATATTTTATGGTTGGGAAAAGCCCCAGGCAGAAGAGTTCTAAATCTTGAAGTGCATCATTTAAATCAGACTGTTTTAAGAACTGAACTTTCTCTGAAGTACTTGAAGAAGAAGCACATAGAGAGCAGTAACTAGAGAAAGAACATCTTTATCATTTACCACTTCGTCTCTGTTAGACGGCGCTAGTGTTAAATCGAAAAATTAAAACTTACTAAATCTTCCATCTCTGATAGTGACTACAGTTGTGTTGCTTTTTTCTTCTTCATAATACATTACAGAATGGAGAGGATATTTATGTACATACATACATACATACTTATATTGTCCTTTATTCGTATAATTCTATACAAGAGTTTGAACAATTGTAACATATTTGTGGTGTCTTTTTAGAAGTGTTGAAGTGCATGAGAAAATAATAACATTAATAAGTATATTTTGTGTTGTTGTCTTTCATTTATTGGTTCATTAATGAGAATATTGTATTTACATGCTTCTATATACACACATTTGTATGTTAATGTGAATGCATTATTAACATATATACATACATACATACATATGTACATATATTATGGAGGTACTAGTTACACGTATGTATGTTAATACTATGTAGATACATATCTACATGCATGTGCCTCTTATTAATTCATTTACTTGTCATAAATTCAACAATTAAATGTGACGTCATTTATTTTTATTAGTTTTTTATTTGTATTTGACCAGCTGACCAAATACAATAACCATCAGGGAAGGTTTTTCCATTTATTTATGTATTTATTTTAGCTTCAATTAAACCTTAATGAGGGAACAGTGTATGTCGTTTTTATTTTTTGTGGAAAACTGTGTGACATTATTTTTTAAATAGTCCAATACCACTCAAATATTTCACTTTAATATCATCCAACTTAGGAGAAAAAAATCTCCGTTGTCATATTGCATATCGGTTGCTTGATCATATAATATATATATATATATATATATATATATATATATATATATATAATATAAGATATAGCTAATTTTTTTGTAAAAATGCTTTGTAAAAATGTTATCGAAAATTTTCTGTAAACATTTTATCGAAAATTTGCTGTAAAAATTAAATCAAAAATTTTCTGTAAATTTTTTATCGAAATTTTTTCTGTAAAAATTTTATCGAAATTTTTTCTGTAAATATTTTCTGTTAAAATTTTTCTGTAAAAATTTTCTGTAAAAATTTTTCTGTAAAAATTTTCTGTAAAAATTTTTCTGTAAAAATTTTCTGTAAAAATTTTTCTGTAAAAATTTTCTGTAAAAATTTTTCTGTAAAAATTTTCTGTAAAAATTTTTCTGTAAAAAATTTTCTGTAAAAATTTTTCTGTAAAAATTTTCTGTAAAAATTTTTCTGTAAAAATTTTCTGTAAAAATTTTTCTGTAAAAATTTTTTGTAAAAATTTTTCTGTAAAAATTTTCTGTAAAAATTTTTCTGTAAAAATTTTCTGTAAAAATTTTTCTGTAAAAATTTTCTGTAAAAATTTTTCTGTAAAAATTTTCTGTAAAAATTTTTCTGTAAAAATTTTCTGCAAAAATTTTTCTGTAAAATTTTTCTGCAAAAATTTTTCAGTAAAAATTTTCTGTAATAATTTTTCTGTAAAAATTTTCTGTAACAATTTTTCTGTAAAAATTTTCTGTAAAAATTTTTCTGTAAACATTTTCTGTAAAAATTTTCTGTAAAAATTTTATCCAAAATTTTCTGTAAAAATGTTATCGAAAATTTTCAGTAAAAATTTTTTGAAAAAATTTTATCGATATTATTTTGAAAAAATTTTATTGAATTTTTTTTGCTAAAATCTTATCAAAAATTTTTTAGACGATTTTTTGTAAAAATTTTATCAAAGGTATTTTAAAAAATTTTACAGAAAAATTTTTGGAAAAGTTAGGACCTTGCTGCAGACTACATTGAATTAGAATGGTCAAACTAAAGAACATTGGGGGCTTATATTGGCCCCCCAATGTGTCTATTGACAGCTCGTGATTCCCATTGGGCATCCTGTGCGTCTATCATATAAAGGCCTTTAATACAAATCAAAACAGAAAAACCCTACCAATCTAAAAACAAACAAAAATCGCCCCTCGCTGGGAGTTATTGATCCCCCGAGATCTGTATGCACCCCATGCGATCTATTGGTCGCGGTCTAAATTTATTTAACAAAAAAAAGTAACGGCAAAAAATAAATAAAAACAATCTGAAGAATATAGGTCGGCGTGGTTTTTTGCCCGCAGCCTCGAATGGAATGGTCTGGTATTAATGAATTGCATTAGCGAAATATTCGAAACTATCCCTGGCAGATTGTAAGGCTTAAACTTTCTGTATCTCTTATTATGCCTTGGCAAAGGTGACTTTAACCCGAACACGGGCATACGAACATCGCTTAACCAACTTCTCTCTGTATAAGGATCCAAAATATATACTTTATGGGGTCGGAAATGAATATTGTTGAATTTACATACGGAATGACTTATACATATATACCCTTTTCCACATGTGATGAAAGGTATAAACAGGAACAAAATATTTTTCGATATTATAATTAATATAATTATTATTTCCATTATTATATAACAGCTTTATTATTAATATTATTATTAAACCCACTGTGCCTTGTTTACCGATATAGTTTCAAATCCCCTTCTCTTCGTTACCAACATTTCAAAATAACATTTGACATTATCGCACTAAAATGACCCAAAAAAATGTTGTTAAAATAATAATGCTAAGTTAGAGAACTAGAGACTCCATTATTTTTCTTTTGTTATTCCATATTTACTTTCCTCAATTAGCAATTTAACATAGAATTTTTCCTTCTAATCCTATTACTGAATAATTATAGTGAAATCTAACCTAGAACTTTTTTATTTTTTGTTCTTTATGCTGATGTAATCGGTTTTATTTTAGTTTTATTTCATTAATTACTTTTACCGAATTTCCCTTTCCTAAAAATCCATGTGACAATGACTTAATTCCTTAGTCTATTGTCTAACCCATACCGTGCTTTAGGTTTTAAACGCAAATAAACACAAGTTGAAAATTTCCATGACTATTTGGGAACATTTTAATGACACAACCTCAAACATTAAAAATGTGTGATTAAGGAGGCAAGAAAGAAGCCCTTAAACTGTTTGCGTTAAGCTTAGAAATTAACATAAGGATTCTTAAGGAATTGTATTTTTATAAAAACCAAATAAAATGTTGAAAGTTTTAGAAATTAAAGGTTTCGCGTGACGTCAACTTTAAGTGCCATTTAAATAGTTTTTGTACCTTTTTAAGATACTTTTTAAAAAGTACTTTATTTTTTAAAAAGTTGTTTAAACGGCTTATCGAATCATAGAAAAAAATTTTGCACCTCCGAAAGGTTTTAATTAGTTTTAAATTAAAGTTCAATTAATTTTTTAATTAATTCAAATATTGGTTTGCTTAAAACAGAACCAGAATCTTAATTAAATAAATAATTGAATCAATTAATTATTTAATTTAAACCTGAAACCAATTAAAAGCTTTAATTGGTGAAAATATTTTTTCTGTGATAAATTCTGGTTTAATAAGTATATAGAAAAGTTATAATTTGTATGCTTAAAGAAAATAAAAGTTACTTTACATAAAAAGGTACTTTAAAAAAAGCACATCCACATACTGAAGTTAATTTTGATATGTCATTTGGGAGTAAGTAAACTACCCCTTGCCCCTTCTCGATTATGCCCAAAATTACACAACTGCTCATCTCCATATTCCAAAGGTATATACTAAATATGGTTTTAATGTCATAATGTATGACCTCTAGAGCGCTTACAAAATTTTGGGGTAAAGAAACTACCCCTTTCCCCTTCTCGATTATACCCAAAATTTATACAGCTCTTCACCTACATAAACCAGATGCACATACTGAATTTGATTTTGATATGTCATACGGTATGACCTGTAGAGTGTTTACAAAATTTGGGAGTAAGTAAACAACCCCTTGCCCCTTCCCGATTAATTCCAAAATTACACAGCTGCTCATCTCCATATTCCAAAGGCATATACTAAATTCCGTTTTAATATGTCATACGGTATGACCTCAAGAGCGCTCACAAAATTTTTTGGTAAAGTAACTACACCTTGCCCCTCCCGATTATGCCCAAAAACTATACAGCTCTTCATCTCCATATACCAAAGGAACATATTAAATTTCATTTTGATATGTCAAACGGTATGACCTGTACAAACTCCACAAAAATAGTGGCATACACACCCACCCAGCCACCCACAGACATCATCGCAAAAATAGTCAAAACTGGATTCAGGAGACCTCAAACCGAATAAATCCGTCGAAATCCCGACCTCGATTTTTTTCATGATTACTATACTTTACCTTATACTACGTATGGTAAAGTAAAAATAGGTATTTTAAGGTATAGGTACTATTTGAAACAAGAACTTCTAATGGGTGTCCCAAAATTCACCCATTGTTTGTTTTTGCTATCATTTGTGCAGTGTTGAATACAGACAATGGAAATTTAGCATTATACAAGGGAACAACGCGTTTTCATTTCTAAACAATATTTTTAAAATTATTAAAGATTTATGCTAATTTTTTTTTTAAGAAAAAGGTCTATGCCAACAAGCCCACAACCACCCAATAGCTCTGAAATTAGGCTACATTTTTTTTAAATGCCAATGAAAAAATTTGACAAAAAAAGAATCTGCCTTAAGAAAGAATTGTCCATACAATGGCCTATCCTGTATACTTTGTAAAGCACTGCATGAGTACAAGAAATTAAGCTCATAAGACGCTCATTATTAAATTTCATTGAATTAATGTCTGTCTGAGTAAGGAGGAATTTACAATAATAAATAGCGAAGACCAACAAGCTAAATGCAATAAGTTTGCAGAGTTTCCATAAGCAAGTTTGATGAAGTATGAGTAAATGTTGAACATAATAACAATGAACTTGAGCGAGTTCAAGCAGGTTTAAGCCTTGAGAGAAACACCAAGACACTTCGATTGGACAAACAAAAAACATAGAATTGTTTAACAACAATTTTAAGGTCTTTATTTCTTAAAAAATAAAAACAAAAAACCACTAGTACAAGCAAAACGCACTAAGCGTAATCCAGAAGTTCTACACAAGTACAAAACAAAATACACTGAGTGTTTTTAACATGAGACTAGTACAGACGTTGCTCAATATTATAGAAAGTTCGTTTTACTCAGTCAGCTCATTGCGTTATGATACGAACAGAGATTTTTTCACTAATAGTATGGGTTCAGTAAGCTGGTTTATGATCAAGTATGACAACTTGCGCATGAGCTTATGAGCACATCCATTAGATGAGCTTGCTCATGCAACTGTTTAATACTGTTTAATGATTCAATGCAATACTTTTAGTCCTAAGATATGAGTACTTGTGGCTAGTTCATATATTTTGAAGATATAATAAATAAAATGATTTTAAAAAAAATACAAAAATAAAAATCTTAAAAAAGTTACCGCGATTTCTATTCTTCTTCAAGATATTAAATAAAAAATTTGAAAAAGGAACAACAGGTTGTTTTTGAATGGTACTTTTTAAAAAGACTATATCAAAAAATTGCTTTCCAAAAGAGGTACTTTTAAAAACATGTTCTTCTTGAAAGAGCTAATTTTGTAAATTAACTAAAAAAAAAAGTAGAACCTTAAGAATATTGAACCCTATTTATTAACGTTTAGTTTTTTTAGTTATAAAAAAATAAAAAAAACTTTTTACAAGGAGTACCTCTCAAATATCATATTTTAACAAAATTGTTCTAAAAAGTACAGTTTAAAAAGTACCTAATGTTCTTTTTTTAATGCTCCTATTTAATTTTTTACCAAAGCAATATAATAAACATTTCGGTTAGGTTTATAATAAAATGTTTATCTTGTTGACCATCTTACAACACCAGAACTTTTACAAGAATTAAAATAAATTGACCAATTACGAGTCGGACTCACACAAGAAAGGTTTTAACCACCGTCCAGTGTTAAATTCACAAATAAGGTACTTAAATTATCATTCATCATATTGGTTTTGAATTGGTTAACAACACTTATTTTCGTAACCACATAAAGTTTAAAACCAAAACAACTTTTTTTTTTGCTGATTTTTCAGCAAGATTTTGTATTATTTGTTGTGAATATTTTAAGTATGTGCCTACTAGGGTTCAAGGTATATAAGGACCTGTGACGAGGAGACTAAATCAAAATCTATACTTTATATTTTGCCTTGAAAAATCAACAAAATCATTTAAAAAACAAAAAAATGGTGACATCTTAACATAAGATGGCGACATCTTAACATAAACCAAAGCAATAAAAACAGCTTCATATTAAGTGAGTCACACTTCGTCCGTACACACAAAATGCAACAAAATATTAGAGATCGCAAAACTACATAATTCCTTAATAAAGCCACTTACCATCATTTCGTCCCGCCCAACAATGAGCCGATGTCGACAGCATTATCAATAACAGCCACATAAACAACCATTTTGAAACCGCAACGGTTTTATTTAACATGGAACAGCCAAAAAGTAATGACAAAATCCAATGGTTAGGCAACAGTTGCCACAACTTTTCACCCAAAGCAGAAGACTTTAATGCAGCATCGCTATTAGCTTGTGATATTGATGCTGAGGATGAGGATGATGCTTCTGCAACTGCTTCTCCAATTATTTCCAAATTCCTTTGTTCTAAATTACATTCGCTGCCAATAGTATCACGTTTTAATTGTTTAAAGCACCTACATTCCTTATTTAATATCGTTGTATACGAAGGATTTAATGATGATGATCGTAATGATGATGATGGTGATTGTGGTGTTGAGGGAGTTTGAGTTTTTGTATTTGTATAAAATAATAATTCTTTATAATTAACATAGGAATTCTTGTGTTTTTCCTTCTCCTTGTCCTTGTCCTCCTGCTGCTGCTCCTTCTTCTTGTCCTGATGATTATTTCTTAATCTTAAATTAATATTTTCTTTTAAATTTCCAGCTTCATAGTGATTATCATACACTGTCTCATCTAAGTCTTCTAGCTGGCCATCACAGTTTATCGAGGACATGAGAGTTTTCATGTGATTATTTTTCAGTTTGGATTGCTGCTGTTCCTGCTGCTGCTGGTGCTTCATGTCTTGGACATTGTGGTTGAGCATAATTTTGTTTCTGTTATAATTATTTTTATTATGTTGATTAAAATTTAAACAATGACATCTTGACAACACTGACGTGTTGTTATTTTTAATGTTGGTGCCATGATGGTCCTTCGCAATGTAAGGACCACGTCCACGACCACACGTTAGGTTTCGTTGTTTTTCATGTCTCACAGTTTGCTGCATAAATGGTGGTGGTACTTGTTCTTGTTCTTGTTGCCGTTGTTGTTGTTTTATAATGGAACCATGTGTTTTTTGTTGTTTTGTAGTCTGCTGCTGTTGTTGTTGTAGAATGTTTCTATGACCACGTTCCCGTAAATATTTTGTACTACGATTGTTCGCATAGTTTACAAATGAGGTTGTTACAGTACTCAGCGTTGAAGAAGACGATGAAGTTGATGATAATGAAGTTGATGACGATGAAGCTGATGCTGATGCTGAAGACGATGATGATGATGAGGGTTTGTCTTCTTTAAGGTGTTTTTGTTGCTGTTTTCTTGTTTTATTATTATTATTATTATTAGAGGAATTTAACAGTGTTTGTGATGCATTTGCTGTTGTTGTTGTTGTTTTTATCGTTGTTGTGGTCTCTAAGGCAGGCATTTCATAATTTTTATAATATTTATCCTTTTGTTGTAAATTTTGCTCCTTAACCTGCTTTTCTTTCTGGCATTCAGAACTTGTTTGTAATTCTTCTTGCTGTTGTATATGTTGTTGTAGTTGTTGTGTTTGTGTTTGTTGCATAGTATTAAGATAACAGCTGCTACTTGTCGTAGTAGTGGCAATAGTGGTAGTAGTAGAAGGACTACAACAGCTACTATCACCCAGAGCACTCTTCTTCTTGCAGACACACTCCGTTTTACAACTCAAAGTCATTGTAGTCAGTTTCGTGTTGGGATTATTATTACTGCAGCAAGGTCTGCTCTCATTGTAGCTGTTGTTGCTTTTAATGATGGTGCTATTCGAATTTATAGCATTATTATGATTATTACGACTGGTATTCAGACGATTGCGGGCCACATGTGTCTGTTGCTGTAGTACTACTGCTGCTGTTGTTGTTTTCGTTGCTTTGGTTGTTGCAATATCTTGTGCATTACCAAAACATTGCTGTGGCATTGACTGGGCTCGTGTCTTTGCTATTGCCGTTGTTGTTGTTGTTGCTGTTGGGATTGTGGATGTTACACCATTTTTACACGGTTGCAAGAAAGGCGCTAAATATATTAATGTCGCCCTCATTTGTGTTGCCGTCATTGTTGCTGTTGCCGTTGCTGTCGTTCCTTCCAAAGATGTTGTGGTGGTGTGTTGTGAATTCTAAAACAAAGAAAAAACAATTTCAGAGTGTTAAAAAAATTCCAACAACAAATAAAGGAAAATACATTAAATATAAATAACTACAGAAAAGAAAAAACAAATGGAAGAAGACGAAGAACAAAGTCTTCTTTATTTTCAGAGACAAATGAAAAATATACTTGCGACTTCTTTTCCAAGTATCGTGTAAAAATATTTGATTGGTATTCGCATGTTGTTTCCCCCTGTCTTCTTTTCATTTTTTTTCTACATCTGTTTAAAAAATTGTTTCTAAAAACAGGGGTTGTTATTTTAGTTGTGGAAAAATAATGTTTGTTTTATTATAAGCTGTAACCTTAACTATCAAATCTATTACATTCCTGCCACCTTTGCTGTACACGTCATATCAGAATTTAAAGAATTAAATAATTTTTAAGGAATTTTTGTTTTTTGTATTCCTTAATGTAAAAGCAACTAGAAAAAAAGGAAAAAAATTAAACTTTAAATAAAAAATTTTTAATAATTATTTTTTTGCCAAAATTTTTAATTCTCGCGCCATTTTTAAGAGTGAGTTGTTTTTGACTCACAAATCATTCGAAAATACAAAATGTTTATCTAATACATATCAGCAAGGCACATCTATGGGGTAGCCTAACGGCAGTATTGAGTACCAATTTAAAATTATTGAGTTGTATCGAGTAATAAAAAAAGTAAAAATTGGCAGCACTAAATAGCACTGCTGATTTAGTTCTTATGCTTTGCTTGAGCACATATTAATTATTGTATCCATCATTAATAGATTTCTGACGGCGTTTAAAGCCAACCACTATATCTATGGCTTCGCCTTTAATCCTCAATGATTTCAGGCAGCTGATGAATAATTTACGACTTCCTTACTTTCATCGACTGGTTACTGTCGACCTTTTTTCTTATCACGAAGTCTTTTTTAAATGCTAGCATTTGCTTAAGATTTAGATCTCCTATAACATTCACAATTATCCTATATCTGCTGTTGTTCTAAGCCTTATGCTAGTCAGTGGTGGACATTCACACAATATGCTCTCACTGTACCAGCCTCAAAGGGCAGAAATATCGGTAACAGATTACTGAACTTTCTGCGCAAAAGATCGAATATGCGTGGCATGGTGCACCAACCGCTGAAATATCATTTTCAAAGAAAAATAGGCCAATAATGCTTCCACTCCAAAATACACACCAAACTGTTACTCTCTTTTGATGCATTGGCTTCTCGACAATGACGTGTGAGTTTTTCGATCCCCCAATTTGGCAAGCTTGTTTGGTCGTTGGCATACATAGCTGTCGAGATAAAAGTGAAACTCCTAAAAAAAAGTTAAATTTTCGGTCAAATCCAAAATCAAATTCGATGTGCAATTGGAGCTTATGAAAGGTCCAAACTGTGAAACCGCAAAGTAGTATATGGTCGGTCGTTTGACTTCAACGCGAATAAAAGCTGGTGCATGAAATCTCAATATGTTAAGATCGATGGTGAATCGACATTCTTGGTTTGGGTTGCACATTTTCGGCAGTTGGTTGCTGTTGATTTGCTGGCTGCTGTGATATTCATTGCTACTTCTTACTTTTTCTATGAATGATACATGGCTCGTGATACATGTGCTCCATGATATAAAATTGTTCTAACTATGATCACCATCTAAAGTTTTCCCAATTAGAGTATGACAGGGGTACAGTTCGAAGTAGCATTTTGAATACAATGATTGTGGAAAATGATCAATTTTCGAAGAAAATCATCTTCAGTGATGAGGCACATTTTCACCTCAGTGGATTCGTCAAAAAGCAGAATTGCCGCATTTGAACGAATGATACTCCAAGAGTGATTGTCGAAAAACCAATGCAACCACAAAGAGTGACTGTTTGGTGCGGAGGCTATTTTTTTCCAAAATGAGGCCGGTTAGGCAGTTACTGTGAATGGTGTTCGCTATCGTGTGATGATAACGAACTCTTTATGGCGCGATTTAGAAGATATGGTTGTGGACGATATGTGGTTTCAACGGGACAGTCCGACTTGCCGCATAGCTAACGAAGCAATGCCTCTTTTGCGCGACAAATTCAATGGGATGTCACCACCACATGAGATAACACGATCTTGACCGCCAAGATCAGGTGATTTGACACCGTTGGACTTCTTTCTTTGGGGTTATTTGAAAGAAAAGGTTTGCAACGATAAGCCAGCAACAATTCAAGAGCTAAAGAATGAGGTAATTAACGGGTTAGAATCTCAATTATGCCTCAGCGTTATTAAAAATTTGGCGCATCGCCTGGAGATGTGCTGCCAAGGTTGCGGCGGCCATTTGTTCCATACATAATTGAACCATACCAATGTTATCAAAATAAAAAGAAATGACAATAATTTCCTAAATAATTTGAGTTTTATTCAAAATCAACATCGGCCCTTACAAATTTAACCACACTTTACATATTATAGTTCTCCAATTATTTAAAGAAGTGGGCGTAAAAGTGGGCGTGGTGAATTTTTATTTCCGTAAAAGCCTAAGTTGGGTTATGATGAAGATTTAAAAATAAATTTCCAAATTGGTGCAGCCGTTTTTGATTTTATTTATATAGATTTTTGAAGTTGACTTTGTAGCTGGTTCTTATTAATTTATTCCCATTGCAGTTAAAGATATTTGTTTCTGTCGGGACTTTGTTAATTAAGAAATATTTCGTTATACATTCTTAAGTTTTATTATCCACGATAACAAAACTTTTTAGCTTAAGTCGTCTTAAGCAGTTATTCCTTTTTGCCTCAGATATATTTATGCCGGATTAAGGTGGTCTGAAAACTCTTCGATGCCACTGTTTATTGGGTGCTTACATTTAGAAAACAAATACATTTTTGTTTCGGTAAAGCATTTAAAAACGTATCAAATTTAATATTTATAAAATTTTAAAAACTTCCAGTTTTTTAAAGACCATAATTACTAAAACACTTTTAAGTACTTAACTTCTACTAAAGCTTACAACTTTATTACTTTTTTTTTTTTTCAATAAAAAAAATATCCAATTACCAACCATTCAAACGAACAGTGCTACAAAAATCAACAATATAAAACTTAGGAAGGAAAAATAAGAAAAAAAATATTTAAGACAACAAAAAATAACAATTTTAATAAACTATGAACAAGCAACAAAACAAACTGATGATTTGTGACAATTTCATGCCTTAAAAAAAAACAACAACAAAATTTAAAAATATAAAAACAAAATTACTGGAGATCTCCCCCTTTCGAAAATACAATGCCTCCATGAATAATCATCGAGACACATGTATAAATTTCAACGCATTAAAATGCAGTAAAATATAATTTTTAAAAATACTTAAGACGCGCATAAATCAAAAAACAAAATTATAACGAATACTTCAACGCCAGTGAAACTTCACAAGGAAAAGAAAAATATAACAAATTTATTAACAAAACGCACCGATAAAATTAAATGCAATGCTTTACCCCTCTTAAACAAAACAAAATTTGGAAACTAAAACTTTTCGTTTTCCTAGAAATACTGTAGCAAAAAAGCACTAAATTAATTGGAATTTAATTTTTTTATTTAATTTTTTAATTTATTTATTCACACTCGCAAGCATTTCCACACTTCATATTTTTCATTTAATTTATTTTTTAGTTTTCTTTTTTTTTTCTTTTTTCTTTGGAATCAAAACGCCAAAACCATTCAAGCATTTATTTACATAAATAAATTGTCAATAGTTTTATAAACATTTTTTTTTAATGGGGAGTCTGGAGTAGCACGCACTGTGTAACGCATAAATAAGTGACTGAATGTAAAAATTGTGATTAACGGTTGTTACGCAATTGTGTTAAGTCGATTATTTATCTGCAAAACATGTATGTAAATACTTGTGTGAGCGTGTGATTAATGTTCAGCCCTACATTACAGTGTTAGTGTCACCTATTTCATGACAAGTCATTATTTAAGATGTTGTTTAACACAATTGATACGCAGGGCAATAATTTTTGATATTAAATGCGATTATTACGGATTTGCTCTTTATTGAAAATTGTTCTATTTAGTTATTTTTAATATAATTTTATCTAACAAATCGACATGTCACCAAAAAATTAATTAAATTAAAAAAAAACGAAAAAGTCATAAATGTCACAAAAAATCGAGAATGTCATACAAAAATATTACAAAAACTTCGATGTCGTAAAAAATCGAGTTTTCAACATAAATCGAAAAAAAAATCCTCACAAAAACCCGATAATTTTAAAAAGCATGCAATTTATATAGTACCAAAAATGCAATTTATATAGTACCAAAAATTTAATTTTGCCAAAAAAAATTATTTCAGTAAAAAATCATAATTTTACAAAAAAAAAACGAACTTTTACAAAAAAAACACTTCTTCGAAATTTTACAAAACTCAAATTTGCCAACAAAAAAATAATATGTCCAAATATTTATATTTCACCTAAAAATTAAATTTCAGTAAAAATTTTAAAATTTTAAACAAATTTCATAAGAAATTCGTAATTTTAAATTCATTAGCATATTCACTCTAATTGCTTAATAGGTTTGGAAGAATATCTATACATACAATAAGAAACTCATTTCCGGCTTCTGTATGTATGTCTGTCTGTCTGCTTTACATTTGCGTTCGCATCACGTAAAAACTACTGAATGGATTTTAACAAAACTTTGTGAGGAGGTATCCTGATTCCAATAAAGGATACTTTTTTTCCGCAAAAATATCAAATTTCCAAGAGAAAATGAAGAAAAAGCAGTGAAAGTACACCGATTTGTTTACCGATTTAAAGGTACTGCATACTTTAAGGCATCTTTTATTTTTGAAAGCAGTATATTTTAGGCAGTGTTGCGCAACAGATGGCTCTGTTTTGCAATAATTTTAGAATTTAAGGAATTTATATAAATTTTATAATTTTATCCATGGAAATTAATCCTTTTTAAAATAAACGAAATCTTTTCAAAATAATCAGAACTATATTCAAATTACATGAACCAGTATACAAATACAGAAAAATTAAATAATAATCTATACATATAATAAAACAGTATCTCATTTCCTGTTTGTCTGTCTCTCTTTCTATCTTTTCTTTGTGTTCACATCACGTAAAAACCACAGTATGGATTTTAACAAAATTTTGTGACGAGGTACCTGAGTATCTTGATCTTAACATAGGATACTTTTTATCTTATTTCCAAGAAAGTGATGAAAAAGCAGTACAAGTAGTCCATTTTTTACCGATTAAAGGTACTGCATACTTTAAGGCATCTTTTTTTTCTGAAAGTATATTTTAAGCAATGTTGCGCAACAGATGGCGCTGTTTTAAAATAATGAGTAACTCATTTTCTGTCTGTTTTTTAGAGAGCTTTGCAATCATTTTTAAAATTTTAGATAAATTTTAGAATTGTATCCAGGGATGGCACCTTAATATAAAGTAAATACATAAGAGTTATAAAATTTGCTACGGATTACTTTCAAAGCAAAATCGAACAAAATATTGTCAGAAGAAGAAAATTATGCATTCGAGTCTGATCATGCATCAGGCTAGTTTTCGTTTAATGCTCTCTTCAAACTGATCAATTGTTTTCGGTACAGTTACATCCAGTTTTAACAGTTTATTATAGATGATACAATTCTGATCTCGTCAAATACAAAGCGTTATCTTGGCACAATGGATATCTGACTTTGGTTTCAGTGGTCTAAATTAGCCAAGTTTCACAAAGTTTCGCTCCTTGATTTACCAAAATAGATCCACCTTTAATTACCCGTAACAAATAAATGTGGGAATGACTTTGTTTTGTGGTGCTCAAAAAGCTTTTCATATATGAAAAATGTTATTTCAAAGGTTTTTGGATGTAAGTTATTTGGCAGCCAATTTCCTAGCCTTTACACGAATCCAAGAGCTTTTAAGTGTCTGTAATTTGTTGCTTGATGCCCTACCACTGAATACGCAAGCAGTTCTTCCGATTGATACGGGTCTTGCTACTTTTAGCTACTTTTAAACCGTATCAACCGCACTATGGAACTTGCCGCAGCTAGAGCACGATTTTTGTGAACAAAACAAAAAGTGGATGTGCTCATAAGCTCATGAGCAAGGGTTCATACTCAAACACAAACTAGCTTACTGAAAACATGCCTGCTAGAGTATCAATAGAGTTTTGATTTTATTCGAGCAAACAATCAATGGATAGAAAATTTGTATCCATTGCGAAAAGAAAACCATATAAAATTGATTAATAATATATTTTATTAATGAAAACTTGTAGATGATTTTTAAAAATGTTTTATTGATTTGTTTATTTTAGTTCGAAAATAATTACCATATCTACCATAAAATTGAGCATAAACAATATGAACTGATTTTAGAGCTTTTCGGTAATATAAAATATGAATTAGGTATCCAAATAGGGCGTGGGGGTTTTGCGTTCGATTCTCTAAAGTGTTCCACTACATAGAGCGAAGGTCTTCCTTAGTATGCTGGAAAATTAAGTTATAATTTAATTTGTAATTGTATTGTGACATTAAAACAAAAATATGAATTATTTCATAAATTGTTAGATTTGGTCGTTATGCATAAATGGTAAGAAACAAGTTTTTAACCATAACATTTTAGGGTACCTTTATATAAAGTAAAAGAGTCTTAAAATTTAGTGTGGATTACTTTCAAAGCGAAATCGAACAAAACATTGTCAGGACGCACTTAACGTGTGTGGGTACAGCTAGTTTTTATATATAATTAAGTTATAAAATAAGAAATTTAACCATATACAATGCATAGATTTTTTTTTCAGTGCAAAAGCAAAAAAATATACTCATTTTTAAAAATTCTCTGGTTGGGTGCCTTTGCTGATTTGTATTTTTTTTTTTTTTTACTTTAATGTTAAGAATTCTTTTTCTCTTACTATAGACACTCCTATTTTAATGCACACAACTGTATGTAGTATAAATAAATCAGTCAAGTGCGAGTTAGTCTTACACATCTAGGGTTCCGTACTATGTTTAGTAGGCCTTTTTAAATACAAGTTGTTAATTTTTCAGGTCTTATGGCGCACCCTTTATTTTTAAAACCAAAGTCATATTCGCGAAAATTTCATCGCTATTGGAACACCCTCTAAATTTTAGGAATTGTTATAACGGCCAAGGTAATACACTTTCTATAAAAATATCAGGCCTACCTATTGCGGATCAAAAAATAAGGTTATATACATGAAAAATATGTCACTGATGGATCACCCTTTAGTAATAACAATTGTTACAGCGGCCGAAGTACAACATCTACTGTAAATAATTCAAGAGTCTACCTATTACGGTTAAAAAAATAAGGCTATTTAAGTAAAAATCATGTCTATGTCGGAAGACCCTTTAATTTTGTTATTTGTTATAACGGCCGTGGAAATTCTTTTTTCTATGAATATATCAAGAGTTTACCTATTACGATTAAAAAAATAAGTCACTATACTTTAAAAACATGTCATTGTCGGAACACCCTTTAATTTTTAGCAATTGTCATATCGGCCGTGGCAACATATCTCCTGTACAAAATTTTAAGAGTCTACCTATTACGGTTGAAGAAATAAGGCGTTATACATGCGAATAACGTCACTGTCGGAACACCCTTTAATTTTTATGATTTGTTATAGTTTCCATAGTAATAAACCGCCTGTAAAAACTTCAAGAGTCTACTTATTATCGTTCAAAACTTAGACCATATACACGCAAAGCACGTCACTCTCGGAACACCCTTTAACTTTATATACTTGTTTAGAAAGCGAACATAGTGTTAATTACTGTCTGCAAATTTTAAGTGGTTGCCTCCTATAGCTCAAGAAATAAAGACATAAAGGCAAATAACACCTCACTTTCGGAACACCCGATTAGTGTTAGTATTTATTGCTATAGTGGCCACAGTTATACGCCTTCTGTGAAAATTTCAAGAGTCTACCTTTTATGGTTCATAACTTAGGCCTTATACATGTAAATCACACCACTATCGGAACACTCTTTAATTTTTAGGTTTATTTTTTTTAGACTTGTTTATAAAGCGAACTAAGTTTTAATTACTGTTTGTAAATTTTTACTGAATGCCTCCTACAGTTGAAGAAATAAACACACATTCGTGAATAACACCTCTCTATCGGAACACCCTATAAGTTTTAGTATTTGTTGCTATAGCGGCAACAGCTATACATTATCTGTAAAAATTTCAAGAGTCTACCTATTACGGTTCCAGAGATAAAAGGCGCTGACAGACGGACAGACATTGTAGCGAAAACAATAGGGTAACGTTTTTACACTTTGTGTACGGAACCCTAAAAAGGAACACAAAACCATTTTATCTGCTGTTGATATTCCACCCTAAAGGTATGCAACTCAATTGTCAGCAATAAAAATAAAGCAACATGAAAATAGAAGAATAGCGTATGTTTTAGATTTTTTTTTAACTTCTAAGTTTATTATTTAAGTTTTCAACATTAGTTTACTTTAATTATATGTGTTCGGTGTAATATAGCTAAAGCGTCCACCTATTAGGGTTAAAGAGATAGAGGTGTCTGTTACTAATACGGTTACCAAACCCTAAAAATTATATAAATAAATGAAGAGTAATTTTTGGAAATTAATTCTAAAGAAGATGTCTAATTGAAAAACCTTCTGCAAAAGGACACTTAGGAAAGCTTAGATCGAAAATATTATTTCTATGTTGTCTTAAAATTCTCATTTAACATAAAGTTTTTTATAATTTACGTTAAAAGCATTAAAAGTTTTTTTTCAGAATTAATATTCTTGGATTTATTATATTAAAAAAAGCAGCATAAGTAGAAATTAAAAAATAAGTACAGCACATACTCTCAAACACACATGAGTATGCATGTATGTGTGTATATATACATACTCGTATGTATGTAGATATGAATAAATAATTATTATTAACTATGGACGATGCTTAAATATTTTACGGGTACAAACAACCTAAAAGTTGCTGAAATAGTTTTAGCTTTCGTTACGAAATGGGCACATTTTTCAAAGGCTTTTTTTCCATTGCACCAAGATGTACTTTTATAAAATTCATTAAACGTTCAGCCATAAACCGGTAAAAAAAAAGAAAAGAGCACAACAAATTTAGACCATAACCGACCAAGCGGCCACCTGACAGGGTGAAAATTTATGTTTGCATGTTTATCTGCAATTTATTTCGTACAACGATGATGATGAGGATGTGTTTGCTGCAAACTCAAAGAGTACAAAGTGTATGAGTTTTGTAGCGTTGTATGTGTGTGTGTGTGTGGCGTTGTGTTAGTTATTAAATAAGTAAGTTTTCCTTTTCCCGTAAAACACACACGAAAAGTGCTGTTTTTTAACTTGACTACAAATGCGATATAAAGGAGTCAATAGACATAAAATACATGCAACACAAACACTTTAGATGAATATTACATGTGCACAAAGGTACACATATGCCTTTAATAAACACTGTATGTGTGTTCATTACTAGGTGAGAGGTTAGAGAATTTTTCCTGAAGTGAAAAAGGCAGAGACTCTTAGTCTGAATCCGGGATGAGAATTAATATTTTAAAAATTGTACTTTTCGAAATGTACAAAACATATTTTGTATGTTTAAGCCCCCCTCATACACGACATGTTTTTTATATCCCGCAATAGATAACACAGTGGAACAAATAAGAACTTAACGAAAAAATACACGGATTTGACAGTATAGGTTCGATTCTACTACCCAAGAGTAGTAAAACCCAATACTGATTTTGTCGAATTTGGTGACCAATTTCTAAACAGTTACATGAGCAAGCTCATCTAACGGGTGCGCTCATAAGCTCATGAGCAAGTGGTCTAATTTTAGAACTCAAACTAGTTGACTGAACACATGCCTACTCATACTATACTATTAGTGAGCAAACTTGTGTTCGTATCATAAATACAAGGAGCTGACCGAGTAACGCAAACTAGTGAGCGCCGTTTTATTCGACTCATGTTCGAATCACTCAGTGTGGTATATTTAGAAGTTGTGTAGAACTTTCGTTTTTCGTATTTCTTAAGAAATAAAGAACTTAAAATAAAAGTATGTAAAATTTTTAAAAAGTTGTGTGTTTTTATTTGCGTTCGTGTTTCACTCAAAGCATAAAACTGCTTGAACTCTTCCAAGTTCATTGTTATTATGTTCAACTTTTACTCATACTTATTCAAGCTAATTTCCATAAACTCTGCAAGCTCATCGCATTTAGCTCGTTGATCTTGTAAAGATTTTAAAATATTCTGTGTTTTTTATTGGCGTTCGTGTTTCACTCAATGCATAAAACTGCTTGAACTCGTCCAAGTTCATTGTTATTATGTTTAACATTTACTCATACTTATTCATCGCATTTAGCTTATTATTGTCCCTATCATCGTTACTTGTGTGTTACTATCCATTTACTCTTGAGAGATTATTTTTTATTCTGTCCTGCCTTATATTTACAGTTACGTCGAAGCTACCTGTAACCTAACCTAAAATAAAGTATCCATATAATTTGTCAGAAATTGAGACATTTACGTAATACATAATGATTAGGGTTACAAATAAAATTTTTTTAAGTTTTTAATTATAAAAGTTGTCATTAAAAATTGTCCACAACAGTGGTGCCATTTTTGTGATATCCTATACTCGTGAGTAAAGGGAAAATATTTTTCTGCTAGCGTAACGTCGAAACACATACTTCATACGAGATGCATTGCTTACATTTCAACAATGAAGATCAAATTAGTTGCTTTTGCTGCTTCTAAAGGACTAATACAACTTGATAGTATGTGTTGGGGCACCACATTAAAATAAGGAAATTTTCAAATTTTACCAAATGGCTCGTTGGTGTACTAATTTACTTTTTAGGTTCCAATTGTACCAAAAATGGAACAATTTTAGTAACTTTTCCACCCCTGGTTTAATTGCTTATAATTTTAATTACATATATATGGATGTCTTACATAAAAAGGATATTTAACCGAAAATAAACATAAAGACCACAAAGCGAGAACAGGCAGCAACAACAACTGTAAACACATGTAAAGGTTGTTAATAGTAAAATAAGTATTTTTTTTCTTTCTTTCATTTGCCACACTTTTTTTTTATTTATGGCATTTTCACGAGGAATACTTACAACATGCCGCACACACACACACACACAAACATTGTCTGTATTTTGGTTAAACATTTTATTGTAATGAAACAAAAGTCTTTATACATTTTTTCTTTACTTTTGCAATGCATAACTATTTTTTATAGCCAACACTGACATATTTTATTATTATTACTTTGTATTATTATAGTTGTTTTTGTTGTCGCTTATTTGCAATTACAGTCTTAAACTATTATCATCTTTTATTCTCTTCTTGTTCAATTTAGTTATCTAAATGCCGTCATTGACCATTGCACAGTGGTGGTGATTTAGAAAAATGAAGCAAATCCTAAAAAAAAGTTATGTTCTAAACATTTTATTAGCAAACAAGTTTAGTCCAAGTATAGGAAGAATTTACACATTAAAAATTTTATCCTTTTTTTATTATTCTTAAATATGGAAAATCACTTTCTGAGCTAATATTTAGGGTTCCGCGGCCAAAGGATAAAAATATTACGCTATTAATAACGCTCCGACGTCTAGCCATTATCTCTTGAACCGTAATAGTGAGATACTTGAAAATTTTACATGAAAGTATATTTTTATGGCTGATCTAACAACAAATTATAATAAAGTACTTAGCTGTGCCCACATACGTTGTGAGCGTCCTGACAATATTTTGTTCGATTTGGCTTTGAAAGTAATCCTCACCAAATATTAAAACTCTTACGTATTTACTTTATATAAAGTTACCCATCCCCGGATAAAATTCTAAAATTGATATCTATTCTATATATAAAAATAAGTTTCATTGTGTTAGTAATTGATATTCTCTGCAATGCGTGAACCGATTTCTGCAAAGTTTATATGAAAGGTGACGTCAATACCAAGATTTTTATGTACAAACGTTCGCTGTATGTATGTATATTGGTTCATGAGTTATAGCCGGAATAGTTGGCGTGGTACCGCCCATACAAAGTGAAAAATTATGTTCCTATCGAACTGCAATAGATAGCGCCTTGAAACTTTGCAAGAGTAGCCTTTGTGCTAAGGAGCATAGTCTGCCAAAATACAGAATGAATTGGAACAGTGGGCGTGGTACCTCCCATAAAAAGTGAAAAATTATTATTGTGCATATAGATAACTATAATAAGTATAGTCTTCAAAGCGGGTACAAGTAAGCTCCATAACCATACGTATACTCTAGAAAAATATAGGCTGAATTTGGACAATGACCGTGGTACCCCCCATACAAAATACAAAATTATTATCCTGTATCTAGAGAGTCTCAATAGGTAGCGCCTTGGAATTTTGCATCATTAACCCCCATATTAAGATACATTGTTTAGAGAAACATAAACTGAATTTGATTAGAGGGCGTGGTACCTCCTATACAAAGTGAAAAATTATTATCGCGTACCTAAAGAACTACATTAGGTATAGTCTTGAAACTTTGCACAAGTAACCCTCATACTAATGTGCATAATCTAGCAAAATACAGACTGGATAAGAATAATGTTATCGAGTTAATACGTATAGTCTAGCAAAAAAAAAGGTTGGATGGGAACATTTTTGACTTGAGAATAACGTGGGTTTTCGCATTAAAGGTTGGTCATAATTTTCTTCCGAGTGTTTATTGTATTTTTTGTGGATGGGTGTAGCGAAGCGCACCGGGAATAACTAGTTAAATTCTAAAAATTATTGTAAAGCTCTGTACAAATACAATTTTTTTTCAACTGGCTATTTGGTAGCGCCATCTGTTGCGCAACCGTGTTTAAAATATCCCATTTTCAATTCATATTTTGTCATTATTTTAAAACCGCGCTATCTGTTGCCCAACCTCATTGGGCTCTCAAAAATAAAAGATGTCTTAAGGTATGCAGTACCTTTAAATCGGTAAAAAAAAAAATTGGCGTACTTTCACTGCTTTTTCTTCACTTTCTCTTCGAACTAAGATATTTTTGCAGAAAAAATATTGGAATCAGGATACTAAGGTAGCTGCTCCTCACAAACGTGATGCGAACACAGACAGTAAGACAACCAGGAAATCAGTTACGGTTTTATTATATAAAGATTAAAAAGATTAAAATAAATTCAAAGATAAGGCCCCCTTTTTTGATCTTTTTCGTAGACAGAAAAATTGCATTCTATAAGGAATAAATATCAGCAAAAGAATAAAATGCTTGTGTATGCGAATATCATATTGTAGTTTTTCTTTTTTTAAGTTTTTCTACGCACTATAGCGTTAACTTAACGTGGGTACAGAAATAAGTGTTGTTAACTACCTTAAAAACAGTAGGAAAACTTAAAATATTGAAGCAATTTATTTATGGCCTTTGTCGATTTGTTTTTTATTGCTATGAAAACAGCACAACTGTGGAGCCAGACAATGGAAGATCACTTTTTAGGTAATTTGGGGTGTTTTTAATTTCTTAGGTAAACTGATTTAATATTAACAAATAATATTTTCTATTTATTGTTTTCGTCATTTTCAAAATGTCAATGCAGTCAATAAAACTTAAGATGACGTAATTTTATTCCAAAAAGGATAATTCTATCTAGGTGTACAATTATAATTAACTTAATATGGGTGAAATCCTGCATTCGTATTGAAAATGAGTGATATTTAACGTTGTTTGCTTTGGAAGAGACTTCTTCATTTTCTAAATAAACAGACATAAATTCATTTACAGAACTGAAGGTAGTCTCAAGCGCTATTGCCATGAACATTATCTAATCTGTCTTTGATTTCTTTTAATGTTTTGCTTTCAAGTTATAGTATGAGTATCAGCACGAAACTCATTTTATTAAACAGAATGTTCGCGATTAATTTAAAACCATTACTGCGCCATAAAAGTCTTGGTGAAATTGACATATATTTTATGACAAGTTTTATTTTGCAATAAATATAGAAGTAGAACTTGAAGTTTCTATGACTATTTTGCCTAATAATCAAACCAGCTTATTGTAAAATAAAATTTCCGGAAATTTAAAAATATCTCAGCAAATTATTAGAGCAAAGAATTTTTCTTAATTCTCATTTAGTTAAAAAAAGGTTTGAACAAAACTTATTTTAGACTTAACTTTAAATATGGTTTAGTTTAGTTTTGTATTGTGTTTTTTAACGGCCCCACTGTGCATTCCAAATACATATTTGATTGTACAATGTGTAAGAAAATTTATGTACACGAGAAAATTTTTAGTTGTAATCGCAATTATAGTTAAAGTCTTTAGTTTTATTTAAGTTCCTCTATAAAATACAATAAAAACAACAATGTCTGCTAAAATATTTAAGATTAATGGCTACTAAACATCCTAAGGGTCTATTCAACAAAATTAAAAGCAAAACTCCACCAAAAAAAAACCCCAAAAATAGAAAATCAAACAAGAGGAAGGAAGAATAAAGTATGAAAAAAAGATGTAGGATTAATTTTATATGTAATGCTATTGAACGATGTGGAACAATACGAATTAGATCACGCTAACACACTGTAACTATTAATATAAAACACAGCTACACACACTCACACTTACTAGTTACTACTTACAATATACAATATACAACATACATCAGTACATATTTTACATTTAAAATACAAACAGTTTTTCTCTTCTTTTCTTTTTTTGTGTTAATATTTTATTTAACAGCATTTAGCAACAACCAACATAAAAAAAATAATTATAAACTTTTTGTTTAACAAGGGTAATTGCTAAATATGTATATGAAAGTCGCTTCAATATGCTAATAAATGTATTTTTCTTTCTTAAGTAAAATTGTACTTTTCTTTGATCTTATTTTATTATATTTCCTAAGTTTAGTGAGAGTTACTAATTGCAGACTTTAGTTTCTTTCTAAATTTGGCCCTTCTTAATATTTATGAAAAAAAAGAAGTTTTAATATTTAAGTTTATTAGTCGAACTACACTCATATATTTTTACATACAAATAAGTCTTTAAGTAGGCTTAAGTTCGTTTATTTCTCTAACTATTCAATAGGGTGGAAAGCATATTTTTTTACAAAATTATTGATTATTTATTAAAGAAAAGTGGGAAGACTTTATGTTAGACTCTAGCCCCTTATTTCAACGCTATTGAGTAGTTCGAAAGAATAAACGAACTTAAGCCTATTTAAGATAGTAAAAAATATATGTCGATAATCCACACACATACCTCATGCAGGATAAGCTACAATTGTTGCAAACATTTTCTTAACTTAAGTCTAAAATAAGATTTTCGAAACAAACTATTTAACAAAACCTAAAGCCAACTGTAACAACAACGACGCACATGGGGGTATTTTGCCAATCTAGCCGGACATTACTTTTTTTTCAGATTATATTAGCTCTGAAAATTTACTGAGTGCCCCCAGATTAATAAAACTTGGCAGAAAAATCGCTTAGGGTAATTTTTCTTATTATAGAAAAATTATAGAAAAATCGGAACATGAAGAAAAAAGCTCCCCTTAGAAGAACTAATCCTACCTCTGAAAAATTCATTAGCAAATGCAACTTTTATAGTTAGCTAATGTTCAAGAACCTAAACTGGGACTCTGAAGATATTAAAATGCTATTTTTCGCCCCTTCCCCCTACTGCGGGCGGTGTCATAAAATATTATTTGCAAAAATAAGGCTGATTATTAAAAGAAATGGATTACATACGCCTTAATACCATATAAATAAATTTTGTTTAAGTTTTTATAGGCAGGGAGGTATCCCTCCAATCACACCCCCCCAAACCACCATGTGATTTTTTTTTTAATTTTTTATTCGCTAATTTCCAAAAAATATTAATTTTTAAGCTTTTATGTCGAAGAAAAGAATATTAATTAACTAATTTATCTGAGAATAATTCATTTACTCATAACTACCTCTGCCCGCCACTTCGTCAACGCCTTTATTTTGCTTTGAAAGTAATCCACTTTAAGGTCTATTATTATAACTTGCCAATAGCTAAAGTAAGGATTTTGTTAAAGCGATAAATAATTTGTCATTGTAATAACGAGGATAATGCTCATTACAATAACTTGTCCTTAAAGTACACGATAGTTAAAGTTTGTTTTTAGCTACTTATAATGACGAAAAACTATTTATCGCTAAAAACACAATTTTTTGTAACATATCTTTCCCGTTTTAGGAATTCAGGTGTTAAAATATAAAATATTAAAATTTTTTATTACCTCTTGTCTATGTTAGTTTACAAGTTTGTAAGAATATAATTTTAAATTTAGTAACTCTAAAGTCTACTGATACCGCTCTGCTTGAACTTGTGAGGGTCGCGAAAAGAGAAATTCTCAATGGTGGCGCTACATTGTCCGTCTTTATGGATATTGAGGTGCCTTTGATAAAATCTCTTTCTCGAAGTCGAGAAATGGTCTTGCTGAGCGTTGGGTTGAAACCATTGTTATAAAATGAATCAATGGTATGCTTAGCTCTAAAGCTATAAATCTCAAAAATGGGCGTTCCAGAATCCGGGGTAGGGTAGTCAGAGGTTACCAACAGAGAGAAGTTTTGTCACCTCTTTTGTGGAACATCACCGTTGATGACCTTCTTTGGAAACTGTACTTAATAGGCATCTATACGGTTGCCTATTTCGACGATCTGGCACTTATGGTTGGTGTTCATCGATACCACCTAGGTATGGCGCAAGAAATAAATAAATACTAGCAAATCAGACGCTATGCCCCTCACTCGAAGAAGGAAGGGTATAAAGGTAGACTCCTTAATGCTTTTCGGATCGGAAGTCAGTTTGTCAAGGAAGGTCAACTTTCTAGGCGTTACTCTGGATTAGAAAATTAACCGAGTAGAACATATTGAAATAGAGATAAGAAAAGAAAAATGTATCTTGCATCAATTTAAACGCGCTTGTGGCCGTAAGTGGGGAATCTTGCCAAAGGCTGCATACTGGATTTACACAATGATGGCGCGACGCAAAATAACTTTTGCATCTGTGGTGTTTGGTGGCCAAATGCCTCTCAGATTGCAATTAAGCGTGGGTTCAAAAAATTGCTTGTATGAGTATATGTGGCGCAATGCGCACTGCTCCAAAACAGATAATTCAGAAAATATTGGGATTGCTGCCGTTGGACTTACTCATTAGGTCAACGGGTGCAATGTCAGCTTTGCGTATGAAGAGCAATGCCATTTGACATCGGGAATAAGAGCAGGATGTACCTAGTTAGTAAGGAAGTTAGGGAAGCTCCCTAATGCCGATGGAACGCATGAGTAAAAAAATAGTCAAAAGACTTCTTCGGACACTCATTGCGGAAGGCGTTATACACAATGAGTTTATGGAGAACAATATCAGCATTTTTAATGATGATTCCCTTATGGACGGTGGAGCAGAAGCAGGTGTGTACAAAACTGGGCTGAACCTGTCCTGTAATCTGCGTTTGGAGGAATACGTCTACGTTTACTAGGCGGATTTGCTTGGATGCAATTTGTTGCATGCGTTGGATCACCTGCTGGAAAGTCGGATGTCATCGCACTTGACAACCAGTCGGAAATAAAACGCATGAGGCAAGTGAACGTGTACTATGTATAGTCTAGTGCTGGAATGTGTTTTAAAACTTAACATATGTGTCTTTAAACTTTAATATAAAATGACAATACATTTATTGCCTCATTAATTTTTTTTTTTAAGTTTGTATGCAGACACTCTGTACATAGTGTATTATTGCTTGTGTCAGTTCAAAGCTAAATACAAATTCCAATGATTTAAGTGATAAGGCTTATTAAATAAAATAATTCTCTGCCGCTTAAATACACTTGAACTTGTTAACTTTCATTTATTGTTTATATTAATTTTAAATCATTTGCATAATGATGAACATTATTTAAAATTCATTTGATAACGAATTTGCATATGTACTCGTACTATTTACTACTCGTACGTATCGCTCACCGGCTGCAATAATGATACCATTGGAAAACCAAAATTTTAGTGTTCACCCGAAGTATTTTTAAAAATTCTCGTTTTAAAAAATACATTTAAAAAACAATTAGTTTACACTAAATTTTTATTAATTCTTAGATTACTGCAGCCGGTCAGGTCTGCAATATGTTATTTGTGGAAAAAAATTTTATTTCTGTTCCAAAAAAAAAAAAAAATGCGAAATTTAAATTAAAATTTAAACATCACTTTTTAAAATAAATATCAGGTGCTTCAGTCTGTATGTTGTCTGAGTATGTAAGAGTGTCTATAATATAAAATATTGTATGTCGTATAATATTACAATACACTTATGCATACATTTTCTCGTTTTGTTTTTGCTTATTAAGTGACACCTGAGGAGAGTCTGAATAAAGTGTGTGTGTGTGTGTAATAAATACATACATATTTGTATGAAATTATTGATGATAATTTTATGCTTATTTTATCAACACTAGCATTCATCAACATTGAGTATATGTTGTTTGTTGTTGTTGTTGTTGCTGTTGCTGTTGCATGTTGTTTTAATTTTAATATTATTTTAATTTTTTCATGTATTAATCACCGTTTAATTCATTATATTCTTTTTATTGTATTAAGTTAACATATTAAGTATAATGCAGCACTGTGGGACATTTTTTGACTAATTTATTACCAATAATTTTTTTATATGAATTTTATTTGAACTATTTTTGAATTAATAAATTAATTATTTAGGCTTAAGTTCTTAATTATAAAGAGATAAAGAATAATTAGATACCAGCAAAGCAGAATGCATTTTCTATACAGCTACGTCCGTCATCAGTACTCTTTGTATCAATCTACCCGGTAGAATCTGAGAAATTTTAATTTTACATTATATTTCATAGAAGATAGAGCTTTTTGAAATTGTTTTACACTTGTAAACTCTATTTATTTTTCATATTATACTACCAAGCAAGCATTTTTCTTTATTTTAATTCTCTTTATATATTTTCTTTTATTTATCTCTTTATAATTAAGAACTTAAGCATAATTAATTAATTTATTAATATTTTTTTTATTTAATTAATTCAATCATATACTTAATAAGAAAGAAAGAAATAAAAACCTTCTGTTTTCATTTAGTAAATGATTGAATCAAATAACTGTTTAATCAAATTTGTATTCGAAACTAATTGAAACCTTTGATTGGAGCAAACTTTTTTTTCTGTGTACTTTTAAGTGAACAATTCAAACACAGGTTTACAGGTAGCCTATAAATAAATCAGATTCTTTGTGTAACCTATAAAAGAAATTATCTTAAGCAGAGCTTTAGATAGTTAAGAAAGTAAAAGTAAATAAAAATATTAATGAACGTTTTGAGAATAGGTTGCGTATAAGAGTTAGGCGTTTAAAACCTTGATCGTGTGGGATCTTTATTTAACCCAGTTCTTTTTATGACACGCAAAAAATAATTATAATAATCCAGTCCTTCTGTCGACATGTTTGAGATCCGCTCAGGAGAGCCATATTTTGTAAGGAATATGGCTCTCCTGAGCGGATCTCAAACATGTAACAATGACAGGTGAAATATATTTTCTTCAAACTCATCTCTATGAAAACTTCTGGAATTGTATGTAATAATTAATAATCATAGCATCAATGTACTTCAATTGCTTTCATTCACAGAATAAAATTTTTGCTTCAATTAAAGGTTTTAATTAGTTTTAGACTCAAATTTAATTCAATATTTTATTGATTCAATTATTTCTAATATTTCTAATTAAATAATTAGAAATATATTTTATTATTTCTTAATTAAAAATATAATCGAATCATGAAAAAATTAATTAAAACTATATAAGTAATCCAATTAAAACCTTTAATTGAAGCAAACAATTTTTTCTGTGTTATAATCTCAGAAAACTTCAGAACGTGGTAACTTTAGTTTAATACTTGCATGCTACGAATGGGATTCAAAAACTCTTCTATTTCTATCAATTAAGCAGTTGCCGGCACTGAACCCATGACCATTCACACACAGATTAATGTGATTGATCCAAATAAAGGATGAATTAAGATTTAAATTGACAAACCAAATTTGTTAAGTAAAATTTCAAAAGGGTGCCTGGGTGGGCCAGTAGGTTCGATTCCCATCAAAGACACTGGACATTTTCACTACAAGTTGGCAGAAAGACCAAGAAGGAGCTTGGGTATAATCTGGGTGCCTACAAGTGGTTAACTACGTTAGAGACAGGTCACGGACTCTCAAGTATTATCTGGCCAAGTTAAAAGCCGAGGTCCGATGATACTTGCAGACTGTAACTGGAAAAAGGCTAATATAAAAAAGACTTTTGACCACGGCCAGACGCCTATTATATGGAGATGGTGTGGAGTCCTAAGCCTTAAGAAAATATTAACAATTACCATAGACTTTGTGATAAGAAAGAAAATGTAGACATGTTTCAATCTCCAGTCTGAAATCACATCAGTCGAGAGTAAAAGGCTAGTGACAACACTAGACTCAATGAAAGTAATGTATTCGAAAATTTCGAATCGGATCCATTAAATCAGTGGTTTGGAAAAAAGTACAATTTCAGTTCGTAAAGTAAAATTTGTACTTAAACTACTTAAAAATTTATTTTTCCATCCCCGTCCCTACTACAAATAATGTGAAGGAAATTTCAGCTAGTCTCCAACTCCTAAACAAAGGCTATGGGCCTCCAAGTCTTAATCTGAAATTGGCCACTTGTGTTGCTATGGGCAACAAGGGTATTGGTAGATGCATTGTATTCACACAGTGGTAAAACTACCGTCAGGCTAAGGCTAGCCACTGGACCAAACCCGATTCACTCGAGCATCGACGCAATGTGGGATGTACTTAATGCAATGGTAAGAAATTGCAAGCTGTAAAAGAATTTGCAGGTGTGAGGTACCCAAATTTGGGACCACATAGCGCCACCCCTGGAGTGTTTATAGTGCCCAGCATCAAAACTTAAGCTCAGATACTCCTCTGCTATACGCATGCCAAATTTTGGATCAATTGTCCCAGCCCTTTAAATATGGCTGAGTTATTTTCAAAATATTTAGATTCTTCCCCACTGTGCACTGTACGTTGGCCAAAAGAAGTACTCATTAAACAACAATAAAATGTCATTATTTTTTACTGCTTTGTTTTCAACATACAAAAACACACATAAACATATGGATGTGTGTACATGTCGACATATCTGAGTAGATGTGTGCGAGTGTGTGTTTGTGTTAAAACATTTGTATAAAATGCATTAAATATTCATTTCATCATGATCGTTGTCATAATTCATTTTTATGTCATTTCCACCCGTTTATTGTCATTTAATGTTGGTTCGTTGGCTGGTTTGCACGTTTGATGGGGTTTGCACGTTGTCGTATAATATCTGCCAACATCACTATTTGTGTCCTCTATAAATACTCGCACAACAATTTATTTAACAACAACAACAAAAAAACAACTATAAAAATAATAAAAAAAGTAATACCAATGACAAAAAAACATGAAATAAAGGTAAACGAACCATTGTCGAATAGACCAACATGCGAGTGCATTCAATTAATATTTTACAATTTACAACATTAAGTACTTTGGTAGTACATATAACAACTGCAACAACAACTAAAACAGCAACACAACAGCAACATCATTTATTAAAATAATAATCACATAAAATTGCACTCACACACACACAAACGTATAAGGTACGCAAAGGGTGTTGCGAAAACAGGGATATCGTTTCAAATAAGGAATGGCGAAACAGCAGATGACCTGTTTTAACATTTCGTTTATTGAAAATTACTGTAATTTAGGGTTTCATTTCGTTTAACCTTAAAAAGGAATGTTGTATGGAAGAAATTAGTTTCTAAAAACTTTTTTGTGGTAAAATACACACTACAACACTATTACGAGCAAAAGGGGTAAAATTGTAATGGCCATCGTTGAGGTTATTGACAAAAAAAGGGGGGGCACTTTCAGTACTGAGCATAAAATAAGATGTCACTTGGCAGTATTAGGGAATACAAGTACATAGCGTTTGGCCAGAAGAGTAGTAGGAAGACTACACTGGACGCTGATTCCATATACCAGGAAGTCGTGCGTTTAACTACCCAACAAAAAATTACGTTTACTTGGAAGCAGGTTTATAAGGGAGAGAGAAATAAACTCTCCCTTCTAATCTGCTTCAGGAAAGCATGATTTTTTTTGCGATGTCCCACATGGTAGGTCTCTTTGCTTTACCAAATTCTTTATAAAAACTTATTCGCTTAAATGCCTGTATCCGCGTAAGCGAGAGAGGTCTCTTTGTTTCACTTAATTTTATAAAGAAAACTTATTCGCTTACATATCTGCATCCGCGTAAGCGAGAGAGGATGCAGTTTCTTATTATTATCTTACAATTATAGCATTCTCGAATGCGCTTATGAGAACCGCTTTTGAAAGACATGAGTTTTATTTTACTGCTTACCAAAATCCAATATTTTTTTGCTGGGTACCTACATATTAAAGAAAAAACAATTCTGTGATTAATAAATGTCAACACGAACTGCTGGAAAATGTCCCAAAACTTAAAAAGAGACACATAGACAAGTCAAGAAACAATGTTGTACTCAAAAGATCTATCTCCTAGCTTGATCACAGAACCAAACCAAAAATGGTATTATCAGCCTACATTAAAACAGTTACTTATAGACATGAAGCTCAAATGGTGTTTGGATGATTATGCTTTGAATTAATTTTATTAAAAAAATCAAAATACTGGAAGAAGTTAATATGTCTTGGAGAATCAGAAAACCATTCAATCAAAATTCAGCGATGACTGAAATCATCAACGTGCTGACAAACGCTAATCTTATTCAGTTGTAAGTCTAATGATCGAACATTTTTTATCCATATTTATTCACTCACCCAAACCCTTCGTAGGAAAAATCAACATCGTGCTAGTGGTCATTGATTTTCTTCAGTTTCGAGTTTGTTGAACGAGCATGTTTCATTCATATATTTGAACAACGGCCGCTGGCTATGAAAAAAATGGAAGCGCAGGAATCATATTAATAAAGTGGTTTCGAAGTACATTAGCAAGGAAGATAATCACCGCCTTAAGGAAAACAACCTTTTGTGCTTACGCAAATTTCTTACACTTTGACCCTCTCTTTCTAACACTTCATACGAGTTGATTTTAATTTTGGCGTTTAATACTTCATTGTTCGTTGTGATCAGAGCGAATAAATATCCGAATTGATTAATATAAAGTGTTCGATGATTAAAATCACAGAGCCAAGAAGAAGCCCACGGTTTGATTGATTTAAAATCATTAGGGAATATGTGAGTATGAACCACTTTGATTGCTTAAATCTAGAGGCATGTTTGTTAGGATGTTTATTACGTATGAACGTTTTTTCAAACACCCTTTGCCGTTTTCTGATAAACAGCTCACTTGGGTCCGACAATAAAAATTCGTCATTTTTGTGTAACCCGCAAGAGAGTTATAGTCATTAGAGAGTAGAAAAAGAAATTGAGTCGAAGCTTCCTAAGATATAGTTTCCCTGGTTATTGAAGACGGAGTTCAGGGCAGAAGCAGACAAACTCTATAATATACGTTGCATTGGAGACCCATCACTTTTGCTTGGTTACTACTATATAATGCCCTCTAAATTTATCACCAAGTCAAATAATTGCATTCCAAACATCATTCGTAATTGTCCCGTTTTCCATAGATACAACAGTGCACAGTGGGGCAGAATCAAAATATTTTGTAAATAACTCAGCCATTTTTAAAGGGCGAAGCCAATTGATCTTAAATTGGACATTAGCATAGCAGAGGAGAATCTGAGCTTAAGTGTTCCACTTGACATGGGTGGCGCTATATGATCTCGAAGTTGGGTACTTCGCACCAACAAAGGATTTTAGAGCTTGGCATTTCTTAATTTGTTGTTTTTAAAAATTATACATGGCCTTAAAGATCCAGTTAATACCTACCAAATGATGCTTCTATCTATAAATTATGATTTAAAATGAGCGAGTTATAAGCAATTTAAAATTAAAATTTTTGATTTTTCCGTACCCTGATTTAGTTTTTTTTTCAAAATATTGAGTACAATTTTCAGAAATTTTTTCTTTTATTTTTTTCTGGTAGTTAACGAGCAAAATTTAAAATAGTGTGGAAAAATTTGAAGATTATATAAAAATTTGAAGATATATATATTTTAACAACTGGACGATTTTCAATTTTAAAATTATTGCATTTTTATGACCAAAAAGAGCGAAAGTGTCTTTAATGATCTTATCGCGCTTATTATAGCAGATACTTCTGCCTGTAAGACTTTGCGTTCTATTGGAAATCTGAAAATCATTTTCTCAAACTTGTCCTCCTTCAACTTTGGTTCTCGTTATGGAGCCATCTGTGTTAACACGAAGTATATGCGGTTCAGTAATCTATGCGGCCATGAATGGAATAAGGAAATATGTAACATAACTTTATTGAAGAGTATATAAAGATTCCGCACTGCTGTTTTGTATAAAAGACATCAGTAATAATTTAAATAACACTCTTGATTTAAACACCCTTTCTAATGCCTACGGATAATTTTTTCCTTTAATTTTAAACAACTATAATTTGCGTTCATGACAAGAAAAAACAATTATAATGGACTTTTGCACAAACATTTTTATTTTATTTATAAAATTAAATTCGCGCCCTTTAAAAGTTAAAATGAAAATATTGAAAAGTCATGTCCATAATTATAAAGACAAGTCAGTGGAAGTACACACAGTCCAAGTTTTATTGAACGTTTAATGAAGTGCCTTAACAATTGCAATTTCAATAATTCAGTATGCAAAATATTTATTAATAAAATGCGTAATAACAATTACTGCTGGTATTGATATTACGCCACTTTGACAGGTACAAAGAAACCGCAATTGACTCTTTAGTTTGCAAATGTCATTTTAAAACGACAAGTTTGGACTCGCTGAAGTTACAGGAAAAACGTTTGTTTGCATATCAATTTGTTGCAAACGCTATTAAAAAAGAAAGAAGGTAGAATTTTTAGTAAGAATTCATATGACCAATTTGATTAAGGAACAAAGAAAATATTTTTTACTTATCAGCAGCTGTTGATAACTGAAAAATATTTTATATAACAAACCATGTCATTAACTGCAGCAAGTACTCTTAATCGTAGTTTAAAGTTAACTATAGTTAAAGAAAACATCAGGACCATTTCTGTACATTTTTTTATTTATATTGTTGCTGGGGCAGGTAGTAATCGAAATGGAATACAAAACAGCAATTATTCAAATAACAGTGAAAGTTCAAACTTGGCAGCACCTTTTATTTTTGTCAGCGAGAAATTTTAAACACTATTTACAAAACTCTACAATCATTTTAGAACTCTACAATAATTTTAGAATTTTATACAATTATATATGTACATATGTATATGTTCCTGAATAATTACCCAGGGATGGGTACCTTTACATAAAGTAAATACGTAAACCATAACTGAAGCACTATAAAAGAAGAGTCTTAAAATTTCATGTGGATTACTTTTAAAGCAAAATCGAACAAAACATTTTAAGGATGCCTACAAGGTGCCGGGCACCGTTAGTCTCTCTATAAATCTATAAATATAATAAGACTTTAAAGGGACCGTGTTAATACAGGGTGGCGCAAAAATACCTTCCGATGTTTTTTGGCTGTAATTTTAAGAAAAAATTAAAAACTTTGATTCTTCTTGTGGATTATTTTTATTTGGTCTTTTAATTTTTTTACATCAAGTCGAGAATATGATGTCATGTAAATGGCCGCCGCCACAGTTGATTGTCATTTGAGCTCTTTTTATGGCATTTTCCATCACTTTGGCCAAAAATTCCGGCGATAGGTCCTCACATTCTTGACGGATATTGTCTTTAAGAGCTGCAAGAGTCTGAGGCTTGTTGACATAAACCCGCGACTTCAAAAAGTCCCACAAAAAGAAGTCTGCAGCGGTCAAATCAGGCGATCTTGCTGGCCAGTGCAAATCGCCAAAACGGGAGATTAGACGCCCGGGAAATGCATCCTTCAGCATATCGGTTGTGGCAGGTGCAGTGTGTGCCGTTGCACCGTCCTGTTGGAACCACATGTTTTCCAATCCCAATTCATCAAGTTGCGGCAAAAAGAACTCGTTAATCATTTCTCTGTAGCGCTCACCATTCACAGTAACCGTTTGGCCCGCGACGTCTTCGAAGAAAAAAGGTCCGATGACTCCTCCAGCGAAAACAGCACACCATACAGTGACTTTGAGCGGGTGTAATGGCTCTTCGTGGGTTACACGCAGTGTAACACGCAGTGTAAGATTTACAGTGCCCCAGAAGCGTAAATTTTGCTTATTTACGTACCCGCTAAGATGGAAAGAAAAAATCATCTTCCCCTTGGTGGTGATTAAGGATGGCTTGAGCGTATGTTAGACGCGATTGGCAATCAGCAGCTAACAGCTGATGCACCGTCTGGACTTTGTACGGAAACATCTTCAAATCTTTTACCAAAATTCGCTGTAAAGACCGTCGACTGATACCCATTTGCGTGGCACGTTGTCTGGTCGATGGCGACGGCGCTTCCATGACATCTTCGGCTACAGCAGCAATATTCTCTGCAGAACGGCGTTGGACGGCCAGGAAATCTGCGACGAAATTCACGTTGTTCCAAAGTCACCGACCGATTATTGGTCAAATAAATAGCCACCAATATTCCGCGTTCTGGAGCAGTGTAGCGTAACATTGTTTATTAACGTGTATTTCGCAAGTGTTTACTACACAAATGTCAAAACAAAATTTATAGCATTTTCTGATAGGAGGATTACTTTTGCGCCACCTTGTACATGAAATATTTATTGAAAATTCTGTTGCTGGTGCAGATAGGAATCAACATGGAATAAAAATCACCAACTTTTGGAATTTTTGAATGTCTGTCTATTCGTCTGTCAGTGTCCACAATACTTAAAAACTACTGCATGAATTTTAATAAAATGTTGTGGTCTCCAAAGCAACGTCTGTTGCAAAGTTTGCCTACCTCATCCCTGAAATGCATGTCCAATCACTGGGGCAACTTGATCTCAGGAAGGTTTGACTTTATTTAAACACCTTCTTCTGACTCGTGTTTTACTTTAGCTTTACTTTAGTAACCCTATAGTCCACCCTAATCAACTCACAACTGCATTCCACTCCAATGACCATAACAATCTTGCAGGTAACACGAAAATCTCGAACCCAATTGAGCTGTATATCAGAGAATGGAAATTGGTGATTGAAAAAACGTTCAGACATAATCAAAACTATCAAAATTGTTTATAGACACATATCGTTGTTGATTTTAAATCAATTAAATTTCTGCTTCATATTATATTTACTGTTCAGATATTATATTTGCTGTTGATTTCCAATTAATCAAACCGTATGCTTCTTGTTGTCGCTGTGATTTTAATCAAGAAACTATATTAATCAATGCGGATGCTGGATCGTTCCGATCCCATTTTAATGAAAAATAAAATACAAAAATCAAAAATCAAACTCGATACGTGTGAATTGTTGCATATGGAGTGTGAGAGAGATGAACAAACTATCAGATATTTTCGTAAGCACAAAAGGTTGGTCGTGTGTAGCGTTGCCATATGAATTTCAATAAAAAACTGAGGACTTATTTTCAGAAAAAAAACTAAACCCATGGATATCAGTGTTGGGATCTGTCAATGTTTAAATTGTACCGATCCAAAGATAAAATTGTACCAAATCAGCATCAATTGTTCCAACATTTAAGATTAAGATCGACATTAAAAGATGCTACTCAAAACTTTAGTACTAAGGTATTTTAAATTGGCCTTGATTCTTTGAATTTCTATTCTGTGGACATGTAATTAGTCAACGTATACAAATCTTCAACATTAAAGGAAAGGAAATCTCGCAATTGTCAAAATAAATACCAAATATGATGGACTAGGGTTCAGCAAATACTTTCAGCAATAACTGGGAATATATATAGCTTTTCTTACATCATTTTTTCTTTTCCGATTTCTTTGATATTTTAATGTCAAATTTTCAATGTAAAATATATGACATTGAAGTACCTCCATCACTTTTACACGAAATTTGGTTTAAAATATAAAATATTTATATATGAGTATAAACCATTTATATATATTCCTTAAGAATTTTTTCACTAAAAAAAGATAGATGGCCCCTTTTTAGGCTAAAATACACAAAAATGTAAAAATTTTGAAGTTTTTAAATCGAAAATAATTTAGTTGATATCATTTTAAAATAAAATTTTGCTCCCTAACTAAGAAAAAAATTTTAAAAAAATGTACTAATACAATTTTTTTTTTTCAAAATTTTTCATGGTTCCTAATATGTAAAATTTTGAAAAATCGAACAAAAATTGAAGAAATGCCAAGCCCTAAAAAAATTGAAGGTGTGAGGTTCTTAACTTTGAGGCCACATAGCGCCACCACAGCTTCAAAACTTAAACTCAGTTACTCCTCTGCTATGTCCATGTCTAATTTTGGATCAATCGGACTAGCCCTTTACAGATGTCCCTTTACACTGTGCAATGTTAGGAGCTAGGTACACTACAATTGCCATCAAGTACTTGAAACTCCACCAGTCACCGGATCTTAATCCGATTAAGTATGCCTGGAGCTATGTACAAAAACAAATAAAAAATCATCTAATTACTAAAAAGATCTTACGATTTCTCACTAGAAAGAATGAAAGAATATATCAGCCGAATACTGCCGAAAGCTATGCCAAAACGTTCGAACACTGCAGTTCAGCAAAAATGCCTTGTAACTAAATTACCTATCATTTGTACATAATAGGGTTAGCAAAGTTAATAAATCCTGAACCTAAAGTAAGAATGTTGAAATTTAGTTAGTTCTACACAGGGTTACTTTAGAAATGTAAAAAAAAATTCTTGATAAAATAAAATTAAATTGTACCAAAAAAGCACGAAGTGTACCAGAGTACCACTGACCTGTCGATTGTACCAAATTTGGTACAATTGTACCACAAATCCCTACAATGATGCATATTGTTATGAAAGAAGTTTTGTATTTCTGAACAACAACAAGCCACTTCTGGTGGTTAAAAATATTTAAATAAAAATAGAAAATAAAAAAGTATAAAATTGTAAAAATTTTAAGAAACCGACACGTTTTTTAACAAAAACCTGAAAAACTTATTAAGGCTTTGAAAAAACAGAAAAATTTGCACATTTGGCAACGCTGATGGTGAGACATTTTTTTAAAGCGGCGAAGTGTTTTCTTGCTGATGTGTTTTAAAACGACTTCATTCAAATAATACTTGCTTTGATTTTATTCAACGCCAGTAATCATTCTTTAATCACCACACTAGCAACTTAACAAAATCAATGTTCACCAGTACGTTGTTGATTTTATACTCTGTTGGGAATTGTTGAATTATTTATTGTGAATAAACCATGTTCGATCGCAAAACTAAATAAAATCAGTGTCCGGCAGAAAATTGATGATTTTAATCAACACCGAGTTTTGTTTGATAATAAATAAGAATTTTTGAGTATGGTGAAATCGAGCAAAATGTGATTTTTGCAGTTCTCTGCTATAGAAGTAAGAGGTTTAAAATTTGATGAGGATTACTTTCAAAACAATAGGGAACTTCGATCAATATATGTATTGTCCTGACCATAACAACGTCGTGGGCACTGTTAGTTAAAAATATATTTTTTTTTTAATTTTAATACACTCTCAAATCAATTGCACTTTTTTGAAAACCTATAACCGTGACATTATCCTTCATAAATTAAAAACTCATTCTATTAAAACCCTTCCATTGTCAGTTCAAGTATTTAGCAGATGTTTTTTTAAGGGGGTTGGTTTTTGCTCTCACAAACTTATTTGCATAAAATGTTTAAATCCTCTTGTAATCTTGTACATGTATTTAAATAAATTGGTTAGTTTTGCCTCAGGCTTTACATTTTATTAAAGGATTTATTTGAATCTTTTTGTACAACAAATTATAATTTTTGTACCAGTCTGCGGACCCCCTTATGAAGGTTAAACTTTATGAAAAAGACACAGATAATTATAGTTATTTAGACAATAAGCTGAACTTTAATGATAATATAATCCAGAGATAATATTATTGCTAACTATAATTAAGTAATGGGTACCGAATATCGAATACTGTGTAACCTTCTTTTATGAGTGCTCAACACTAAAAGTAGTTACTCGATAAGTGTAGGGTTGTATTTTTAGAATAAACTGAATAGAAACTCTAACGACTACAATAAGGCTTTGACTATTAATATTAATCGAAATATAAGCTTACAAAAGTAGGCCGTCGGCTGGCAGGCACAAGGATATAGCTGTCCATTACTAAGTGTACTTTTTGAACACCTACTGGCTACTGGAGGTTGGCTAAATTCAGTCAAGCGAACTCTAGATATCAGTCGACCTACAATTTTAAATGCGCATATGGAGTTCTGTGTGAGTAGTCATCTCTTCTCCATAACTAACAAGTTTATGAATTATTGATAAAATCAAAATGGACTGTAGAATCCAGCAGGAATGGACTAGGAAGCGCCACAAGAGGTGGAGATGTTATTCTTTAAAGAAATTCCAGAAAGAAATGTACAAGAATACCTTGCAAGAGGTGGGCTGGTTAATAACTAAAAGGTACTCCTAAAACTTTAGCCGCTTGACAGGGCATTCAGAAAGTTGCCTGGATACAATCGAGATAACTTAAGTTAGCTAATTGCGTTAGTGACAGGTCATGGCAACTCTAAGTATTATCTGACAAAGACTTGAAGACTTGAAGACTGTGCCTGGAAGAGACTGAGACGGTAGATGTGGATGTCCAGCACTAGTTAGTAGAGTTAAGAATCACAGGCTGACACATATTAAAAATGTAGATGCAATGAGGAACCATACCCATAGCAAGAAATTACAAGTGACTGTTTTGAGGAAAAAAAGTTCCGAACGGACAATTATCAGTCAACAGTCGACGGTCTGCAATCAGTACAATCGAGAATAAAGGCTTTTGATAGCACGAGATTCAATTAAAGTACAGGAAGCCAAATATTATCATAATTATAGAGGAACGAAGAGGTTCGGCACAGACGGTTGAAATTTGCTTAAAGTGAGGATTAATTCAAATGATGAATTTTACCCTTCACAGTAGTAAAAATTAAGCACTAGAAGAAAAACAAAACGTTTTTATTGACAGCAATAGTTGCAAAATAGTGATGATGATTTTTCGAGTAAAACCTTTGTAAGTAATGAAGCGTATTTGCTTCTAGATGGATATATTGATCGCCTAAAATGGCCGCGTTTGGAAATCGGGCAACGCACTTTTGGTTTTCAAGAGACAAATGCATTCACAAAGCATTGGACACTTCTTCGACGAAAATAAGGCTTGTCAAGCAGTGCTCGATATCGTGATGTGATAACAAGGTTTTTTTTTCTTTCTAAACTGAATAATATTTATGTAGACAAGATGATATCATATGAAATAACACAACTAATGTAGGAGAATGAATGTAGGTTCAATAATAGGGACATAATGATCCCAGATATTTCTTGAAAAAGATTCGACTTTGTGATGATATCTGCAGATGGTGTAACGAAGAAGAGGAAAATAAATGCCACTATCTTTGTCAGTGCCTTATTAAGCAGTCGTAATAAATGTTTTGGCTCTTTTTTCTTTCAGAATATAGAGGACTTGAAGGGTATGGATGCTAAACAAATAGACAAAATTTACGAAGCTCATGAGACTACTTAGAGGAAGTGATTAAAAAAGAGCAGTGGAGAATATCAGAGGAGTCACTATGGATTAATAATGGTCTTGTGAATCTAGACATATATAATTATGTGTGATCATCTATTAACCTAAACTAGGAGATATTTCCTGGTAGTGTTATATCGTTTCTTTTTATGGAATTATTAGGGGTCAGAGTTCTATGTCAATAAGCAGCCCACAAGCACCCGCCTATTGAAGAAAGCAATTAAACACTGCATCAAATAAGTTCAGCCACAGTTATACAAAAGGGTTACGGAAAATTGTGACAAAAAAAAAATACAGGCCATGTACCCGGTGTGCTATTATACTCAATAAAAAATTATAATCTAAAGAAAAAAAAGTGTCTGCTACCTGGTTAAATTGTTTCAATAGTAATCATCCCATGAGTTGATAAATTAAAAGTGATAGAAGAGTTTTGACTGGTGAATAGATGACACATGTAATTGATTTAAAATTTTAAAAAAGTACAATTTAGCTATAGCTAAGCTAGTGTTATGGTAACTGCCACTGAAAAAGTACATTAGTGTTAGTTCTAGGACATGAAAGTCTTAATTGATCCCCTTCTAAGCCATTGTCATGTTAAAATGACTGGTTTCTTTCATAAAAAATGTAAAAACTCGAACCGGTCCTTACCACTTAAGAACAGACACATCCAATTACGCAATTGCATGTAATTGTATTTTTTCAATTACAATTTCATTTTAATGTAATTGTAATTTTTCAATTGCAATTACATTAAGTATTTGTAATTTTAATTCAGATTTTTTTAATTATACAATAAATGTAATTTGTAATTGAAAAATTACAATTAAAATTACTTGTAATTTGTAATTAAAAAATTCCAATTACAAATTTAAAAATTCCAATTACAACTAAAAAAATTCCAATTACAAATTACATGTAATTGTAATTGAAAAAATTCAATTATAATTACATACAATGATTGCTGCCTAAATTCAATAACTTGTAAATTTTAATTAAATATTTCCAATTGCAATTAGATGTACTGTGTAATTGAAAATGTTCAATGTTACGAACCACAATTAGTAGTATTTGACTTTAGTTCTTGAAATTAATTACAATTACTTGCAATGGATAATTTAGAATCTGCAATTACACATCACCTCTAATTGTAATTACAATGTAATGGGTTACAATGTAATGAGAATGTTCAATGTAATTAAAAAATTTCAATTATAAATTGCAGTTAGTTGTAATTGACTTTATTCCCGGATTTAAATTACAATTACTTGTAATGTTTAATTGAGAATATGCAATTACTCATTATCTATAATTTTAATTGTAATTGCAATGTAATTGAATCCGCCCATGTCTGCTTAAAATCTAGTCACGATGCAAATGAAGTGTTAGTTTCCTTTCACCTAATAAAGCTTTGAACTCCAAGCTTGCAAGAATTATGGAACGCCCTTATTGTATTAAACTAATACTTCTATCTTTTCAATTAAATGTTATTGCGTTAAGTTTAATAAGTATGTCCTGCTTTTAAACGAACTGCTATTTAGATCTAAAAACAAGATGAAATTGTTATTAAAAGTTTAACAATTTAATTGATTTCCTAAATGCCATTGAAAAGGAATTGTAAACTTTGTAAGTGCTGTTTTCATATTTCATATTTCATATTTTCTCGTTATTCTTTTGTTTAAACAACATTTTAGATGTGACAGTTTTGTACAGAAAAATAGTGAAGTTTTGCTTGTTGTAAAATTTTTTGTCCGGAAAATATGAATATTATTTCCATATTTCTACCCTTCGCTTTCCAATGCACAACACACACTCACAGTTTCCACTCAATATGTAATTTATTTCTGTATTCGTAGCTGCTGGTCGCAGTTGGTGTTTGTTCCTTTCCGTTCAATATCAATTAATTGAAATCTTTTATTAATGAATAAAAAGGGTTGTGCTGTACGAGTAAGCGACAACAACAGCAACAAGAATAAGAACAATGATTGCGAAGAAGACGATGACTAGGTGGAGTTTACAATAAATTTTTTGAATAATTATGACATATAATTTGTGTAAAAATTATTATTGTAATTGATGATTTTGTTATATTTTTACTTTAATTTCTTGTTACTTAATTTATAATTAATATTTTATGATTTATTTGTTGGCAACTCATTTTCAATTTAGTTTGTGAAATCACTCGTCAGTGCTTATTTAAATTAGAACAGCAGTGGAGTGGTTAAAAATACTCCTTTCTTGTAAATTAATTTAAAATAATTTAGTTTTATTATCAGAATAGGGTTTCTTCCTCAAGCATGTTTCGCTCATTTTATGGGTATGTATGTGTTTCTTTCTAGTCGACTATTGTTCCCAATTTTGAGTATACATATTGGTATCGTGAACTATCAGACTATCAGACTACCAGACGTAAACGACTAAGGGTCGTTTCACACTATAATACGAGTCAAATGAAAATTGTCGTGATTGTCAAAAAGAATAAATAGATTTTTCTCCAATACCAATAATATTTTTATCTTTTTTTAACTTTATATATTTCTCAAAATGGGGGAACGGGTGTGAAATATGGCTCTAAGTAATTAATTAGCGTTGCATAAAAGTGGTTTGTTAAAATATTATTTTCGCTGTTCGAGAAAAAAGGCTAAAAAAAGCTAAAATGATTTTTAAAAAATCTAAAAAAGGCTAATGGTCGGAAAAAGGCTAAAATGGCAACGCTGATTGGAAGAAAAATTAAATTAAAATTTTTCCTGCATTCTTCTTCTTTCGAAAAAATTAAAATTTGTATTAAATATGGTTACTTGGATAATAGCGAAACTAAAGTGTTACTATTTAGGGAGCTAAAATATGTGTAAGTATATATATGTACATATATATATATATATATATATATATATATATAATATAATATCCATTTCGAGGTACTTTTTCAATAGCATTTTTTGGACAGATCAAGTGTGAGTCGTGTCATGCTGCCATGTTAGTTTTGTTTAGTATTGTTTGGCATTTCATAATGGAAAGACTTACGCCTGAATCGTTTCGCTCTATGGGCTCTTGAAAAGTTCCAATCCGACGTTTTCGAGACAAATTTTGTTTAGCGATGAGGCCCATTTCTGGCTCAATGGGAATGTAAACAAACAAAATTGCCGCATTTGGGACGAAGAGCAACCTGAAGAGATTCATGAGCTGCCACTTCTTCCAGAAAAAACAACGGATTGGTGTGGTTTGTGGGCCGGTGGAATCATCGGTCCATGTTTCTTTAAAAATTATGACGGTGCGAACATAACCATCAATGGCGACCGTTATCGTGCCATGATAACCGACTATTTAATGCCTGAAATTAAAGCTCGTGATCTCGGCGACATTTGGTTTCCCACACATCGCATCAATCAATGGATTTATTAAGAGAACATTTCATAATTTCACGTTTTGGGCCGGTCGATTGGCCACCAAGACCGTGTGATATCACACCGTTAGACTTTTTCCTGTGGGGATATGTAAAGTCTAAAGTTTATACGCACAAGCCCGCTTCAATTCAGGGAAACATCACGAATGTCATTCGCCAGTTTCCAGTCGAAATGCTTGAAAGAGTCATCGAAAATTAGATTCAACGAATGGACCATCTGCGACGTAGCAACGGCCAACATTTGATAAACATAATCTTCAAAAAATAAATGCCAGAGAATGTTCTTTCAAATGATAATAATTCTCCATTAAATTTGAATTTTCTGTGTTTTTTTTTTTCTTTAAAAAATAGGGAACCTCGAAATGGATCATCCCTTATATAATCCTTAAAATGCTTATAAGGATAGGGCCCCAAAAAGAGATCTCAATCGAGTTCTGTCTGATGCTGTTCTTTTGCCTTGATTCCAAGTTAATCCAGCAGTTTGTAATTCGGCTTGAACTTGGCATCTCCATGCTTTTTTAGGGCGTCCCCTTCTTCTTGCTTTCTGTGGGTTTTATTCAAGGGATTAGCTATTGCTGTCATTGTCTGGCTTACGTAGGCTATGACCCAACCATCTATATTTGCGTATTTTGATGTGATGGTCAATTGGAGGTTGTTGCGTTCCAGACCATAGCTCAGAATTTGTTATTGTTTGAGGTCAAAATACTTTGAGTATTCGGCGAAGGCATTTATTGACAAAGACCTGTAACTTTTGTATGTCAAATATGGGTAAATTCCAGGTCTTGAAGCCATAAAGTACAGTACTGACTTTACAATGCTATTGAATACTTTAATTTTTGCAACGGTAATTTTACTGCAATGGATTCCAAACGCTTGCTTAGCTTTAGTCAGTCGGAATTGAATATCTTTGCTACAGCTACCGGATGTAGCATTATTGCTGCCCAAGTAGCAAAAGGTAGTGACATTTTAAAGCTGTTTCCTTAACAGTGAAAATCGATAGCTGTTCATTACATTGAAACGAATTGATTTAGTTTTCGAGGTATTTAAAATCAGACCTGCATTCCCCGCTTTAGCTGTGATGCTATTTAGCATTTTCTGCTATATAGCATCATTTGCTGCTGTATAAGTAATAATAGTAATTATTTAAGAAAATAATTTTTGTTAAGTTGAAAATAAAATTTTAAGTTGAGAGCAATAAACAGGGACGACAAAAATAACGTAAGCGTTATTTAATCTATAAATAATGATTTTAAATGAGTGAGTTATAAGCAATTTAAAATGAAAATTTTTGATTTTTCGGTACCCTGGTCCATTTTTTTTTTTCAAAATATGGAATGCAATTATCAGTAAATTTTTTTAGATTTTTTTCTTGTAGTTAGAGAGCAACATCAAAAATACTGTGGGTAATCTTTAAGGTTATATCTTTTCTTAGTTAAAAACTAGACAATTTTATATTTCAAAATTATTGCATTTTAGTGCATTTTAGCCTTAAAAATGTCATAAACCTTGTTTTTTTTTACTTAAAACAAATTTTCTCAAGGAATAAATAAAAATACAAAAAAAAAATTAAAAATAAAAAAAAATTGAAGAAATGACAAGCTTTAAAAGAAGTGGCAGGTGCGTGGTACCTAACTTTGAGACCACATAGCGACACACCTGGCAAGTGGAGGGCGCCCAGCGTCAAAATTTATGCTCAGACACACCTTTGTTATGCTCATGTCAAATTTTGGATTGATCGGCCTAGCGCTTTACAACTGGCTGAGTTATTTTCATAATCATAACTCAAGCACTTTAAAAGTAAGAGTTTTAAAATTTGGTGTGGAATACTTTCAAAACAAAATCGAACAAAATATTTCAGGAAGCCTACGACGAGGCGGGCACAGCTAGCTATTCATAAAGGCGGTTGGATATACCTTCTTCTATCTTCTATATACTACGTCTCGGATTACATTATGCAACTTTTGTCGCTGCAATTCTTCATTAGTAGGCGAGAGGGGAGAGAGGAATTAAAAAGGGTACACACATGCATGTACTCTTGAAACTCATTTTGTTTTCTCTTTCGTAGTTTTAATTTTGAAGTTTAAAATGTATACATCCATACAAATTGCTGCAATAAAAATTGCACAATATAAACACAAATTCAATATTAAAGAAGAAACGAGAAAGATTGCAGCGACAAAAGTTGCATAATGTAATCCGGGACTAATGAACCTATCTATCACCAGTGGACTTTTTTAAAGTTCATTATCAGATATGCGGATGGTAAAATAGGGTACTTATTTTTTTATATTTCACGTGGGCGTGGCACCTCCCATACAAAGGAAATATTTATCATCGTTTTTTTGGAACTAATTATTTTGTTCAAATAACTCTTATATTATTATTCATAATGTAGCAAAAAACTGGTTGTGTTAGAATAGTGGGCGTGATACCTCCCATACAAACTGAAAAACTATTACCGTGTAGCTAGAGAACTATAATAAGCAGAGGCTTCAAACTTTTCTCAAGTAACACTCATTTGCACCAGTAACCCCCGTATCAGTATATTTACATACATAGTTTAGCAATGCAAATTGAAAAGTTATTATCGTGTTAATACGCTTAGGCCCATTATTATAACTTGCCTTTAGCTAAAGTTAGGATTTTGTTGGAGCGATAAATAGTTTTTCGTTATTAAAAATAAGCTAAAAACAACTTTAAACTATCACGTACTATAAGGACAACTTATAGCAATGAGCATTATCCTCATTATTATATCGCAAAACTACTTATCACTCCAACAAAATCCTAACTTTAGCTAAAGGCAAGTTATAATAATGGGCCATAGTCTAGAATAAAAAAACTGATTGAATGGGAATTGTGGGCTTCATACAAACTGAAAAACTATTGTCGTAAAACTAAGGAATTATGATAATTATGACAAATCACAAAAAATAAATTGAATCGAAATATGTAGTTAAAAAAAAATAAAAATAAAGTCGCGAAAATATATAAATATTTTGTTTTTATTATTTAAACTGAATAGTAAACACGAGAAAGGTAAAATTTTTTCTTAAAATAATAAAAAATAGTGGTTATTATAATAAATGAAGACCTGAACATACATTTGTCACAGTGTTCTTATTTAAAATATGTTTTATAGGAATTAAATTTATTCAACACTAGCTGTGACCGCCACGTCGTGGGCGTCTTGATAATATTTTGCCAGATTTTGCTTTGAAAGTATTCCATACCTATTGTAAGATTTACTTATTTGCAACTAATCTAAGAAGAAACTAACAATAACAGAATTAAAACGATCTGTGTTTTAAAATATAAAACTTTCAAATATTAAAGGTGCCGTACAGTACTTAGTTCCGCCTTAAGATATGCTGCATATTCGTTTATGTATTTTTTACTTTACTAAAGGTAAAGTATTCATATCCGGTTAGTTCAACTGCGTTCTTTCACTGCTTTTTCTCCTGCGGAAAAAAATATTTCCTATATTGGATACTTAGGTATCTCCTCACGAAATTTTGTTTTAATCAATTCAGTAGTTTTTACGTGATGCGAGTTTTTATTTTATTATATTTATAGATTACTTAAGATCAACCGATGCGTGCCACATGCCCTATATCAATTCATAAAATTTATAGCATGTGTTTAGCAGTCGAGTTTTGGTGGAAGTCATTATTGAAATCGATCTTTCTTTCTAGTAATTAGCAGCATATAAATTTTAAAGAATCCAATTTATCTTTAAAATTAATCACCAATTTAGAGAGAATAAAACGAACTTAATCCTGACTTCAAAACTTCCTTTTTATGTAAAAAATAAGTAAAAAAAAAAATCATTGGAATTACCAACACATCAAGTACATATTTAGATAGAATATCATATTTTTTATAATCTTTCCAAAACAAGAGTTAATATTTTCTATTGTGGCTGATAAGCCACAATAGAAAATATTAAATATTAGGATTTATAAAAATCTTTGAAACCAAGGAATTTTTTTTATGATAAAAATTGCAACAATTTAAAATGGAAAAATGTTCGTAAACTTTAAATAAAGTTTTCAGTTTCCAGATGTAAAATCATCTTTAAATATGAAAATGGAAATATGTTCGTTTATATCTTCGAAAATTTTTCGGTTTCCATAAGTAAAATCACAGCTGGGAATGAAGCGGTGGACCAACTTGCAAAAGGGGGATCTACTGTAAACTTCTGTGGACCAGAACCCAGAGTAGCACTGGGTAATGGCATAATGCGAGCTAAAGTTCTGCAATGGGGGAATTAAGTAAACCTGAAAAGGTGGATGGAGGCCCTTACATGTAAGCAGGTTCGAATGGTGCTCAAAGAGCCCACGGGAAGGAAGGCCAGTAAGGTGCTTAGATATAGTAGAAGTATCTTAAGCTGGATAACTGCGTTGCTGCCAGGTCATGGAAACTTTAAGTATCAGCTAGCTAAGATGAAAATCGAAGAAGATGATACTTGCAGACTGTGCCTGGAAGAGGCTGTGACGGCAGCACACATTGTATGTGAATGTCCAGCACTAGTTAGCATAAGACACAGGACAACTGGTAGAAGCTTGTTAAATGTGGATGCCATGAGAGACTGCGTGGTGAGAAAGAAGGCCGACAGTTACCAATCGACAGTCTGAAATCACTAAAGTTAAGATTAAAGGCTGGTTGTAGCACTTGACTCAATGAAATTAAATTATATTTCGGTTTCCTTCATCATGAAGGACGGAAGGGGGTCGAAAAGGGACCCATAATGGAAGTATTCATATTCAATATTCCCCCTACATTAATAATAAGTAAAATCATATTTAAACATAAAAAACAATTTACTTTTAAAACTTCAATTTCTATCGTTATCCATTTTGATGGATCATTGCTCGAAGGACCAATTCTTAAATCCAATAAAAACTGTAATAAATGTAATTTAAGATTTAATTATAAAATACCTATTGTTTCAATTTATTGATCCAGATACTTAAAAAAGTATTTAATGAACTAAATTGTACATTTAAGTAAATTGTACTGTACAAAAAAAATTAATTTAATTTTTTTTAGCAAAATAACCAAAACTTTTTTTGATTTTATTAGTTTTGGCCTTAGAAAACAATATATACAGTGGTTGACAACTCAGTGTAAATTTTTTTTGAAAACTTTATTCCATATTTTTTATTTTTAATAACAAAAAAAAAATGTATTTAAGTTGTTAATAACCAAGACACATCTATCAGGTAGACTCACTACGAAGGCGAAATATGAAGGCTATAATTTTGAATTTTTTATATGGATTTTGACAGTTAAATTTATAATTTTTCATCTTAAATGAAAGCTTAACTCTCAAACTTCGTATAAAAAAATTATAATATTCGCCTTAATATTTCCCCTCCGTAGAGAGGCTACCTCTTGAATATGCCTTGTTAATAACAAATATTTTTTCTTTTTTTTTTTTTTGTTTCAAATAAGAAAATACATTTACAGAATAAGTTGCCATTGACTTGTCACCCACTGTAACTTTATTTAAATACAAACTCAAGGACTTTTAATAAAAATCGTCTGTTAAAACAACAATCAAAACCAGATAGAAAATCTGCCACAAGGACTTTTATTTCAAGTTGTTATAAAGCTTAATTAGGAAAAGTGCTTTACAGTTTAGCATCTTTCTAAGGTCATGGCTGGAGATATAGAAACTTTAAAATATTTTATATCTATACTTGGAATTTGAATTATTTTAGTTTATTTCCTTTAAACAATTGTGTTGAAAATGTTTTGAAAAATATTAATATTTTTCCTCAATTTTTAACCTTCCAGTATTTGATGAAATTGGAAAAAGATGAAGGTGGTTGGTTGGTTGGTTGGCTGAGTACTTGAATGCCAGTGTTTTAAGCAAATTTTTTCGGCATAAAAAAAGAAATTGCCAAAAAAAAGTAATTGGAATATTGTTTTATATTCTGGAGAAGTTAAATCGATAAGCTTTTTCCCGATGCAATATCAGTTCTTGGTGCGTAAGGAAGTATTTTTTAGGTTTAAAAAAAATAGAATAAATTAAAAAAAAAACAAACTCACCTTTAAAAGCTGCTCCATAATTGATCAGTTGTTTGTTGAAGGCGATAAAATTGATAAGAAATTTGTATTGAGTTGACAGCTTTTAGAGACGTTTGAAATTTCCACATGGAAGGAAGTTTTTTTCTCCGCTACGCTGAAAGACTGACAAGAAAATTTCAAATTTTTTAAGTTACTGCTGTTTGGCTGGCTTAAAAAACTTTTTCAGTTCAGTTCAGTTCGGTTGGGTTGCTTGCATATGCATGTATGTATGTATGTATGTAAGTATAGATTTGCATGTGTTTTAGTATTGGTTTCCAAAAAAGCAAGGTGTTTCCTTAACGCGGTGTAGTTATAAAGCTGCTGCTACTTTTTTTTCTGGTTTGGGTTTTTGAAATGTTTAACGATGATGTTGATGATGAAAATACGCACGCGACTCTTTTAGAAATTTTTTTTCATTCTTTCCCTGTTTCCACTAGTTATGAAAATATGCTCTTATATGCTTCATTATGCTCTACTCTAGGTCTCTATGGGAAAGTTGTTATGCTCTCTCTTTCTCTCTCCCTCTTGTTTTTGTTTTAGGAGAGAGTTGACGAAAATACAAGAATTTGTCTGATTTGTGTTGCTTTTGTTGTGGGTATGAAAACCACAGGAATACTTGAAACGCCGCGCGTTTGTTGTGTTGCTCTCAATTCAACTTGAATCGAATTAAACCGTGACATGAGAATTGCTTCATTTGTATGAGTAGTAAAATGGGTTTAGATACAATTCATAGATATCGAAATATTTTCTTTTTTTTCTTCACTTTTTTCCTTTTCCTCAACAAAAAAAAAACGAACACTTTTGCACTTTTGCACTTTTTCCCCACTTGCAAATAATAAATTTATTTAAAATTAAAAAAACCTTTTAAAAATTATTTTATTTCGATTATTTTTATGCTCAAATAAAACAAAAAGAAATTGTATTCCGTTTAGATGTTGTTGTAATGTTCAAATATTCAAATGCATGAACTTTTGTTTTATATATGACGTGAATAGGGAGGGAGGGCAGCGCGCACCAGGGGTTTTTTAAGGGTACACAAAATTTTGCATTTATATGTTTTTTCACACAAACTTCTCACGGAAGAAAAGAAAATTTTTTTTATTAAAAATTTTTAATTAAGCCACAAATTTTATAACTTTTAATATTTTTAGTCTTCCGCATCATTTAAATTTTTCTTCATTTAATTTTCTACTTGGCTGGCGATATTTAAAATTTTATTATTATTTTTTTTAATCAGTCCGGTTCAGCCAAGTTTCTTAGCACTTAAAAACTTTAATAAAACATTTTTTGTTTTTTTTTTTTAATTCATAAGTTAAATAACACCAAAGGTATGATTTTAATTTTTTACATAAAAATTTTTTGTTTTTTTTTAATGTTTTAGGTTCTTGGTTTAGTAGAGTTTTTATTATTAACAAAAATGTATTTTTAGTAAGTTGTTACAGCAGCTTAAGTTCAATGTCTACTACCTATCTGACGACTGCCTGCAAGAAATTTCAATTTACTTACTCACCAACCAGTCAACTATCCACACTTCCAGCCATACATACTTCCAGTCAGTCACTATGGAAAATTACTCTCTAATACTCTCTCAAAGGAATTTAGTGCTCTGTATTCTTAAACACGTTTGTTTTGTATCTTATAGATTCGAATTTGGGGGTAACAAAGACAACTGTATCTAACAAATACATTTACTTCCAGTATGTATTTCTCTACGAGAGCCCATATTCAAAGCAGGGAGAGTTTGTTTTTATTTGTATGCTCTTGTTTTCATTTTTATTATCTTCTGAACTTTGTCAATTCCAATATTGATTTTTCCCAACAATAGTTCAGTACAAAGGTGTTCAAAATTATAGCACTTACATCCGCACATAAATACGAACTTTATTTAAAAATATTAGGGTGTTAAATATAGTAATTGATTATTTCAAAGGCAGATGTTTGAAATTTTTTTTCTGAAATATTAAAAAATATATATGTACATAATAGTGTTTTTTACCCGGCGTTGCCTGGGTCTACCCTTAGAGCCCTTCTAAGTGCTTGCGAAATGCTTAACCTTTTTCGGTTTTGTCCACCCTGTAGGTTCACTCTCAACAGAGGAGAAACAATTATAGTTTCGAGACAAAGCATTTGCATCCATCTCAACAACAGCATCACATATCGGGTTCAACCAATCGAGGAAGTGATTAAGGAAACGCAAAGAAAAAAGTAACTCATACCTATGATACAATTTAAGTGTATAGCAAGTGAAAAATCGAATGGTCAGCGCACAAATAAAATCACGATCGATGCAACGACTGAAAAGATTCAGCTCAAAATTCCAATTAGAAAGACCATAAGACATTACGTTACATGGTTTGTGTAACTTTTCAAGTGACAACAAAAAATCATAATATGGAAAATTTAGGGGATTTTGATATTTGTATGGGAATATATAGGAAAATGTAAATGCCATATCTCCGGAACCACTGGGCCGTGAAAACTTCACACAAATTATCTACAGACCATCCCCAACATACCCTAAAATTTTGGATAAAGTCGGCCGACCCGTTTCCGCAGTTAGTGGTGATATCAAAGTGTACACTTCTTTTTATATTAATAGATATTGAGCGCTTAACTTTAAAGTATGGTTCTTGTGGTTTATTTAATTACTAAATACTTATATGTAGGGTGACACCGAAACAGACCACTAACTTTATGGGTCCCTTTTCGACCCTCTTTGTTCTGGTGTCCGATTGGTAATTTAAGACTACCATACTTTCATTAAGTCTTAGGCTGTCACTAGCCTTTTACACTCGACTGTAGTAATTCCAGGCAGCCGACTGATACAAGTCGACATTCTTTCTCATCACACGGTCCATGGTAATTGCTAACTTTTTCCCATTTTTAAAATTAAACAAACTCTTAAATAATTCATAAAGACATGATTTGAATTATTTAGAAAACTCCGTTTTTTTCTAAAGATAAATAATTTCGAATTATTAATTACACAGATTAGGGCTGTAGAAGCACCTTATCTAGACCTGTTCTCCCGAGGAATCACAGAATTAAAGTTAAGTTAGCAGATTCCCATCTTCCAATAGGTACTTGCCCAACTGGTTATATCTGTTGAAACGTAAAACAATACGATCTTTAAGAATATACTCTGGAGTTTCCTCGCCGCAATCACAAAATCGTCATCAAAGCCTAGCTTGTCCCATTTGCCAGCTTCGCATCTCTCAATCCGTGGAGATTCAGGTTGAGGAGGACCAGTCGTAATCCCTGGTGTTCTTGATCTCCGTCCAGATTTCCTCTCGGATTTTATTGATCGAAGTCCATAAAAGGATATGCAAGAAATGCCCTCCACGGCTTTGTTAAATACTCTGTTGTTGTTGTTGTTGCCTTGTTGATTTCCAATAATACATGGAACAACCAATAATGTTAAATCACATGCTCTTGGGGTCCAATTTAAACCAGCAAAAGAGAGGCCAGGAGATGACTATAATAATTTCATATGAGACGTATTCCACTGAAGAGACACTGATTATAAGAATCAACACTTTCCTAGAAAGTGAGGAGGCGATAGCTGTCTAGTGACTTTGGCATACCATAACATGCAATGTACAGATTACGCAAAACAGTGCACGCTGCTTCCAATATGTAATACCAAGGATTTTCGCATCTTTTTCATTCGACCGACATGTTCTAACCATTGCAATCGCTGATAGAGCCATATACATATACATTTCGAAGGTTCTTTTTCTTCTGAAGCTGTTTACCAAGTTCATTTGCCATTACGATTCTTTTTATCGCTGTGATGACATCGTTGTGATCGTTTATGGCAGAATCGAGGTAAATCATCATTTCATCAACGACTTCGACGTTGCGACTGCTTTCTTTAGCAGTGGTCAATATGATCTTTGTATTATCTTTTTAGTTTAGTATATCACAATTTTTTAAACTATCGAGTTACAACTTATTCACAGCAAGCTGAGGAAAGGGACCTTATCTTGCCAGGGGTCGAAATTGAGTTTTCGATATTTTTGATGAAGTACAAAATTCTACATAGAACGAAAAAATCAGGCAAAAATCTAAGAAATTGACGAAGCTATGGCGTTTTGAAGTTTTTAGTACAAAAGTATAGTTTTGAGATAATCAAGGTTAAAGTTGGACAGCTAATTTCTGCAAATTTTCTGTTGTTAACACTGAAACTAAATATGTAAAATATGGAATAAACTCTATTTTCTAGTTGATTTCAAGATGATGAGGACGCTGCCCTTGGTGTTGATTCTGAATTTTTTTTATTAACTTTTGTGTTTTCATAATTTCCTCCATCAGGATATACATATGTTGTTTACAAATCCTCAACTGTACCAGTCAACATACTCGTTTCTGAACGTAAGTGTCAGTAGATGAAAATTTTGTTTGGTGTTTTATTCGTTAAAGCATCGCTTCTATTTTCATATACATAAGTCGATACCTACTGGTATCCTTACAATATAGCTAGCGTAGTGTTCCCTTGCAAGCTATGTTTCTAAGTTTCTTTGGCGACTCTACATAACCATGGCTTTCCAATCTAATAAAATTATATAAATAAATCAGTCAACAGCGAGTCAGACTCACACACATAGGGTTCCGTACTATGCACAGCACCCTTTAATTTTGATTTTTTTTATACTATCCTGTAAATATCAAGTGTCTGCGTATAACGTTTAGTGGAGAATGTTAAATTCTTCAAATTCACGACAACTAGGGAACACCCTTTTATTGTTATTAATTTTATTTTCATTACTAGATAGTGTAAAATAGAATATGCGTAGTTAAGTGTCAGCCCTAGATCTCTTCAAATATAAGATCAGATTAAAATTGTCTCACTATCGAAACACCCTTTAATTTTATTTGTTGTACTAATTATAGAGAACAAATTATACATACTATGTGCCTTCTCATTCCGGCTCAAAAATAAGGCAACATACATATGTACGTAAATTTGTATCACTTTCGCAAAACCCTTTAATTTTTAATTTTTATATTTTTTGCTTTAGCGGGCATAAATTTACACACTCTGTATAAATTTATGTTCAAAAAATTAAAGTCGCATTCATGCAGCATCACTATCGGAACACCCTTTACATTTTAGTAATTGTTGTTATAGCGGCCATGGTAGAACTCTTTCTACGCAAATATCAAGAGCCTACATAATGCAATATACGTGAAAAACATGCCACTGTTGGAACACCTTTGAATTTTTAGAAATTGTTATAGCGGCCGTGGCAACATATCTTCTGTAAAAATTTGTAGTCTACCTATTACTGTTCAAAAAATAAGACCATAAACGTGCAAATCATCTCACTGTCGGAACACCCTATAATTTCATTATTTGTTATAGCAGCATAGTAATCAAGAGTCTACCTATACGATTCAAACAGTAAGGCAATATACGTGAAAAATATGTCTGTCGAAACACCCTTTAATTTCTAGTAATTTTTATAGTGGTCTCGGCAACACATCTTCTGTAATAATTTCAAGAGTGTACCTATTACGGTTAAAAAAGAAGGCCATATACACGCAAATCACGTTACTTTCGGAACAACCTTTAATTTTTAAGATAAGATTTTATAAATGTTTTTATAGGAAACAAAGTTTCAATTACTGTTTATATATTTTAAGCATATGTTTCCAATAGTTCAAGAAATAAACACATATACGCAAATAACATGACACTTTCGGGGCACCCATTAGCGTAGGAAGTAAAATTTTCTAGTGGGGCAAATCGATTTTTATTGGAGAATAATATTCTGTTTGTAAATTTTAGGTATATGCCTCCTACAGTTTCAGAAATCCAGGGATAGAAGGCGCTGACAGACGGACAGACATACATTGTAGCGATGATCCTTTTTTGCTGCGTAATGAGGCGATTTGAGTTACAATTGCTACAACTACATTAAGACACCAACATACAGAATGTTACTAAATATAAAAAAATTACAGCGAATTGAAATAAGTCGAATTGAAAACCTGCACAATATTTTTGTCCCGCATTGTACATTTTTATACGAATTAGTTCTAGATTAAACTGCTGTCTTAATGGCCAACTGAAAACACAACCATTTTACACTGAATCTGCAACACCAAACCAGGGGAAGCGCGCTAAAATCTACAAAAACGACCCCAACAGATTCATTCGGCCTTTAGGCAAGTTGATGGTCGTCTTAAAATACACAAAGTAGCGGCAAAGAAACGAAAGCAAATGTACACACAAAGAGCATTAAATGAAATAAAATGAATGAACCGACAAAAGAAAGGAAGGACGGACGGGCAAACAAACAAACAAACAAATAGACAATCAAAGAAATATAAACGCATTTATGATTAAAACACCAACCCGGCCAATGACCAAACAAACACCCAACTGTTCAGTGAAAATTTTTAAAAAGAAACGCGTTTTAATTTCGAGAAAATAAATAATAAAAAAAAACTTCCCAACTCTAGTTTATTTTTAATGTGTTCAATAAAATAGAACACTAACACACACACACACACACACGAACGCGTACAGAACAAAATTTGTTGTTGCTGCTTGTAAAAGTGGTGGTCAGTCAAGTCAGCCTTTGACTATAAACTACAACAACAGTGATGACAGCAACAAGAGAAAAATGCTGACGATCAACATTCATCAGAATGATAAAAGAAAAACCTACAGCAATAAAAATAAAAATAAAAAATATTAAATTGTTATTTTTATTTTTATTTTTATTCTTTTTAATTCACACAATTTTCTTCAGGTTGTTAAAATTGTTCAAGTTTCATTGTCGCTGTTGTTGCTGTCGTTGTTATTTTTGTTGCGGTAATAATCTTGCTGTTGTTTTAAATTCTCGGAAGACTACTACTATTGCAAAAGCAAAAACACACAAAAAATTCTTACTCCATTACAAGGAATGGAAGTGAACTGAATAATATTAAACGACTACTAGGATAAAAACTTCGCGGCGGATGATGTTGACGAAGATGAAAACAACGACATCCCATCCCATCCGTCCTTTAAATAAACCATCATGTCGCATGTCATTTGTTTATATGACTGACTGTGTTTGCGTGTGTATGTGGGTCTGTTTATATTTATTTAACATCATACACTATGCAAAAACAAAAACCACAAAGCTTTACGCCCTTTTGTCTGACTTCTGTTGCCTTTTTTTGTTCATTTTGTAATTCCTTTTTTCTTAATCTCCTTTTTGTTGTTGTCGTTGTTGTTCTGTTAAATATTTTATTCATTTCAATTCAGACAATTTGACACAAGGTCTTAAATTTGCACTGTGTGCATCATTTAAACACATACGAATGGACTAGGAGAACTTTGCAAAGGTAATCTGAAAAGTCAGTTTATAAATCATTTTCGTAAAATTGATTTTTATAAAGATACACATATTCTATTCTAAATTATTCAGCCCAATTATGAATATTCCTGGAAAAATTATTCCCTTCCCAATGTTTTGTTCCCGGGAAAAATCTCCCTTGTTGTAATTTCCCTGGGAGTAGCAAAAAAGGGAGTAAGCAAATCGGAATCAGCTGTTTTGCTTTTGACATTTTATTTCGAGTAAATAATAAAAAAAACTAGTAAGACTGCTATATTCGGCCATGCCGAATCGAAAGATATTGTAAAAACTTTTTCGAAATTTTTTTTAAATTTTATTAAAAATTTTATCGAAAATTTTTTGTAAAAATTTTATCGAAAATTTTTTGTAAAAATTTATCGAAAATTTTTTGTAAAAATTTTATCGAAAATTCTTTGTAAAAATTTTATCGAAAATTTTTTGTAAAAATTTTATCGAAAATTTTTTGTAAAAATTTTATCGAAAATTTTTTGTAAAAATTTTATCGAAAATTTTTTGTAAAAATATTATCGAAAATTTTTTGTAAAAATTTTATCGAAAATTTTTTGTAAAAATTTTATCGAAAATTTTTTGTAAAAATTTTATCGAAAATTTTTTGTAAAAATTTTATCGAAAATTTTTTGTAAAAATTTTATCGAAAATTTTTTGTAAAAATTTTATCGAAAATTTTTTCTAAAAATTTTATCGAAAATTTTTTGTAAAAATTTTATCGAAAGTTTTTTGTAAACATTTTACAAAAAATTTGTTGCAAAAGTTTAGGGGTCCCAAATGTGCCTCTATTGGCTACCTCTATTCAGGGAACGGAAAAGATTGTTAGGTTTCCTTTGCTCAGCCATTTTTAGCAAATTCATTTTCAGCGTTTTGCCAGAATCTCTAAAGTTCTTGCTTCTCAACCTTGTAAAAATCCAGGTATGCTTCTACATTATGGTCAGCGAATGTTGCACATGATGTCTATTTGTATTTTTTGGCCTAAAAACATTTAAGACTTACATTTCCGCGCTAACTGGCTTTCAAATATGTGAGGAAAAAAACTCCCAAAAACAGTCATTTATTTTCCCCTTTTTAATATTCATAATTCATACTTTTTTCCCTTGGTAGAGAAAAGGGAAAAAAGTCCCGTAGGAATGCGAGAACTGAAAAATCTCCCGGTGAATTGTTATTCATAATTGGGCTGATTCTATGATATTAACCCGATCTCCAAACACATTAATTATTTTTATTTTGTTTTTATTAAATGTTTTTTATTTAAAAAATTAGTGAAAGAAATTAAAAATTACCTTTTTCGTTTGTCCCCTTTTTTCAATAAAAAAAAAACGTCAGTATAAATAATTCTTGCAAAAAAAAAAGCCGACTACAAAACTAAACTAAAAATTTAAAAGAAAGTAATCTGTAAGAAATAGTACTCAAATCAAATACTTTTCTACTTGTTGCTCTAACGGACATAGTAATATACGTTCTGTACATTCAAATGTCTATCCATAACGGTTAAGCAGATAAAGCCATATGCGACAAATTACGTCAGATATGAGGACACCCTTTTTATTTTACACTTATTATTACTGACACTGTAATAAAAAGTAACGGTTCCAAAGATATGGCCATATAGCTTAAACAATATCACCTAGGGGACACCCTTTAAGTACAATTTTAAACTAAACACTTATTTAAAAGGACAGATTCTTTGTAAATTTCAAATGTCTGTCTAAAACGTTATTATACGGGACATAGTAGTGGAGATTCTGTCTACTTTTCAAGTGTTTGTCTATAACGGTTCAAAAGATGGGCTAGATAGGTAAAATTATATTAATTATGGGGACACCCTTTAGTTTCCAAATTTAAATTATATACTTGATGTTATAAAGGACTTAGATATACAGGGTCTTTGTAAATTTCAACCGTCTCTCTGTTACGGTTCAAAAGTTTTGCAATATACATCAAATTACATCAACTATTGGGACATCCTTTAACTTCGAATTATAAATATTTAATTTCTGATTATAAATATTGGACATTCTGTCCAATTTTCAAGTGATTGTCTACAATGGTTCAAATGATTCATATATTAAAATGACGTCACATATGGGGACACCCTTTAATTTTTAAGTTTATTTTTTTATTACCTTTTGTTATGGTAATTCTGAACTTCTTTTAAAATGGGACCAATCTGCAAGCATTTCCTTTCTAATAAAGAAAAAAATTTAAAATCGGTTCAGAAATGACTGAGTTCTGCAGGCACAAACATAAAAAAAGCAACATTCAGACGAATTGATAACCTCCTCGGTTAAAAATACAATTGAAATGACGTTTTACATCACAATATAATTATCTGTACATGAGCTCTGATGATTATATCATTATATTGTGCTAATAATTGAAGTCTACACGAGATGAATTTTCATCATGATATAAATTTGACATTCATCACGATATAAATTCATCAGGTGTGGACACCCGCTAATAAAAAGTTTAATATTTGAACCCTTTAAGTTTAACTAAAGTAGTATTACATAATTGGACTGACTGAAAAATAACGATTAATCGTAAGATTTTCAGTCGATTAATTGTTCGATTAACAAAAATTGCAAATTTTGATTAAAAAATAACTCGATAAAATTATATCGGTTAATCGACAAATCAATTAAAATTATGTTTTTATAAGATCTTCAATTTTTTACAAATTTTTAACTTCTAATTTGTTTGCTTAAGAATAATTTCGAACAAGACTTCTTTTCCCAAACTTTTTTTCATTCAGTTTATCACAATACAATTACAAATTCTAACTTAATTATCGAGAATAGTAACGAAGACCGTTCACTCGTTGTAGTGCCTACTGGGGCACCTAATTCATATTTTATATCATCTGTTCATATAATTTATGTTCAAAATTTTTTCTGCGTATTGAAGGAAGAAATGCAAATATCAAATGAAAATGAAAATAATTTTCTAACTGAAATAAATAAATAAATAAATAAAACATTTTTAAAAATCATCTATATAATAAATTATTATTCAATTTGATATGGTTGTCTTTTCTCATTGGATTAATTCGAGTTATTCGAGTAATTTAAATCGATTAATCTACGAAAATTTAAACTCCTAAATCTATTAATTGTTTTCTCGAATAAAATCAAAACCCGATTAAATAGATAATCTAATGACCACTAAAGATAACACTTGTTAAGTATCGACCGAAGTTTATACTTACTTTTTTAGCGTGTCCATTTTATACTTCGGATATGTCAACTAGCAACCGGGTCCACATTTTTACCATGTTTTTTAGTTTTGTGGACGTGCTCGAATGTTGTTCAGACTAGAGAGAACAATTTGCAGTAGGACAATCCAAACAAAGATTAATGCGTTTGTATTAGCATAGGCAATCACTAGACTAAAGCACATACTAAATATGGATGCCCTTAGGGCAACTAACTAGCATGAGGTCTCAAAATATTCTGGTTTAAAGTATATTTTAACTATGTAATTTGCTTCCTTATAACAACGACAAACTACTTATCGCTCCGATATAATCCTTACTTAAGATATTGGCAAGTTATATTAATGGGCCTAAATGATTTAAGTAAAAAAAAAAGGTTTCCTTTATTTTATATTTTTATAGCTCAGGAACATTTTAAAGCCTCCTAGTACTCCATTTGTGAAAAATGGTATGCCACATTTATTATTTCACAAAAATTTGAAATTTTTTTTAAGAATTTTACTATTTTATTGCTTTTAAATATACCACATTGTTTTTAAAAATTTTCCACAAAAAATTCTACAAAAAATTCCACATGAAATAAGGAACATTTGCTTTATTTCACAACTTTGATAAAATGTTGCCAGAAACATTTCAATGTTTATCCCAAGTAAAATCAGGGTACTACTTCTGCAACATTTTTCCATGACTTTTTCATACACATTTTTTATGTATGTAGTTTGACAGCATTCCGCATGCAAATCTGAACAGAGTACCAGGCTTAAGACTTAAACTTGGAAATTGAGTGCCTCCATAGACTGATTGGTAGCACGCTAATCTATTAGCCTGGGGGTTGCGGGTTCGATTTCCTTTAAAGACCCTGCAGACAAGCAAAGAGCTTCGAAGATAGTGTTGCCTTTTTATAGAATCTTTTTTGATAAACTTTGTCCAAATATTAAAACGGGAAGAATTACCCAAAATTATTAGAAGTGTGAAGGGTATATGCTTAGAGAAAATCAGAAAATATACTGAGAATTGGATATTTTAATTTATTGAGTAAGTAATGAAGTATTTCTTATCTTTGTAAAAATAAAACAGATTTAAACAAAAGCAACTTCTATGTATTTATTTAGTTTAAATTGTACTTTACAGTGGGTTAACAACATTTACTTACATAGGTATCTCTCCACAAAATTTTGGTAAAATCCATCCAGTTTTTACGTGATGCGAACTCAAAAGAAAAGCAGACAGACAGACGGAAATTTTATTATACGTAAAGATAAAAGAGGTGTTGGGCATAAAGTTATTGTCAGTCTTCAAATTCGGCTTGTCCGAGAAAATATTAAAATTTTTTTAGAATTTCGTTGGCAACCTTTTGGCGGATTATTTCGTTGCATCCATCTACCAAATCGGCGGATTATTTCGATGCATCTATCTACCATTGTTACTACCAAATCGCAACACTGCAGATGAGTAATTTTTCCATTATTCCTAATATGATCCTAAAATCGTTTTATCATAAGATCATAACTTTCATTGATCAAACTCTAACGACATCAAAAATGTCGTTCGCATCACAATCTTCTTTAACTGGAAAAATACCGCTATATGTAGGTATGTATCTGTTTTTATGTTACTTACAACAATTGCAACCATTTTTTTAAAAAACAGGTTTTTGTCTCTCTGATTTACTGTGCGATATGTATTTAAGTTTGATGAGTTATTTTAACTTAATGATTTAATGGATACTTTGACTTAACGCATCTTTAACCCAAACAACATCTAAAATAATGTTCTTTGTAATTTTCGAAAGGGCCATTCAGCTTGACCTCGTGTTTACTAGCAGCTGCAGCAGCAGCAGTAGCAGCAAATAATAGTACAAAAATAAATATTTACTAAAACATACCCATCATACAACAAATAAAAGATATGAAACTGGCCGACCGACCAACATACACACATACAGAACAAAAATAAATAGTCTGTGGCATTTGGCTGCCCCTTATTAACTTTTAATTTCTTATGTTTTTATTCCGGTTATTTTTTTTTTTAATTTCTTTTTACTTTGTTCTTGTCAATTCCAGTTTTTTTCTTGTTTCTTGTTGCTGTTTTGTAGATTTAATCATGTTGGTTTAACAGGTCTTAAAGTCAAAAGATCTCCCTGCTTGCTCACATCACATCACACCACACCACTACCCAGCACAGAATTTAAATCTTCTTGAACAACGACGACAACAATAATCCAACATCTCTGATTTTTGGATACAACAACAGCATTTATTGTTTATTGATTTACTTGCTGCTTGTTGTTGGTTGACATCATTCGAAAACAGTAACGAAAACAACAACAACAACGAAATCTACACCACATACGATACTTATATGCAAGACAAATATGATAATAGCAACATCAGCAACAACTACAACAACAATGGAATTTTAACAATGAATGATATTTGCATTTGTATATGTTTTTAACTTTTTTTTGGCAAGTGCATATTCATTCATATACAATTGAGCTTAAGAAAACAGCACAACATTATGATGCATAAAGCCTAGTACTCTGTTCGAATTTGTGAAAAATGTTGAGCAACATTTATTATTTCACATGGATAATTTGACATTTAAAATGTGGTGTCTATCTCGCGATATGGAAGAATTTTACGATTTTATTGCTTTTAATTACACCACATTGTTTTACAAATGTTAACAAAAGACAGGTGATCAGCTGTTGTTTAAACAATTCCGCATGAAATAAAACCCATTTGCTTTATTTCACAGCTTTGGTAAAATGTTGCCAGAAACATTTCAATGTTTTTCCACAGCAAAAACAAAGTATGTACTACTTCAGCAACATTATTTCATGACTTTTTCATACAAATTTTTTATGTATGTAGTTTGACAGCATTCCGCATGAAAAACTTAGCAGAGTACCAGGCTTAAGACTTAACGATTTTAAATGAGGTAATTAAACAGAACGAAAAGGCATCAACTGGGTGTCGTTTGAAGGATCTAAACAACACAGATGATATTTGCCTGCTGGCTTACAAACACTCGGATTTGCAGCAAAAACTGAATGAATTGGAGAATGAATCAGAAAAATACTGCCTTAGATTAAATGTATCTAGAACTAAGGCTATGAGAATATATACCGAAAGCACCCAGCCGTTAACCATTTACCAACAACATATCGGAAGATGTACTTAACCGGATATGCAAGGCTAAACAATCCTATATCCAACTAAAATCAGTGTGGATATCTGGCTACATTTCGCTGAGCAGAAAGTGCGAGATATTCAACATATGCGTGAAGTCAGTGCTTTTGTACGGTTGCGAAGCATGCCAAACATAAACGCCCTGAAAGTGGTTACAAATCGCTGTTTACGAAGAATATTAAAAATATTTTGGCCAAACTCTATTGAAAACCAGCAGCTGTGGGAAATATCACGCCACACTCCCATACAAATTGAAATCAATCGTCGGAAATGAAGGTGGATTGAGCATGCACCGGCCCCATGAAATTTTATTCGCGATTTGGATGAAAGTCGATTTTCAGAAAACGAAAAAAACTTAATAACTTCTTTAATATGGGTTTGAAAACAATTGAAAACAGCAGCAAAACATGGCTGTGTGACTTTCTGAAGGGTATAGAAACTTTTTTTTTGTAAATTTGTTATTTACAATTAGTTGTAGCCAAATCTGTCGCTTACGTGGTTTTGGCGCAACCAGCAAATTGAAAATTTCTGTGTGTAAATTAACATTTATTTTTGTATTTATCAAAAAAAAACTTTTAACTTTACCAAAAATGCTCCAATTGGCCTGAAACTTTCCTGATTTTTTTATTCTTAAATACAAAAAACTTAGTGGTTGAGTCTTTAACTTTTCCAACTTGCAATATAAAAACCATTATATTTTGCATGCAAGTGTCATTTGTATGGCGCTTACGAGGTTTAGAAAATGGATTTTTTTATTTTTCATACAAACTTGTTAAGATAAGAATGTAGTCTGGTGGCAAATGTTATTTTCTACCATAAAAACCAAAAAAGTCAATTTCGAAAAAATGACGCTTACGTGGTTTAAGAAGAAACGCGACGATATGTAGTTTGACTGACAGCATTCCGCATGAAAAAATTAACTGAATACAAGGCGAATCTATTTTATTAGGTGGCATTACGGCGAAGTTAATTATTTTTTGTGCATTTTTAATTTTTTGAATTAAAAAAAAAGAAATAAAATTGTATTTATTAAAAAAAAAAAATGTTTCAAGCAGTGTTTTTAGTTGTTGGATGTGATATTTTAAATAGTGCTCTGGCGTCTGTCGTTCATGTAACCAACAACAAAATACATGTGGGTGTTGTATTTGTTGTCGCGGCGATGCACCTTATATAAATTCGCCTCGCTTAATAACATGAAATAAGTTAGGCCTTACCAGCTGAGTTATTTAATAAAATTAAAAAAATACCCTAAATGGTATTTATTGTGTGTTGTCCATCAAAAGGGCCAAATTACTGGCATCTTTTATTTCTGTATGTATCATATTGAATTTCATCCATAGTGGACCAACTTTCCTTTCCGTAGTACTTAGAGTTAAGACCAGTATTCTGTTCATATTTTCATACGGAATGCTGTCAAACTACATAAGTATGTATGTACATAAAAAATTTGTATAAAAAATCATGAAAAAATGTTGCTGTTTTTACTGTGGAAAAACATTGAAATGTTTCTAACAACAGTTCACCAAAGCTGTGAAATAAAGCAAATGGACATTATTACATTGAAATTTTTTGTGGAAAATTTTGTAAAACAATGTAAGGGGTGATCCATTTCGAAGTTCCCTAATTGTTTAAAGACAAAAAAAACACACAAAATTCAAATTTAATGGAGAATGTTTATTACCATTTGTCTTGCTGAAACCAAATGACGCCGAGATAACGAGCTTCAATTTCAGGCATCAAATAGTTGGTTATTATGGCACTATAACGGTCCCCATTGTTACGTTCGACCGATGATTCCACACCAAACCGTTGTTTTTTTCTGGATGAAGTGGCAGCTCTTGAATCTCTTCAGGTTGCTCTTCGTCCCAAATGCGGCAATTTTGTTTGTTTACATACCCATTGAGCCAGAAATGGTCCTCATCGCTAAACAAAATTTGTTTCGAAAACGTCAAATCTTCTTGGATCTTTTCAAGAGCCCATAGAGCGAAGTGATTCAGGCGTAAGTCTTTCCATTATGAGATGCCAAACAATACTAAACAAAAACAACATGACAGCATGACACGACTCACACTTGATCTGTCAAAAAAATGCTATTGAAAGAAGTACCTCGAAATGGATCACCCTTTATATTTAAAAGCAATAAAATCGTAAAATTCTTTCAAATTGCGAGATAAAAAATAGAAAGAACCACATTTTAAATGTCAAATTTATATTGTGAAGTAATAAATGTTGGTCAACATTATTATTGTCTCCATTAGACGGTGGTAATGGATATTTTATCTTGCGTAATTTTTGGGGCACTCTTTATAACGTTTCGTGAAAAAACGAGATTTTTATTTTGCTATTTTTCTTGTGCTTACTGTAGTAGTTAATTCGCATATGAATGTCACTGTCGCAGTCATCGCTTTATCACTGCTTACTCATGACTTTTGTTTTATTTATTTGCTTTTGTACATAAGTTGGCTAATTTCTTAAAATCCATAAGAAATAATGATGACTGCCTAAATGTATTCGTTCTGTTTTATTATTTATTTATGTATATTTGTTTTTCTCTGACTCAGGTTTTGTTTTGTTTTTCATTTCATTTCATTTCATTTTGTTTTATTTTTTTTTCTAGCGAAATTAACATGGCAGACTACCTCTTTTTGCCAGCCTGCCGTTTACTGTATGGATTCAGTTCACACACCACACCACCTTCGCCGCTATCAACAGTCATGAATATTGGATTTTTATTACTGTTTATTTAGTAAAACTAATCTTTGGTGAAACTGTTACTTTTGTAGGTTCCAAAACGGTACACATATGCAGCAGTCAGTTGACTACTTGGCCAGTTAATCTGACTGTTTGTTTAGTAATCTGTCTATTTTAATGTTTATCTGTCTGTCTGCCTGTCTGTCTGTCTGTCTGTCTGCCTGTCGTTGTGTCTGTCCTATAGTTTCACAACTAAAGTCCAAAGAATTGCCATTAGTAATTTGTGAAAAACACAAGTTTTGTATTCATTTCACTTGGCAATAATGGGTGGGAACCACTATCATCAACGTATTGAGGTTATTTAGTAATATTTGCACTTAATTTTGTTTAATATTTATGTATTTTAATGAGAAAACAGTAAAAATATTTTTAACGACATACAATGTTTACATGTACTAATACTAAACATGGAACACGAATTGAGAACAAAAACTGCAAGTTAGTTTTTGTTTTAGTTCTATGACCTTTAAAAATAATAACAACTACAAAAATGCGCTGTGCCAATAATCTTCACGAAGAAATTATTAAAAAAAAAATCTATTTCGAAATTAAAATGTGCCACCATAAATATGTTCAATATGCAATAAATAGGTATTTCAAAATGGAAAAATAATTATAAAACTTCATGTTTAAGACGTGGGTGGTTTTTACGACTAGGTAGGTAGTAGGTTTCAAACCACCTAAAGTCAATGAAGTCGAGTTAAAACTTACAATTGAGGTTAAATACCTAGGAGGGTATCTACATAGAAAATTAACCTGGAATAGGAACACTTAGGGCAGACTCAAGAAGGGTCTAAATGCCTACTACGCCTGCAAGAAGTCCATAGGTAACAACTGGGGACTACAAACAAAAGTGATAAATTGTTACGTATAGTGTGCTGTTTGGTGGGAGGCGTTGAGAACGGAGGTTCGGAGGTAAATCCAGAGATATGCTTTGGCATCACAGGTGCAAGTAGAAGTACACCTCAACCAGCTTTGGACATCATCATAAGCTCCTACTTCCCATTGAGGGCTTAGTGATCAGAATGGCGGCGAGAAGTTGGCTTAAACTCTTTAAATTAGGGTGAGGTCGAATAACATAGGACTAGAAGAGCTGCAAAACAATCGATAGTGCTATTGATAGTATCATAGTTTTATTTTTGATTGACTATCGATAGTTTTCTTTTAATATCGATACTATTTTATTTATTTATTTATTTTAAATGGAAATGCGAAGTTGATTAAGTGTAGTCAACGTCACAATTGTAACAATTTATTCGACGCAGATGGTTAGGTTAGGTGTTTGTAAGCTCTTTAGTGACAGGTCATGGAGTGTCAATTAAGACGATACCTTCAGACTGTGCTTGGAAAAAGGCTAACATAAAAAAGGCTTTGGGCCATGGGCAGACACATATTAAATAGAGAAGCTGTGGAGACCTTAGCCTTAAGCAAATGTTAGGAAAGTAAATCACTACAATTAAAGAGTGCCACGTTATTTGACTGATTTACTCTGGTAATCATTATTATTAGTAAATTTTAGCTACCTAAATCCAATGGCTGTGGCAAGTATTGACTGCCACTTAACAGACTTCATTCTCTTTACAAACTACAGGTGAAGCCACAATTTAAAGCAAGTAAATAGCAAAATAAAGATATTAGGCAACTGTCCAGTATTGGATAACAGTTAACGAGAACTGTAATTGCATAGGCAATTACTGCACTAGAAATAGAAAAAGTCGTATGATTATCAAACTGCCCTCGTAATAGACGCAGCTTGCGCAGAACATAGCAATATTAGCTAACACTTAGCAAAAGGTCATGAAATTATCAAAATGCCTTCGTAATGAATGAAGCTAGCCACTTGCTAGAGTCAAAACTCGACAGCCAGACAGGCCAGTAATAGATATCAGATAATATTTTATTATGTCCATATGAGTCCATTTTTAAATTCTTATCTCCTTTCTTTACGCCATTTACTTTTTTACTTTTTTGATTTTTCGATTTTCATGTTTTTTGTTTATCTTAATTACCATCTATACTTATATAATTAATTCGATAGTATAGATGGTTTTTAAGGAAACTAATAGAATAGTTTTGCAGCTCTACATAGGACACGCAAAGATTCTACTTGAGTTCAGACTTAGTGGACCGCTTCCATTAAACCCTGGTAACGGACTTTGTCACTGAGTTTGATTTCAGTAGGATACCCTTAGTTGTATTCGCGAAAAAGGAAGAATGGTTGGGGTGTGGTTAACTGTACGACGGGGTAGAGGTGTTCACAGATGGTTCATAGATGAAAGCGGACACCGGTGCTGGGGTCCACATCCTAGGTACTAATACACGCATGTCGAACAGACTACCAGATAAATGTAGTGTGTTCCAGGCAGAGGTTATGGCGGTTGTCAAGGCCACCAAACTGGTGTCTGGACAAGTTTTAGAAAGAGATGAGGTCACTCTGTACATCGACAGCCAAGCAGCAATTGAAGCCTTGAAATGACAACGTCAAATCAAGACTGGTAGGCAGTAGCAAAAAGGCTATCGATGTGATGGCTAGATTGTGATGGGGTCCCGGTTCATTGCAATGTCGAGGGAAACGAAATCGCTGATGAATCAGATGATACTAACCTAGACAGAGAATCGGTGAAGCTACCGATTAGTCACTACAATAGGTTTCTATTCGATTGGGTAGTAGAGACAACTGAAACAAAGAAATCTTGGAACTTTTAGTTGTTTTGTTAATAAACTGAGTTTTATTTTATATTTCACTAAAATGCTTAACAATTTCTTTTAACTGAATGACATTATCAATAAAATTATTGACCCATTACGCGATTATAGTAAAAAATCTATGTTTTATTTTAACCTTTTCCTAAAAAATGCATCAATCAACTTAAACAAGTAGTTGATAAGGTTATTCATAAGGTTAAATTAGGTTGCACAGGATGCCGCTTTTGTTATTCAAAACCTACTCACTTGGGTCCTTGTGGTCCCTTTGTGTCGCCTGAAAGAGGGATGAGCTGGAAGATCCTTAGGGTTCCTGTGGATCCACACTTCGTATAGTCCAAATCCGTCCCAAGGCCCAGATGAATGAGTTTATCCTGTTAATATCGTTGGCCGGCTGCAAGGACTTGCAATCTCGAACTGCCAAGAAGCGCCGCCGAAGATTATACTTCCAGACTGCGCACATTGTGTGTGAATGTCCAGCATTGGCTAGCATAAGACTTAGGACCACGGGCACGATGCCATGTGTGAACTAGACCTTGGACAAATGCTGGCAATAACCAGAGGCTTTGTGATGAGAAAGAAATCACTAAAGTCAAGAGTAAAGGCTGGTTATATCACGTTTCTCAATGAAAATAAGGTTGCCGTAAATTACAAATCGGTTGCCTGTAATTATTGAGGTGAGAAGGTGTCGAAAAGGGAGCCATTAAGGAAGTGGTCTGTTTCGATAAGCCCCCTATATATATATATATATATATATATATAGGTATAGGTTTTGTACCATTACCTATTTTTTGTTTAGAATACAAAAAAAATTAAAAAATTATACAGCAAAATGTTTAAACTATATATATATATATATATATACATTTTGCTGTATAATTTTTTTTTTTTTGTATTCTAAACAAAAAATAGGTAATGGCATAGGTACAAAACCTATGTATAGGAATTGGGACTCCACATTTAGCTAGGTAAAATTAAAATGAGTTTAATAGTGACCCTCCAGTGAAAAATTAATTAGAAATGGTGCTTCACCAATGTACGACTTATTGAATAAAAATTACTACGTTATACAGGATAACTAAAACGATTACATGCGGCAGATTAAAGCAACCACCAATAACAATACCACAACACAGCCATTTGAGGAAGCAAATCAGCCAGTATGAGAGTGAAACGCAAACCATTCGAAGGCTGAGCAACAAGAACGACCTGATTAAGTTTAAGCGATAACGACAATAACGCGCGCACGTTGTTACTCAGCGCAGAGCTTCTTTACGACAGTGTTATTTTTTTTTTACAAATGTCAGCTATTGAAAGCCAGTAGTTTTGAAAACGCAATGATGTAGTAAGTGCGAAGTTCGGCTTTTGATGCAAAGGTCATGCGAAAGTGCAAATGCATAATATCATAGCTTTTAAAAATATTACAGCTGTGCATTTTCGCAAGACCATTGTATATTATGTTTTAAGATTGCAAAAAAACTGCGCTATTTTGCATTTGTAATTTCCTAAAACGATTTGCACTAACCACTGAACTCCGCCAATGTATATGTATTTATATCCAATAAAATTTTACAATTGCTTTGCTAAATTAGGGAATAGGACCGTTTATATCTCAAATGTCAAGCTGCCGCCATTGTTTGTAGTTGAAACCAGCTCTAACTCAAGCAACGGCGAAAAATGTAAGCGTAAAAACCAATTAAACTAATGGGGTGTGTTTTATAGAGGTATAGTACTTTTCAAGATGGCGACCGACTTAACAGCTGTCAAGTGATTTATTCTCAGTTTGGTTTGGCAATTCATTATGAATAGACTCATGCCCAAGGCGAACTCATACCAGGTGGAGTTGATAGCACAGCTGATTGTTTGTTTGTTTGCTAATGTCTTGTCAAAAATACATTGTTTCATATTTGCTAATCTAATGTCAAAGTTGTTGTTTTGTTGTAGTTGTTGCTCTACTGCTCACACCTGGTATGAATTCGCCTTGCTCACGCCTGAACAACGCTTGCAAATAGTGCCCAAAACGAGATTAACGTTGTTCCCGATTTTCATAAGCGAATTTTGTTTAGCAATGAAGCGCACTTCTGGTTGAATAGCTACGTCGACAAACAAAACTGCCGCATTTGGAGTAAAGGTAATCCTCAAGTGTATGTCGAAACACCGTTACATCTAGAAAAACTGACTGTTTGGTGCGCTTTATGGGCTGATGGAATCATTGGTCCATACTTTTTCAAAAACGATAGTGGCCAGAACGTTGCACTCAATGGTGATCGGTATAGAGCAATGATTACTAACTTTTTCATCCCTGAATTGAATAACCATGATGTCCAGGAGATGTGGTTTCATTTCAACAAGACGGCGCAACATGTCACACAGCTCGTGCCACAATATATTTATTTAAAGACACGTTTGGTGGCCGCCTAATTTCACATTTTGGACCTGTGAATTGGCCTCCAAGATCTTGTGATTTAACACCGCTAGACTACTTTCTGTGGGGCTATGTAAAGTCATTGGTCTATGCGGATAAGCCACAAACGCTTGACCATTTGGAAGACAACATTTGCCATGTTATTGCCGATATACGGCCACAAATGTTGGAAAAAGTCATCGAAAATTGGACGTCCGCGCCAGCCGTGGCGGTCATATGCCAGAAATCATATTTAAAATGTAATGCCACAAGATTATCTTTCGGATAAATAAAATGCATGTCAATCGAATAATCCATCGTTGTTTTATTGCAACTTAAAGTTCTATACCTCTATAAAAAACACCCTGTATAAACTGTTTTCAAAAACTATGTTAGACAGAGACTTGTTTCTCCATGTTCAACGAAAATATCGCAAGAAAAGTAATCGTGATAAAAAAAAGCACGCTTTTATCGCGACCCGCCTTGATATTTCTCAATAGTTCTACAAGTGCTGAGTATTTGAGAGCTTCCTTATATCATTTTTCAGGGTACTGTATACCAAAAATTAATAACCCATGTTTTTTCCTATTAATCCACAAACAAATTCTAAAATTGGATTAAAAATCAATTTCATTTATATATATTTTCTTTCTTCAAGTTTCTGTTTATAATAAGGGAGTAAAGAAATAAAAAGTAAAAAAATGATCATATTTTACAACACTACATACATGTATATATGTATGTACATATGTATGTAGGAATTTCGATCTTTTAAGAAACGTACTACAAGTGGTTTTAATATAATTTTTCCGTTCCATTACTTCTTTTAGAGAGCATTTTTCTTCAACTTATTTACTGAGTTTTACTGAAGGAATAGTATTTTGTTGTGAACTTATATCCATATCGTGGTTGTGTGTTATGTTGCGACTATAAAATTCCTCTTCCTCTAAATCGGTTACAATGCGGGCCTTACAGTTGCGACTGCGCTGTTTTGAGCAAACCCAGTATTTCCGACTATTTTTAATTTTAGCACAAATGAAAGAGTAACCATTGCATACCATTTTGCGGGAGCCACGCTGACCTTTTACATATTGTATGGAATTAATAGAGTTTTTATCAAAAAGATAGTTTAAATCAAACAAATCTGCAAAGAAAATTAAAAAAAAATGTCATAAAATTATTTAAAGATAAAATTAAAAACGAAAAGGTTTCTTAAATGGGAAAAAAAGAAAACTCCATTTTTTAAAATATAATTAATTCAGTTCATTTAATTTAAATTTATTTCAATTGAATTCTGATGAAATTTAGTTTCTTTAGTATCTTATTCTAGAGTAGAAGTGTTTTTAAATTTGTTACAAGTATTAATTTAATAAAAATACGTACTAATAATTTAATTTGTATTTATTTTACAGCTGATAAAATTGTTTAACATAAAATTTATTTATAAACATAAGTACTAAAATACGAACCAAAAAAAATCAGGGTTCGCAAATAATGATTATCCATCATATTTTAAAAGAAAAAAATCATTATGTTAGGGATATGCTACATGTACAAGGAGTACACCATTGCAATCGTCTTTAAGGGGACTGTCCGTTTCGCCAATGATTTTTTTTTTTAAGTTTTATTGAAAAAAATCAAAAATAAAAATTATTTTTCGAGTACTATTTTTTCCTCAGACATCAATGATTACTTGTTGAGTTTTATTTTTCGCTTGGAAAATAAAAATTATTCTCCGAGTTTTATTTTCTGCTCAGAGAATAAAAATTGTCTGAGTTTTATTCTTTGCTCGCCATTTAATGATTGATGTTTAAGTTTTATTTTCTGATTGAAGAATAAAAATTACTTTCTGAGTTTTATATTTCACTTAGAAAATAAGGATTATTTTTCAAGTTTTATATTTCGCTTAGAAAATAAAAATTATTTCTTGAGTTTTAAATTTTACTTAAAAATAAAAATTAATGCTTTTGTTAATTTGGACATATGTAAGTATATAAATAGTACTTTTTGAAACTTTTTAACTAAAAAACATAGAAATTAGTTTAGTTGGCATTCTTTTGATATAGTAAAAGTATCAAACTAGTGTTTGGTACTTTTTCTTCATTTCAATATTTGGGGGATAAAACGTGTACTTTGGTACTTTTTTGGACATTTTTTACTGAAACACATAGAAATAATATTAGTATCGTTATTTGAGATAGGGTTTCAGTCAGATATGTGTTTCAATAAAAAAGTTTCAAAAAGTACTATTTATATACTTACAAATTAACAAAAGAAAGAAATAATTTTTATTTTTAAGTAAAAAATAAAACTCAAGAAATAACTTTTATTTTCTAAGCGAAATATAAAACTTGGAAAATAAACATTATTTTCTAAGTGAAATATAAAACTCAGAAAGTAATTTTTATTCTTCAATCAGAAAATAAAACTTAAACATCAATCATTAAATGGCGAGCAAAGAATAAAACTCAGACAATAATTTTTATTCTCTGAGCAGAAAATAAAACGTAGAGATTAATTTTTATTCCCAAAGCAGAAAATAAAACTTAATATATAATCGTTATGTTCTAAGCATTAAATAAAGCTCAGAGAATATTTTTTATTCTTTGAGTTGAAAATAAAAATCATGAAATAATCATTAAAACCCAATTTTTAAAATAAAACTTATAATCATTACAATCTCTGAAAAAATGTTTAAATACAAATACCGCACTTGTTCAGCGATAGCGTATTGACTGGAAATTTAAATATTTTCACTTTTTGGGAAAAAACGACCTACAGTGTTTACTACTGTCCGCCACATAAGTCTCCCATTGTTTTGACTGCTCCTTTGTGTATATATCGCACACTAAATCATAAATAGTCACAACACAATGATCACAAATGTTCAGGAGAGGTGATGCAAAAGAAACTTGCGGGACATTAATGACGATTGTTTTTTATTACAAATGTACAAAATGTTATGGAACGTGACCGATGAATAGAGAACACAAGTATTATAGCAACCGAAACTAAACAAGCACTTTAAGGTTAGGTCTAACACCTATTACAGAGTACCACAACGGTATCAATTGACCCCCTCCTAGACCATCGCCATATTTAAGTGGCAGATCACTTTCATTAGCACTCGAACCTGTTCCTATTACATAAGAACTAGTCACGTGACTAGTCTTCTTTCCCCTAGAGAAATTTTCATGGGCATTAGAGATTTAATTTCTCAACTGGTTTGTGATAAAAAAAAATCGATTTGGATAAAATTTAAGTTGTGACTGATTGTCATTTAGTGTGCTGTATGAAAATATTTTTTGTACTTTTTTTAATATTTGTTAATAACCTGCAAATGAGCAAGATTATCTAATATTGTTAACAATTTAAAATCATATTCTTACTGCCATACGAGTATGTTGGAGAATCGTTCAACTTACAACTCTGATATATTATTGTATTGGTTGTATTATATTGCAATACAACAGTGTAAACTTCTTATTGGTAATTGTCAAGAATATGTTAAAACTTTACTTTTTTGTATTCTACAAAAAAATTTGGTAATGGCAGATATCCTTAAAAATACCCTTAGATATATCCTTAGTTTTCTCCCTTCCCTTCTTATATCTTCGTATAAGAAGTAAAACTCCTAATTCAGCAAGGTAAAATTGAAATGAGTTTAATGGTGCTCCTCCAGTGAAAAGTTGAGTAAAAAATGGTGCTCCACCAATGTACGACATATTGAATTAAAAGTTCTATGTAATACACGATAACCAAAACGATTACATTAATCTTAACCAAAAATGTCGATTTCGAGTACTAGCTTTTTTTACAGAAAAAAATTTGCAAAAATAATTTATTGTTAAAAATTTCTCAAATGTATTTCAAACTTGTAAATGAGATATTACGAAATACAATACAATAAGTACAAGGTGTTCACAATTAAATAAAAAGCGTATTTTAGTTTAAGGATAAATATTTTCTTAGAAAAAAATTTTAAAAATTTTATTGTTAACTTTTTCTCAAATGTATTTCAATACTTGTAAATGAAAAACGACATAAGCTTTCAATAGCAGAAGAATTTATTATTAAACTGTGTTGGTCCTTGTATGTAAACTTATACAAAGACAACAGGTATTTTACGATGAAGTGAGAATCGAAATGTAAAAAAGTTCCTCAAAATCGTAATTCTTGTGCTTCTTTCTAACCTGCAAGTTTTTATATCCCGTTCCCCAAATGGGATATAGAAGCTTGCGAATTGAGAATATTTTAAAATTAAAAAATAAATAAAAAGAAGTTAAAGTAGTTAAAATTGTATATGAAAATTTATATATAAAATCGTTTTGTAATAATGTTTATAAATTTAGTAGATAGAGCCCTTTAACGATATCTTCTCAAAATCTCAAAAATTCCAAATTTCTAAGTTTTTTTATGTGGACCAGCACTTTGGTTATGGGAATGAGGATAGAGCATTTGACTAGAACATTTTCATATTGAAGTTGACATACAAAATGTTCGGGCGAAAAAAGAATTTTCCCTATAACGCGTAGTGTGAATTACTAGCAAATCGACCACAAATGGATGGGCTCTTAATGAGAAGGGTGTTGTACGAAAAAATGTATAGGTATCGGGTACAATTTTCAAGTTATTCAAAAAAGTGTTCCTTTTTATTTTCTATATTTGCAAACAGAAATCTGAATTATGTCTTAACCTTAACCGAAGCTATAACAAGATATTTTGGGAATCCTCTAAGACCCATCATGTATTGTGTAAATCAATTTTATAAATTTGAAGTTTTTTAGAGGAACACTAATGACATTTTAGAAACTTTCGATTTTATCTCTATTTTGCATTCCATTTATTGAGTTTTATTAAATAAAATAACTTAACATTAACGTTCATGACAGAACGTTACGCCCATATTTTGGTTTGTCGTTGCTATGTTAAAACTAAGCGCTAGACAACGTTGAGTTTAACGATTTGATTTAAGTTTGACTGTTAGACATAGGTTTCTGAAAAAAGGACTTGGATTTCTAAAAGTTCATTTCAGTTCAGTTGGGTCTCTAAGTACTTTATAATTGAAAACAAAAAAATTAGCGCATTTGTAAAATTTTTGATGTTAGGAAAAATTATAATGCTGTCCATATAAGATTGAGGAATTCATGCGCAAAAATCTGCTATGTAGATTTATCATCTTGAAAAAAGAAATCAGAAATAATAAAAAAATCTTAAATTAATATTATATTTAAAATAATATATATATATATACATATAAACAATAAATAAATCAAATAAATTAATTAAATGCTCATTTTTAGATTACACACATCTGTGTAGTTTTTACAAAACAAGCTTTTTTACTTAAAGTTAAGCCCAAGGCGATTTAATTTACCAAGTAGTGTGTGGCAATGGCGAATTCATTAATTTGTTGCATTGCTTGAAATGTCAATCTTCATATGTAGAAAACTTTTTATTAATATTTTTCATATGAAGAAAATGTTTTCGCCTAGGATAAGAAAAAATAACTAAATCAATGCGATTTCATAACAGATGATTGCAGTAGAGAAAAAGCTAATCATATGTTTGAAATCGAAATGTCAAACTCCATATAAAAAAATTATAAACAATTTTTAATATGATTTTGACACTTGCAAAGAAAACGAAAATGACTGAATTCGCCGGTGCAATCACCTAGTATTAATTCGCCTTGAACTTAATCTGTGACAATTAATAATAAAAGTCAATAATAATAAAATCAATAAATAATAAAATAGGCAGGCAAAACACTGGATTGAAATTGATTTGATCTTTTTTTTGCTCCTACAAATTTCCAAAAGAACACTTAATTAAGTCAAAAGTCCAATTAAAGAGATTAAAAAAAAACAATAAATGCATTATTTTAACTTTTCAAAATAAATCCTTTTCAATCAATATCATATTCTAATTCTTTTTTCAAACTTGGTAAATGATTATGTTCCTGATTTTTAATCACCAGCTCACCACTCGATGAACAAGTTATAATTCTAGCCTTACAACGATTACAGCGATTTTTCGCACACAACCAATAGGTTTTCGTGCCTTTGACATTATTGCGAAAATAGGCATAACCAGCTAGCACCAATTTCGGTTTACCCTTGCTACCTCTTGTAAGAGTAATGCCAGATTTGCGGGCCAATTGTTCTAAATCTGAAAAAAAAGAAAATACAAAAATATTAGTGAAAATTTTGAAAGCAACTAAGAATCAATTTTGCTGGATTATGCGAGCAAAGTTAATAAAAAATAGCAAAAAAGTAATATTTAATTTTTTTTTTGTTTTGTAACTTATATTATATTTTTAACACTTTTATTATGTTCTAATAAAAAATTCTTTAATAAATATCAGGTTTGTGAGTATGTCCAACATTATTTAATTTTAAATTTTGAAAATTCTCATCGTTGGGCGTTACAAGACGTGCCCGACATTTTTTCGTTTTGGCATGAGCACAAGTCCAATATAAGCGATCAACTGTAGTTTTGTTTTTAATAAACGAATAACCATTTACCACCAATTTTGGTTTTCCACGTTGACCCGTTATAAAATAAATGGAATCTGAAATAAAAAAAAATCGGTTATTAAATAAATTGTAGGCAAAAGTATTTGCAAAAAAATAAATAAAAGTATTCAGTGAAATTCTTTAAAAAATTTTATTCGGTTTTTTAGGTTATGTTCATAAAAAAAATATTTATATTTTTTTCGAAGTTTCGAGTTAATTTAATTAGATCTAGTAACACAAAATTACTTAAACAAACAGAAAAGTTATAATTTTTATTAAAACTTGTTAAAATAAAAAAAAAAGTTTTAATTAACAATATTCAAAATATTTAATAAATTCTTTTCTTTTAAAATTTTTATTTAGGATTTTTAGGTTATGTTCATTAAAAAAATATTTATTTTGATATAATTTTTAATTATTTTTATTTTCAAGCCTTAGGTCGTTAATTATTTTAATTTTTATCCTCGATATTTCGCTACTCCTTTGTGTAGCATCATCAGGAAAAATTAAAAAACTAACCTTGTGAAAAATTACAATTAAAAAAGTATTGAAAAATTTTCTTGAAACTAACATATTTCAAAACAATTTTTGTCATAAACTTATTTATGTTTTTTCCGACGTTTCGTTGGAAAATCGCCACTTCATTAGGGTTAATTAAATTATAAGTAGATCTAAATGTTTTAATAAGCATGACCTAATTTTAATTTTTAAAATATTTAATAATTAAGCAAAGTATTTATATAAAAAAAAAATATTTAAAAATTTTATAGTCTAATGCCACCTTAATAAAAACCTAAATACTTTTCTTCTTATACATTTCATTTTTAAATATAAAATATAAAATAAACATGTCAATCCGTAATTTTGACACAAATTTGACACAAGATGGCCTATAGGAACCTATGTGAGACTTACCTTACCATTATTAATTATATAAATTAGTTCCACTTTATGTCCAATTATTTATATGCAGGAGCGAGCAGAAAGAATGCAACTCTGTATTATAAGGTATTGGCATTCCGAAATCTAATTCATTTCTTCTTTTGGCTATTCATTTGTTCAACTATAAATTATTTTTAATTAAAAATTTTTAGTTTAAACGGTGTAAAACTTGGGCGAGCAAAAAATGCAATGTTATGATTGGTATCATTTCTTGACCAGTCTCCACAAGAAGTCCGCAAGGGAGGCTTACGAATGACTGGTCTTTTAAGGTCCTACATGCACTCCATATTGAATAATTATTAAGTTAGTTACTTGTTGCTTATCAAAGAAAACTTTTCAAAAAATCCGCGAGATCGTTAGATAACGTTCAGCCGATGCTATAAATTTTCACATAATACTCAACTTTTAGCGGACGATTACGGTAGTGGCGTAACTTATTCAGAAACCAATGTAAAAAGTGATTTACAATGTATTGTGCAGTGGTGACAAACTATTATTTTATTATTAATATAGGGGAATATCGAGGTATGGGTTCCTTTCCAACCGCCTTCGGTCCTCAATTGAGGACTTCAGGCAGCCAAGTTGAGTCTCGTGCCAGTACTAGCCTTTACTCTTTACTGTAATGATTTTAGACTGTCTATTTGTAACTGTCGACCTTCTTCCTCTTCACGGAGTCTCTTTTAGCACTTCTCTAAGGCTTAGTTACATCTCCCATATGGCTTCCCCATTATGACCACATTCTGTCTGCCCGTGGTTCTAAGGCTTATGCTAGCCAGCAAAGCAACATTCACACAATATATGCGCTACCCTCTCAGCACAAGCACAATCTGCAATTACCATCTTCTTTGATTTTTATCTCAGCCAGATGATGCTAGCTTAAGCTTATATTTTCAGGATTTCGGGGCGAGAGGCTATAACCTCAGCAGTGCCTTTAGAGATTAACCGGTCTACCTCTTGAGAGGTATTCGTGTTCATCTCTTGTAGAGTTCCTTTAGAGACTCAATTAATAGCGTGCTATTGATTAAAAATTTAATTTTTTCAAAACAATTTTTGAAGGTTAGGTTTCTGTGATTTTAGGAATAGAGTTTTCAAAAAAGATTTATTATATAAATAATACATATTGCAAGAGTTATATTTTTGTATTATTAATAATATTTGATAGCTTTACCTGACTACAACCTATAATTAACTAGAACTGTTAAGATTGTCGATAACTTAAAAAATTTAGAATAAAGAACTTGTTTTTATAAAACAAAAAATTTTTATATAAAATAAACTTTATAAAAATTATTATTTTTTATTTTGTTTTATAAAAGCAATTTGTTTTTTCAGTCGATCTAGTTTAATAAAAAAAATTTATTTTTACTATTACATTACATTTACATTGATACATATATTACAAAAAAATTAAGCTTAACAATAAATATAGAAGTGTTATAATATTAATCAGCCTTATAAATATAAATTTATGTAGATACATAAAATATTGGTTTAAGTTATTATGTATTATAAAACAATTTTTATTTAAATTTTTTATTTGTTGTTATATGTATGTATATAAAAGCAAAAATATTAAGGATACAGAAATGTATTAAAAAAACTACAAAAGAAGAGCCGTAATAGCTTTAACTAGGGCAGTAACGGTAAAGACCTACAGAATTTCTTAGAACTTAATTTTTTTGAATTTAAAAAAGACATAAAAATACATACAAAAGGCATATAAAAGGCATATAAAAAGACATAAAAAGTATCTGCGATTTTTTTTTACAGATTTCGAACGAATTTACCTCTATGAATTCTGGCAGGTTTCAGCATTTTTGGAAACACGTTGTGTAAGTCATACAAATTCGAAAAAAATCATTTCGAAATACACAATAACATTCCGTGGGATTTTGTTGAATTATGTTATCTTTTCTGGGATCATTTCCCTTAAATATAACTCTAAGGCCCATTATTATAACTTGCCTTTAGCTAAAGTTAGGATTTTGTTGGAGCGATAAATAGTTTTTAGTTATTAAAAGTAAGCTAAAAACCACGTTTAACTATCACGTACTATAAGGACAAGTTATAGCAATGAGCATTATCGTCATTATTATAACGAAAAACTACTTATTGCTCCAACAAAATCCTAACTTTAGTTAAAGGCAAGTTATAATAATGGGCCTAAATGTTTTTCCAAACAAAACCGTGCCTATTTGATAATTTATCCCTAATAAATCCTTTAACGATTGCTTTTTATTCAATCTTTTATCATTCTGATTAATTGAACTTTGCGATTTTAAGAGCTGGAGTTTTCAGTTAAATTTCAAAAAAGAAATTATTCTCACTAAAATAAGTCATTGCAAATTTTTGCACTTAAGCTGGTCATCGAAAGTTTACTTCAATACAAAAAGTCTTCTTTTGCCACGCCCCCAAGCACAGCCCATTAGATTTTTTTTACATTGCAACGCCACTTTTTGTCAATTCGCTGCGTAATGTAATGTGATGTAATACAAAACATAATGGCGTCTTATTGAGTTTCTTGACCTTAATCTAGCTTTGAAGTCCGAAAATACACAAGTACACTGTGACAAGACGTACTGTGACAACGCTCATAAGAAACCCAGCAGGGGGGTTACTCTCTATTGCGATGCGAAAGCAATTTCGATTCGAAAGCTCAATGCGATAAGAGCGCAAATCGGTACTCTCTATGACTTTCGCAACACCTTTCGCAAAATGTTTTAAAAAGGTGGCAACATTAACAGTTTAAAATATGTGAACAAAAGTTAAGCCGGTTGAATTTACAGGTAAATATTGATGGATTATGGTTTAAAGACGTAAATTAACTTGAAACGAGTTGCAAGCAGATATGTTCGATATACTTTCCATAAATAAACGCTGGTATAATAAATCTGTTATATTTTTTTTTTTCAAATTCATATAGCTTTATTTTAACTTTTTCCGTTACTTTTTCTAAATATTTTGTGCTACATTTTGCTTCCGGCTTGTTAGGCATTAATTCGAAGCAAATGTTTCATGGCGAAATTACTATCTACTAAAATTAAAAACTGTCCTGTTGTTTTATTTGTAAGTATTTGGCTTTGATTTCCCTAAAAATAACAATTTAGATATAAATTAAAACACACATTTTAAAGTAGTAGTTAAAGTAGTTCCTTTGCGCTTGCTCTTTTACTATCGCAAAATATTTGGGCTTATCGAATGAATTTGACATACGCTTTCGCATTACAGAGTGTGGTGCTGCCATCTTTGCGAAAGAGATATGCAAAAGAAAAATGCGAGAACGCTTTAAAGAGTACAAATTGTTCGATTTCGTACCATTTTTCTTTCGTAGTGAGTAACCCCGCAGTATCATATTTATTTTTTGGATTCTATGTGCCCTTGCCTTTAGGACTATTTTCAACTGCAGGTGTAATTCAAACAGATTTTAAATACTAATAACAATAATTTAGGCTGTAATTTTATATTAATTATAAAAAAAGCTTCTGTTTAATTTGTCTGCGAGATACAGTTGACAATTGTTCCGATCATACTCAACCCATGACTTGTCAAAATGGAAGTGGTACAAGAAATTATGAATCGTGACTGGTTAATATAAAACTGATTTAAGTGTTAAAAAATAGACACTTTACCAGGAGAGCTAGGCTAGTATTACAGCACCACACATAATACATATACCATTCCGACAGACAGTCAAAGTCAGGAGCGCTTAAAGGTTAATTTAGTTTGACCACACCTCCGGTCAATGTAGGGTTCGCTTAAGATTTTATCGTTTTTTGCTATGATCTGAGCATTCTAGCACTAATGAATGCAGGGCGGACCTATGACCCAGAAAGGAGGGTTTTGAATATAATGCATTGTGGGTCTATGGAACTCAGGATTTGTGGCAATAAGCTACAATTCAATTTTCTGGATGTTATGCTTTTCTGATTCAATCTATATAAAAAAGTCAAAGGAACTCAGAAGCACCAATCCAAACCTATAAAGCAGTAATCGGTTTGAAATCAATTTTCTCATGACCCCAAAAAAGCTATAGCAAAACTATGTTTCGAAAGTTTTTTACTTTCAATATGATGAAGATATTGTTAAAAACGAGTCTCTATTTTTCTCACAACAACAGGGGTAAAGTTGTTGTTTTTTGTGTCATTATTTTTGTTTCCTTTATTGAAAAGTCCGAAAAAAACTCCAGCCTACAAAAAAACCTAAAGTCCACAAAAAACTATTCATAATTTAAAATCATTTTTCTGATTTTCAATAGGCCCTAATAAATGGTTGGGATATGGTAAAAAAGGCGAGCACATTAAAAAAAGTATCCATAATTTAAAAGTACCAAAAAAATTAAATTATAAACCAAGGTAGATTTATCTTACTAGGTAGTGGCATCTGTACAACAAATACAATAATACAAGAATAACATGGCATTTTGTTGTTACTTTATTCTTCGATATGTCAAAAAACCTAGAAGAAAATTTAGAAGGCGTGTATGTGTTTTATTGCTATCTCACTTCTGCACTATAAAATTTTTAAACACATACAACTTTTGACATGGCGAACTACTAAATCAGCTGGACGGACGACACTACATAGTAAGATAAATATACCTTGTTATAAACAAATCAAATTATCGAGTCATTAATACATTATAATTATAAAATTGTCAATTTTTATAATATAATTGAAGTTGAAGACCATACGAGTAAAACTGAATGGTGAAGGGTATATGCTATTCGGCATGGCCTATATTCTGCAACTATTACTTGTATATTTAAATTTATTAGTCAAACTTATTATTAACACAGAAATGAATTGTTAAGTAAGGCTTAATTTTGTTTATTCTCTCCACATGTAGGATTCTCTCTACATATAGAGTTGAAAAAATATTTTTTTGAAAATTAGGTGATAAATTTTAAAGAAAAATGGAAAATAATGTTTTAGCAGAATGTATAGCATTGCTGGATCGCTACATCCTTCTTTACAACACTTCGTATCCATCTACTTTGGGTAGGTTTTAGATGTAAAACAGATAATAGAATACGAGAAATTTTATTCCAATTATCTATCGTCAGTTGATGAGAACGACGAACACCTTTTCATGTGTTCTTTTTTTCATTCAACCCTATGGAGTAGATAGAGAGAATATACTAACGTAAGCCTGACTTAATAATTCGTTCTTAATTTTCATTAAAAAAAGTTTAAAAATCAGTGAATAAAATACGAGAAATTTTATTCCAATTATATATCGACAGTTGATGAGAACGACGAACACCACCACTTAAAACTTTACTCTTTTTCATGTTTTTTTTCATCAACCCTATGGAGTACATAGAGAAAATAAACTAACGTAAGCCTGACTCAACAATTCATTCTTAATTTTCATAAAAAAGTTTAAAAATCAGTGAGAACATGGATGATGGTTCTGATATGCATCATAGTCAATAAAAAATCAATTTCGGAATTTTAGCTAAAGATATTGTATCTTTATGTACATACATAAATATATCTACGTAAACATATGAAAAAGAAATAATGTAATAATACTTGTATCGGCTGCATCAATTTTAAGTAACTTGTTCTCAAATAAATCCCCTTTTACATTATGCAACTTTTGTCGCTGCAATTCTTCCTTAGTAGAAGAGAGGGGAGAGAGGAATTAAAAGAGGTACACATATGCATGTACTCTTGAAATTGGTAGTAGTTTTAATTTTGAAGTTTAAAATGTAAACAAATCTGTACATTCATATAAATTGCTGCAATAAAAATGACATGAATTAAACACAAATGCAATTTTAAATAAGAAAAACTAAAGATTGCAACGGCAAAAGTTGCATAATGCAGTTCGGAACTAAGTTAATTAGTGCATGAGGACGTATTTGCTGCCGTCTGTAGCTGGCGTAACAAATTAAAATTTTTAAAATATTTATTCTGACTCTTGATGCAATTTTTATGAGTTAGAATTATGAATAGCCTTCGAATGAAATACTTATTTTTTATATTTTTCTTAACTAAACAGTGCTGCTCAAACTTACTTTAACAAGAAAAAAAATGTGTAATTAAACTTAAGCAAATCAAATTATCTGGACATTTGTTGCACATGTTCGTTTAGGCAAAAAACTCATACGCAAACCAAAACATTTCGCACACTAAATCATAAACAGTCACAACTCAAAATTTATCAAAATCGTTTTTTTAAATAAACCAGTTGACAGATCAAAAATCCAATGACCACAAACATTTTGTTCGCATTACTATCTCCATACGGAAAAATACCGTTGCAGATTATAAAATTCGAATCATGTTTTGAAATAAAGGTTTTTACCAGTTCTGAACATTTTTTGAATCTTGAGTATTCACTGTTTATGATTTAGTGTGCGATATCCCATATGTATATGTCAGAATTATGTATGTGTTGGTATAAAGTGATATCTTAACAATAAACTTAAGAAAAAAATATATTTTTTAAACAACACAAAAAGCACAACCAACCCTTTTCATATTTTTTAAATAAAATACTACAAATTCAATTACTAGAGAATAAATAAAAAATGACGCATCATAAAAAATCTAAAAATAAAATTAAATTAAGGAATTAATAAAAAGCCATCTACTTAACACATTTAACAATATATTTGTCCTTTTATCACGTCGGCGCTACTGTGCGTATGGTGGGGATTGCGTAAAAAGAAGTGTTCAATTCCATGGGCATTAATGCGGGTAGTGGCACGTGCCTTACAATGGGCGCTTTTATAACGAGAGCAACGCCAATTTGTGCTTTGTTTCAATTGACGATCCACCACAAATTCAAAACCTCGTATCAGTAGTTTACGATTTTTCTTCTTCGTATTGCTAAAAACGGCAATGTTGAGTTTTCTATCTGTCAAATAAACGAAACAAAAAAAGACATAAAACAGGCCACATGTTAGTAAAAGTTTTTAACAAAGTTTTTAAGAAAAATTATTAAAATAAATAAAACTGTTAAATAAAATGATTGACTGAAAATGTACAATATTCAAAGGAAATTTATTTATTTTTTAATTTTAAATTTTTTTTTTTTGTTTTTTTTTTTTTTAATTTTTTACACTTTTTGTTTAGTGTTCCATTGTTAGTGTTAAAGGTGGTAATAACAAAGAGGGATCATTTTCTGGATTTTTAAACAACTCAAATTTTTTCAGTTTTCTCATATTAGGTTTTTCGCCCGCATCACTTTTGCTATGATTGTGTAAGCTGCTATGTACAATACGACCGTCTTCAGTATGTAGACGTCCGTGACAACGAAACCAAGTTGTGTATTGGGTACAACGCCAATATACTTTGTTGCGTACCTTCTTTTCACGCACATAATAAAATCCCATGTGGACTAATTGAACACGCCCCTTTTGTGAAGTAACATAATGTATGCCGTCTGTGTTGTTCAGAGATGAAATATCAGGAATGAGGTCTAAAATTAAGTAAATTTGAATTAATATTTGATCAAAAACAAGGAGAAATATAAAAATAATTAAGTTTAATTATTTAAGGCAAGGCAAATTTAATTTACTACCAGGTGTTGGTGAAGGCACATTTAAACAAGGTAATCGCATATCTACAACAATAATGTATTCGAAACTTTTCTGATTGCCAAACTGCATATTGAGCACTAAATCATAAACAGTCACAACTCGAAATTTATCAATATCATGACCAGTTCACGCATCAAATCTCTAACGACCTCGATAAATTTCGTGTGCATCTCAGTTCTCTCAAACTGGAAAAATCTAAGGAACTCAATTTAATAATACAATTACAACCATGTTTATAGCATCAGTTTTATGCCACTCCTAACTAAACATTTGTAAATTTTTAGTTCTGACTGTTTATGATTTACTGTGTATATACAAAATTATTGTTTATTGACATTTGCAAACAACTGATAGAGTTTTAGGTCAATTCACTTTGGTGTTGATTTTACAGCATTTTGCTTCAATTTGTTTGTAGCAAAAAGCTGTAAAAAGTGTATTATATGCCAAACTGTTGTTGTTGTTGGCATATGCTGTCACCATATTTATTTATCTGGCAACATCATTAGCTGACTTTTACATTTAAAAACATTTTTTTATATGGAGTTTTCTCATTTAAAAGTAAAAAAAAGTTCAGCTGTTTTCTGCCTTTAGCAGTTAAATGAAAATAATTTGGCAGTCAGCATGTAAACCAAATTCGCCTTGAACCAAGAAATATTCACCAAGTTAATGGCATTAGGAAGAGAAGAAGAAACTTTGATAAATTTGTTATAGAGTTTGACAGTTTGAGACACAAGCCTTAAATATCCAACTGTCTTTCTTACTTTCTTTACATATCTCTCTCTCTCTATTACCTCCACTTTGTAAGGGGGACTAGACACGATCAAAATACTTATCAAGCTTATGGTAGTATTTGTGAAAATGTTGAATGAAAAATCAAAATAATTTATTTTCTATCCAGCATCGTCGGTGTGACGCATACCAACAGTTTTCACTAACACTTGCACGAATTTGTCATCAAGCATTTTGATCGTGTCTAGAGCCCTTTTAATGCAAGAACGATAGAAACAAGATTACGCCATGTACAAGGTTTCCCATTAGATGACGTAGTTAAGCCATTGTAAGGGTTACCAAGTCTACTTTAATTATAGTAATATACAAGATTTGCCAATACTGCAATTATTAGCCAATAGGAATGGATATGGCGTAATCTTATCGCTATCATTCTTGGTTAAATATGCCTTCGTAGTTTTTAACCTAAAAGCAATAAAGACAAGAGCTTACATGAATTAATTTAAGAATTTTAAAATTATTTTACATATTCATATTTATTTCACATATTAAATTATATTGTGTTTCTCAGATATTTGCAAACACTATTTTCAAAAATGACATTATACAAATATTTTGTTTTTTTTTTAGTTTATTTCCTTTTTATTACCAAAACTATTATACAAAAAAAACTATTATTTTAATAACATTAATATAAAGATATTTGAAATTTTATTTTACTGTTTATTATTAGTTAAATCAAACAAAAATTAGGTTGTGTATGGGTTACTTAAAATTTCTATTTTCCAATAGTTTTAAATGAATTACATAAAGAATAAAATTAAATATTTAATATTTTGAATTTTGTATTTTTTCTAGCCAATTTAAGCTGTGCTCCAAAACATTTGGCATAAAATCAACCATTAAATTATCCAAAAAACAATTAATTATCCAAAATTAAGGAAACGTTATAAATCAAAAAATAAAATTATTTAAACATTTCATTAAAAATAAAATAAAAAAATTATATATTTCGGAACCTTCTTGACATAAAACAAATAAAAGACCGTTTATCCATAGGCCAAGTTTCCTTGCATAAGAATAAATTTTTGTGAAGTAAAATAAGTCCTTACTTCTCTCTCCTCCTCAAGACTTGCACAAGTAAACTTGCCCTATGGAAAAGCGGTCAAACTTTCCAAAACTTTTTAAAAGTTATTTTTGAGTAACTTAATTTAACAGAGAACCTAAGAGAAGCACTTCCTCTCTTAAGATCATTTATTTATAAAGAAACGCTTTTGGGTAGGTTTAGGTAATTTTAGATAATTTTGGATAACTGGAGTACAGCTTTGATTTGTTTTGTTTCATAAGTATTATAATTGTGTTATTCTATAAATTGTTTATATTTTTAAAATTTCTAACATTAAAAACTTTAAATATTTTTCTAGTTCGAAACTTTCTTTAGATTTCACATTTTATTTATTGTGTATTTATATAATTTGGTCAATTTTATTTATAATTGTATTTATAAGCACAAATTTAATTAAATTACTACATATTTTTATTTTATTTTTAATTAAAAACGTAATAAATTTATTTAACATTCGGCTGTAATTTAAGTTTGTATATTCTCTTCGAAATCTTTAAATTATTTTTTAAAATCTTTTATTAGATTCCACCTGTCCCGGTGTCTATAAAAAAATCTCGCAAGTTGAATTTGACCCGATCCTCGGTTTTGCATTGATCTGAAATTTTCAACGCCTATGTAAATCGCCTGACAATCAAAGATTATTATTGGAAAAGGGGACGAGAAGTCATATTTATTCCATCAAACTTTGCACACCCAATATTATGTTAGTAATAAATTTTGTTTGAAAAACAAATTTGTTTTTGAAAAAGCGGGCGTAGCCACCACGCCTATACAAAAGAAATTATATTTTTAAAATATTTACGCTCAAATGATTCTAATAAGACTTTGCTTATTCTAACTTATTCTAACAATTAAAGATTATATAAAGAAAAAAAAGTCGGAGCCACGCCCATACAATATATTGATTCAATTGAAAGTTAGCACATACACTGAAATAATGTGAATTAATAACAAAAGTGGGCGGGGCAACTTCAAATTAAATTTTTTAATTATTTTTTAATAAACAATTTCTTTTCCTTTACTACCTTAACTCACTGTTTTATAAATTTATTTTAAAATTTAGTTTATTCATGTTAGGTAGGATATCGATTTATGTGCTTTAATCGTTATAATTATTAGCAACAATAAACTATTTATTATAAAAATAACTAATTTTGCGCAACCAAATATACGATACTATGCACAAACAAGCAAATTATACCAATTTTCTACCATTACAAGATATTGTTTGTTGAATTTAGCTAGTGGTACAGTATAAATGTATGCTTTAATAAGGGAATTTACAGATAATTTTGAGATATTAATACATTTTAATTAAATTGTTTTTAAAAATAAGCAGATACCCAAAATAATAGGGTGTTCATGGAGCAGAAAATTTTTTTACTATAGACGACGCTTTAGAGAAGTCAATAGTCAATAGCTGAGATAATAATAAAAACATATTACTTTTCTCTTGAGCAGCACCTCCATTAAATGTAAAAAATGAAATACAAATTTTAAAAGACAATTTTTAAACCTGGGGTCTAATCACCGCATTCGATATCAAGTAAAATCTCTCGTATCATTTTTGTATCATGGCACTCCATATCGAATAAAAAGTATCATTTCATTCGAAAAAAAAATGTTTTTAAATCGTGTTTTCTTTTACTGTTGACATATTATTAATCTATTACAATTTGATATAAATAACGAGGCGCTACCTGTCGAATGGCTTAATTATCTTACTCGACTCGTATCCAATTTTTATTCGATACGATAGTTTATTCGATGACGAATGCGATAATTAGACCCCAGTATTTTTTTTTACATGTTATTTTTCAAGGTTTTTAGCTTAAGCAGATTTCAAAAATTATTTGTTGTTTTTTTATTTTTATTTATTTTTTTATTTTTTTTTTATAATTTTTTATTTATTTTTTTTATAATTTTTTATTTATTTTTTTTTATAATTTTTAATTAATTTTTATGTGGAAATGGATTATTTTTGGTGTTCAATTTCTAGTACAAACATAAGTTGGTAATTAATATTAAGTCAATTAACCAAAGAACATCGATAAACCCAAAATATCAATATTTTAATAAAGAATTATTAGTAAAAGTGAAATATAAGCAAAAAATTACCTTTAAATTATTTTATTTTAGCTTTAAATATTCTTTCATTTTAGATCGAACATAAATATAAGAAAAAAAATTTGTTTGTGCTAAAAAAAATTGAAATCAATTATGAAAAAAGTCCAAACTGTTTACCCGAATTGAACAGTTTAACATATTCGCATTACCAAAATTTAAAACCATTAATATCCATTTATGACCATTTTTTTAGATTTACTAACAAATTATAGCAGTATTTAATTTTTTATAATTAGATCTGTTTCTAATTATCATTAACAACAGGCTAAAATGCATTGCAGACGAACAATTCGTCTAGAAAATTAGTATGAAAAGCGCAACGCTGTTTTTATAACACTGTTCTTCAAAAAAAATTCTTCCTTTAATAAAATTAGAGAATAGGAAGAATTTAATGCGATTAATGTGTTTAATAAGAATCGTTTTTTCAGATTTAATTAGCGTGGCATATATTGCTCCCTTAATCAAGCGCTCACATTGGTATATTTCATTATAACTAGAACACGTTTCATCCGATTTACACAAATGGGACACCAGAGGATTAAGGACAATTTCATCTTAAAGTCATGAAATCATAAAAATTAAAAATGTTTTCTTTTTAAAAATTTATAAAAAAAAACTGAAAAGTGGTTGTCATTATTCATAAAGGTGGATAAATCTTGTTTTTACCAGTCACTTGATTTAGAAAAGCTTTTTTTTGGATTCTAAGAGTAAAAATTAAAGTCAATTTATCCATATATCCTGAACCGATATTGGTCACGGCCCTTAAAAAATATTTTTTTTTTAAACGAGTTGAGTTAACTAGTTAAGTCGAACCAGTGACTGCCACCACAAATCTAGATAATGTTTACAAACAATTTGTAAAGCTGAGACTTTGTTACTACAGACCACAAGAAGAAGCCAATTAAATATGGAGAAAATGGTCTCGAATGCATTAAAAAATATTTAAAAAAGTTTTATTCGTAAAAATTTTAATTCAGGTGTTATTAATCGATTAAAAATATCTTTAGCTAGTTTTAAATTTAATTGATAATTATGATTATGGGTATATGAATTTAAATTTTTTTAATAGAATTTTTATATTTATTTTTTATTGTTTTTATATTTTATGTTTTCATGTTTTTTTTTTTTTTTTGTCACGACCAATATAAAATTTAGATATTCAGGCATGTCACACATATCGCTCGGAATGAGTTTGATTTCAATTTGCAATTCCGAACGATTTTGTTTGACATTCTTCAGATTTCGATCGATTTTATTCAATTCCAAAAATTGTAAATTATCTGCTTTTACATTAAAATATAGTAGAGGTCTGTATGACATATGATTATAGATTAAAAACCAGAAGACCGAACAATATAAACATCGGTAAAGTAAAAGTTTGTTAAATTAAAGCAAATAAAATAAAAAAAAATTAAAACAAAAAATTTCCGGAACCTCTATTGTTGTTGTTGATTCCAAAAAAATAAGTGTTATGTACAACAACAAAATATGTGTCAATAATGCGGATTGCTTTTTTTAACCACTTGAAAAAACTACAATATTTATGTATAAAGATTAACTAAGTGCAAAAAAATTAAATAATTATTTATTTTAAGTTAGTTTTATAAAAATGATTAAAAACATCAATTCCACTTTGAAAACTTAAAGTGGTTGCACGCCGAAGACATTTTTCGTTTTTCAAAGACTCGATTTTCGGAATTGAAACCACTTTCGATCGAAATCGACTTGTTGAAAATTTTGAACTTTGAAGTGGTTTTATGCCGAAAAAATTTATTGTTTTTCATTTCCAAAGAGACTCGACTTTCGAAATTGAACCCACTTTCGATCGGAATTGGGTTCTGTGACATGGCTGATTAATTGTTTGTTAAAACTTGTTGAAAATTTTGAAGAAATTTAAATTCTGCATTTTGATTGTAAAAAATAACCTTTCAATTTAATAAATTTTTTCTTTTTATCTTGTGCTGGTCCAGTGGCTAGCTTGTCATGACTTAAAACGTAACAGCAATAAAAGTTAAACAATAAAAAATAACCGAGTATCGCATATCGGCCTTAAAAAAATCATTGGAAAAAGCACTGATATTTAAAAAATTTCACTCAGCAAACAAAACTTTTTTTATCTTTCCGTAGAATCGAAAAAAAAATCAAAATGGTTTATAATATTTGCATGTGAGCAAATTAAAAACTGTAGTTTAAAATTAATCAATGTTAGGCATACCATCGCAAAATTGAATACATATAAAAAAGTACCTTAAATAAATCAAAAAAAAATATTGGTTAAATTATTTTAAATCGCTTATAAATTATCTTTCGGTCTTACTAAATATTAATGGTTTAACAGGATGCTTTGCGCTGCGTTGATATAAATCTTCAATCAGATGCTTCCTCAGCATTAATGACATGATAATTAATGCTCGTATCATAATCCACAATTTCAGTTTTAAATTTTGTTACATTAAGCGCTTGATGTTTGTTCGAACCATATTTGTTGCGCTTTAGTTGAGCATGAACATGTTCGGCTTTATTAATAATAAATTTTGGTGGCGATTCTTTTAACATGGTTATGCGTGCCGGACATTTTATTTTCTTTGTAGCCATTGAAGAGCAACGCCATAATATTTTCTTTTTATTTTCACTCATTATCAAAAAGCGTACACCGTTGGCCATAATGGCAGGTCGACCTCTCAAGGACTGGCTAAAAAATATCAAAAAATCTTCAGGATTAGGCACCACTTCGTTGGGCAAGACCACTAAAACATGAAAAGAAAACAAAACAAACAAATAGATTAGTAAAAAAAAATATAATAAAAAATATATTTCGTTACTTAAAAATAATAAGAAATAAAGGATTTATTTAAAAATTTTTTGTTTAATTTTTTCATTTATTTAAATATTAAGTAGATTTTAAAACAATTGAATTAGTTTTATTGCTTTCTTTCTTTTCTATCACTTTTATTGTTGTTGGTGACTGTCATGAGATGGCAATTCGAATTCTTCCTGTGCCACGACGTTTATTACCACAGTTTGCTCATTGCTTTTTTCATTGGCATTTTCAATTCTATTTGGCCTAGTGGTGCATATTACTTTAGCTGCATTTTTCGCTGTGGATTTAATGTGACAATGTTTGTGTATTTGACGAAAGTCATTAATGTCAAATTTATTCATGCATATCAATACTGGACAACGTATGCGACGGTAATACCAGTGACAGCGCCAAAATAAATTTGTACGATTTTCATTATTGCGAAAATATTTTAAACCATCCAGCCATAACAGTTGACCGCCTCGTTTGGATACCGAAAATTGTATTTTAGGATGATTGCCTCTGTATTGTCCATGTTGAGAGGATTCTTGAAAGAAAATGAAAAAACAGAAAATTTATTAGTTAAAAAACAATACTGTTTTAAAAAACTGTTTTGATAAAGAAAATCCAAAAATTTGTTAAGAAATTTTGTTTTTAAATTAATTTAATACAAAATTTCTTAATAAATTTATCGTACGTTTTACAAAAATAGGCTCAAAGCGAATAAATTTAATCAGTTGCTGGCAATGGCGAATTCATTAAATTGCCCCGCCAAACTTCATATAACAAAATTAATTTTTGATATACATGGCTTCACTACGGAGGGGAAATATCAAGGCGAAAATTTTTTATATGGATTTTGACGGTTAAACTTACAAATGTTTCCCTTTAAATAGTTGTCTGTCAAACTTCATATAAAAAAAAAATTAATTTTTGCCTTAATATTTTCCCTCCGCAGTGAGGCTACCTGATAAATATACCTTGATACATGAATTGTGACGTTTCGGGCAAAGGAGTAAATTTATAAATTCGCCTTTGCCACCACCTGGTAAATTGATTCACCTTGAACAGGCTGTTATTAGTATTTTAAATGCTTATGATTTTTGGTATTTAAAGCTTTAAAAATGTATTTTTTATTTTTTAACAAATTTTTTTTATAAAAATTATTATTTTAAACAATTTTACAATATTTACAAAGATAGCTAAATTATAAACTTTATATACAGGAAAAAAGTAAAGATTCAATTTCGTCTTTATAAAATGTATTTAGTACAAAAGTGATATTTGAAATGTAAAATAAACTACATATATATTTTTAAGTTCGCGAAATGTACGTTTATTAAGGTAATATATTAAAGGTACAAAACATAAGAAAAAATTCAGATTTATTTTTTTTCGGCAACTTAACTATCAGTCAAAATAACTACGATTTCGTTAACTAAGACCAAATTCGAAGCTATTAAATGTCTCAAAAATTTGCCAACAAATTATTCAATGCCAAGTCCAATCAATTATTTAACAGGTGGTGGCAATAACAAATTCATTAATCTGCTTCTTTAATAGTAATGAAAAACCCTATACAAATAAATTTTTTTGTTGCTTGAAATGTCAAACTAGACATATTAAAAATATTTTTTGTTCCTCAAAAAGTCAAAATTCATACATAAATTTTTTTAATATTGTTTTAATACCAAACTCCGTATTAAAACATTAAGAGCAACGAAAACAAATATTTTCCTTGTAGATTTCTTAAAAATTTATTTATATGTAGAGTTTGACATTTCGAGCATCGAAAATAAATATTAAAAAATTTTCTTTGTTCAAAATAAAATTTATTTTTCTTTCTTAAATATTATTTTATATAAGGAGTTTGCCATTCAAGCAATGAAAAATATACAGGGTGTCCCGTGTGATAGTCTATCTGTCTGGGGGTTATGGGTTCGATTCCCACCAAAGATCTGAGTGTTTTACCACAATTTAAAATCTGCGTTACTATGCTCGGTAAATTAAGTTAGAACATAATTTGTAATTGTAATATGTAATTAAATAAATAAACAAATAAAAAATAGTTTCTGGTTTCAAAGTTTAACCTTAATTACTTTTTATTTTCAAGTTGAATCAATTTACCAGTTTGTGGCCATGGCGAATTTAATCGTTTTCGCCGATACTTGAAATTCAAAATTGATTAAAAAAGGAAACTACTCAAGAAACGTCAATAATTAATGAAGCTATTATGGCCACCAGTTAATTAGTTAATTTTTTAAAAAAAATGTTACTTTCAAATCTTGTTTGATATTCACAACATTTTGCTTTTAATAACGAAAAAATTGCATTAAACACAAATGTAAAAGTCATCGCTATTACAAAAAAGTTAAATATTACAGCAAATTTGTAATGACATTAAAATATGATTATTATATTAATGTTAATATGGTTCAGTAGAAAAATAATAAAATATATGTTTTGTGTATTATTTTACATAAAACAGACTCTGAAAAGTTTTCAGTAGAAATAAACTGTCTTTTAATTTATTATTTTTAATAAGTACTTCTTTCTAAGAATATTTTGTTTTAATTAAAACTTAATTGTAAAATGACTTTAAATCCAAATAGAGTAAATTTATATTTCAATTGGTACTAAATGTTTTTCAATTTATATCATGACACAAAAGAAATGTCATGTCACAATGTAATACCATTTTGTTATAAAAGAAAAAATTAGCTTGGTTTTCCCGAAAATTTTATTTAAAGAAGAAATAAAATTGATGTCAATAAGTTGAAAAAATTATAAATATAAATTTTAAAATGATCGTTGCTCATGATGAGGTGCTCATGAGCTTATGAGCACAATCATTAGATGAGCTAGCTCATGCAACTGTTTATTTAATAAATATTGTTAGCATGTTAATACAATTTATTATACAGTAAATGCCCATTTATGAGAAGAAGCAACAAAAATAAAAAAAAGTTTTCTTAAAATCTGCATTAATGCCGATCGAAATCAAATCAAGTCAAAATGTTTTTGTTTTGTTTTTTTCAAAAATAGTTTTTTTTTTTTCTTCTTCACAAAAGCTTAATGGATTTTGGTGACTTTTTCTTAATGAGTTGTTTGCCAGAAACCTTGTACTTTAAGACTCACTTGTGAAATAGTCGTTTTCACACAATTTTCAGCTGGGCCCTCCCTTATTTTCATTATTTTTATTGAATTTAATAAAAATTAATTGATTTTTTATTGCAGGTGTAGATTTTTTCTCTAGCATAAAGATGCACACAAGATTTTTTGGCAACATTATTTCTGAAATGTTAATTTCGAAAATACCGAATAGAGAAAAAGTAATATCAAAATGTGATGTAATGTGCCACATTTCTTGCAAATGGCATCAAATGTCACTGTGTTTTGATATCTGTGTTAATGATAGATAAAATATTAATTGACAACCAGCAATGAAGCCATTCACACTAAAGAAAGTAGAACTATTTATTTGAGGCATGAACTTTATGCTTTAAGCTTGCTCGCAGAATTTAACAATTTAATTTAACATTTAAAACAAAAAATAAAGAGTATTGTGTGAAAGAACGAATTTATGGGATAACTTGAACCAGTCAGTTAATATTGCAGAAATTCCCAATATGGATCCAGATATTTTGCAATTCGAAATTCCGTAAAACGAGCACAAATGTCCGTCAACTCGTGAGGTGATAATTTCACCAATATTTACAATTCTTCAACTCAATTTTACATCTTCAAATAAACTTTTTGTTTTGTTTTGTTTAATTTTTTTTTCCACTTCTAACAAAATAGTACACAATTCACAAAATAACATAACGCTACTTTTGCACCACCTGGTATATCGTAATAGAAAATGCAAAAAGCACTATCTACATAAGTAAGTATTGTTGAATAGGGCATTTGTAATTCAAGAACTTCTGAAATAAGAGTTAGAAATCATAAAAATTAACTAAGAGTTTTAATAAAAAAATACTTTTTGCATAAAATAAATATGTAAGTCTTAAAAGGGTAAGGATATTTTTAAAATTTCTATATTTACTTTGTTAAGTCATTATGTAGTTAAAAAAGTATTTTAAAGTCTCCTTTAATTATAACTAAAGCATAATTAATCTAATTTGCCTACTTTAATTCAAATATTTTTTTTTTTTTTTTTTTGTCAATATAAAATGTTTTCAATATTAAAATTTAAATAACAACAATAAATTTACATAAATTACAACTCTGAAAAATATTTAAAAAAAGGAGATTTATATTTATCTCTTTTAAATTGTAAATCTTACTTGTGCAAAACTTTTCATTGTTAGTTTTTTTGAAACAAGTGTAAGTGTGTGTGTGTGGTATATTTTCTTTATAATCTTTTAGCCTTCAGCAGGTTCTCTAAAAACCTTTAGATTTCTGTATATTAGCATATCAATAGTAGATCAGTTTTTGAAAGCCGCTAAAGCTGCTTCACCCATCATATTATGTTCTTTGTCTAAAAATGGTTTAATTTCTATATCATTGCTAGACACATGACGGTGTTGATGGCATAGACGCAGGTTCAAAGTATTTTCATCATAAATGGCGATGGCCGGACATTTTTCTTTATAATAGTTACTACATTTCCAATACTGGCGAGATCCATGTTTTTTATTGCGAAAGAAACGAAAACCGTTAATGACCAACAATTTGCCACCATTTTTCTTCGAATCAATAAAATCAATGCGAAAAGCTAAAACGATATATAAAAAAATACAAAAAAAAAACTATTAATAAAAATCAATTTTAAAAACAATAATAAAAATTATTATTTTTTAAAGAATATAAACACAAAAAAATTAATAATTAATTAATTCATTAGCTGCTTTCAATTAATTTACATTTTTTAATATTGCTATTTATTCATATTTAAAGTTTTTGTGTGTTTAAATGTTTGCTTGTTGTTGTTGTTGTTGTCTAATTGCCTAGTTTAGTCTTCATTTGTTAGAGGGTGATTATGGCAACCTTTAATTATACATTTTGAGGGAACTTCTACGGAGGTTATGGCTCTAGCTTTGCAATTATTATGCCATTTCGAACATTTCCAATAAATATTCGAATTGTAAATGTTGTTTTTAATAAAACGATGGCCTTCAAAATATAGCAGTTTATTTCCTCTGGCTGTATCAGTGTATTTAATATTGCCCCAATCATCTAAAGTGCGAGATTTTAAGAATGTAGGTTTGCGTTTAGATAAGCCCGTCTTAATCACCGTTGCAATGCCGCGACCTTCTTCGTTATTACCCGACTTTACAAAGGCATTGTGTAAAAATGTTTCTTCTTCTCTGGACATTTCTAATTTAACATTTGCCACACTATATTGAAAAGTTCGTATGGAGTCTGCAAACAAATAAACAAAGTTTTTATTATTATTATTTAAAAAAATATATAAAATAATATATAATTATTAACATCAAATCTAACTTTTAACAACAATTTTATATATATTTTTTTATTTTTTGTTATAACAATAGTCTTATTTTATTAAGTTTATTATAATTATTTAGTTTATCGCTAAGTATTATTATTTTTTTTTTTTAATAATTAAAATACAACTATGAAATTCTAAGATTTTTGAGTTTTCTTTTTGCTATTATTTCTATTCAATGATAAAACTTTTGATATTATTAAATGATTTTTATCTTTGTAGGTTTTACGATCAGGATATTTTCTTGTATGATTGTGTCCAAAAGTATTCTGGAGTATACGCTCTAGACCATTTTCATCACGAGCTGTAACAATTCGTGCTCGACATAAGGTTATATCCTAAAATGAAAAAAAAAGAAAACAAAAAACAATAAATAATTCTTTTTTAGAGTATAATAAAAATAATATTAAGGCGAACCAATTTACCGGTTAGCGAAACTCACGGCATTGTAAAAAATAATGCTAAGCCGTTTATGAACTCTATTGATTGCAGTGTTGCTTTGCAAGCTGCGTTTGTGAAGTCAGCCTATCTTACTTCTCATCTGAGTTGAACTATACATTTCTTCATTATGTGATCTAAAAAGTAACTTTAATACACTTCTGACGGCAAATCTAATTAATAAAACACTTATATGATTTTACATTAACTTTTAAATATTCAACACAAATGAGGACTCTCATGGTGTAAAAAAAACTTAAAAATATATTAAATTATTCCGACGTTTATTGATTCGAACTCGAATTTTTTTATTATTCGTTTTGTAATACTAACTATTCTTAACTTGTTCGTATCTAGACGGTAGAATTAGTACCTCTGTTTATTACTTCAAATTTAAAATATTTGTAAAATCGCTCTGCCTAAAAAGGCTTCATCGTTACATTACAAAACAAGAGTTGAAAAATGTGTATGTATATCGCAAACATACATATCTGTCCTAAAGAATAAGACATTTGTATTTGGTTAACATTCCCTTCAATTTTTAATAATATTAGAGGCAGGTGTTCGACTTGAAATCGATCGATTCCTACCACAAATCCGGCAATAAAAGAAAATGGTTTTAAATATTCTGCCGTTATATAGAGTCATAACCATATAATCCTTATTTGCCATAATGAAATTATTCCTGACATTTTTTTTTTTAAACTCTACATACAGCTCTTCATCTCCATAAACCAAAGGCACATACTGAATTTCATTTTGATATGTCATACGGTATAACCTGTAGAGCGTTTACAAAATTTGAGAGTAAGTAAACTACCCCTTGTCCCTTCCCGATTATGGCCAAAAATTTACACAGCTCCTCATCTCCATATACCAAAGGCACATACTGAATTTCATTTTGATATGTCATACGGTATGACCAGTAGTCATTCACAAAATTTGGGGGCAAGGAAACTACCCCTTGCCGCTCCCGATTATGCCCAAAAACTTTACAGCTCTTCATCCCATATACCAAAGGCATATACTAAATTACATTTTTACGGTATGACCTGTACAAACTCCACAAAAATAGTGACGTACACACCTACCCACCCACAGACATCATCGCGAAAATAGTCAAAATGGATTCAGGAGACCCCAAAACGTGTAAATCCATCGAAATCCCGACCTCGATTTTTTTCATGATTACTATACTTTACCTTATACTACGTATAGTAAAGTAAAAAACGAATTTATTTCAAAATTTTCATGATCACTCATTTTTGAAAGTTTAATGAGACTGTGAATAATTGCAGCTTTTTATTGATTGCAAGTAAAAATTTTGCACTAATTGAGTGAGTGAAGAGTTTTTGCACTAAATCTGCGTTTGTTAGTGAAGATTTGTAGGTTATCACTAAACTGCAACAAAAAAAAAATTGTGCAATAATTTTTTTGCAATATGATTTAGTGATAGTGCAATGCTGATTTCAATCAAAATTTAGTGCACTACCCCATCTACTCGTATGCTACTAACAAACAAAAAATAGTAGCGCTGAAAAAATTCTATTTATAAACAATGGAAGATTTAATTTCTTGTTTACCAACTTACCTTTTTTGAACAAATCCAATATGTGCGGGTGCTTGATTTACGATTTTTAACAAATTTTTCATTGTTATAAAGTAGGACCGTACAACCTCTTTGACCAGTAGCTAAAACTGCTAGTTCTGCAAAGATTAATAACATAATTATTAAAAACTTTAAATAACAACATTTATTTTAGAAATTAAAATAAATAAACAGAAATACATATTTATATGCAAATTATTTTGAAATAACAAAATTTATTTAAAAATTGATTTGAAGATGATAAAACATATTCATTCTTATGATTTGATTTTGTTGTATAATTTTATATTATTTCGTCTTGTAAGCTTAGTTTATTGTTTTACTTATTACTTTTTCAGACGTTTCTGTCTCGAAAATTCTGTTTCAATTTTTTCTTTCTTTTTTTATTTTTATTCAACGTTTCAACTATTGATATGCAAAAATTATTTTTTTGCTTGCTTAGAGTATGACGTTTATAATACGTAGGTTTGGGTGCATGATTGTGTTCGCGTTTATGTTGAATTATTCGTTCTGTTCCAAATTCATCGACACCAGTAACAATACGTGCTCGGCATACTGTTGCGCACTAAAATTGTAAATAAAAAAACAATTATTATTTGAACTGTGTTAGAAGAAATAATAAGATGATATGATATGAAGGTTTAATTATTTCAATTTTATCGAGTTTTAAAACCTTTCGGTTCTCTGTAGGGTTGAATTTAAAAATTTTAAAAATTATTTTTCCAAAAAAAATTTATTTGTTTAATTTGTGGGGAGGTACCTTATTACCTCGTTTCAAATATAGATAAAATATCTCGATTTCTTTCAAGAGAAAATAGAGTATAAAATCAGATTGTAAAAAATTTTACCGATTTAAATAACTTGCAGCCCTTTTATTTTTGTAAACGGGACATTTTAGGCACTATTTACAAAACCTACAATAACCTCAACATCCCGAGTAACTATCCAGATACGGATACCAAAAAAGAAAATATATCAGCTGCAATATAAAAGTAAGAGTCATAAAATTGTGTGTGGACTACTTTAAATGCAAATTCGAACTAAATATTAACAGGACGCTGACGAGGTCGCGGGCATTGCTAGTCTATAATAAGGTAAGTATACAAGGTGCGTACTGCTAAAAATTAAAAACAAGTCACATAACAATCACGAGAGTTACTTGGTGTGGTAGCCCTCTATTCCCTATCCATAAAAAAGTTTCCCTCTTTTAAAGTCATAAAATTCGAGAGTATTCTAGAATGTTTGGGAACACACCGGAACATCCCCAATTATATACATATAAATTAAAACTCGCTGAAGTTTGATTTTTTTTTGTTTTTGCGTCAATCACGGCGGTCAAATTTTAATGAAATTTTTAACGCCTATAAGGTTTAAGTGGGTGAAATTCAGAAAAGTTTAAAGTCAAATTCTTATCAGGTGTAGAATCGCGTGAATAAAGGCCTAGTTAGCCGACCGTTACTTTAACGGAACGTAACATATGTAAATTGTTGTTTTTTAAGGCTCTTGCGTCCGTTTATGCTTTGTTTATCAATGACTCATTAAAGTGTAAGCTAATCTATTTTCTTAAACGACAACAATTTTGGTGTGTTTCAATTTCAAACAACAACAATTAGATTCCATTAGGTTACGGTCGGCTTACTAGGCCTTAAGTGTTACATTTCAAGTTCATCTGTAAAAGACTGTGTTTGAGCTGTAAGAGATTAATGGTTAAAATCAAATTAAACTCACATTTTTTGAACAAATCCAATATGTTCGCGAATCCGTTTTACGATTCTTCACAAATTTTTCACTATTATACATCAAAATCTGGCATCCTCGCTTACCACTAACGAAAACTGGAAGATCTGTAAATTGAAAAATTATGAACAAAAATAATTAAAAAATATAATAAAAAAAACATAAAAATTATGAACAAAAATAATTTAAAAAAATATAATAAAAACAAAAAACTTAAAATAAAAAAAAAAAAACATAATAGTTAAAAGAGAGTTAGAATTGTTCACTTCAAATTTTATTTTATATCGATTGTTTCTAATTTGTGCTACTTGTTTTTTTTTTATTTCAAACTATCGATAAGGGTGTCTGCAACATCTCACTCAATATTTTTCTCTTCACCCAACAATTTCCTTTGTCGCTTTCGGTATCACGGTGAATTTTAGATCATTTTACTTATTTCCTGCGCAAGTTTTGTGTTCTTATTTATTAAAGGAGCCCCTGTTAAGTATATAGCTGTAGCTTATCGTTTCTTACGTTTCTCACAAACTGTGAATGATTGTAATGGTATGATTTTAACACAAACTCTACACGTCCTGCTCACTAAAAAAAAATACAAAAAATAGCAGTGTTAAATTGCCTAGAATTAATAGAGTCTCTCCTGAAAAAATGTATTTAAAAACAATGGAAGATTTAATTTCTTTTCTACCAACTTACCTTTAAATCCAGTATAAACGAGTGCTTGATTTATGACTTTTAAAAAATATTTCATTGCTGTAAAGTAGGAACGTACAATTTCTTTCACCAGTAGCTAAAACTGCTAGTGCTGCAAAGATTAAAAACATAATTAATAAAAGCTTTAGTTTTAAAAATTGAAATAAATAAAAGGAAATACATTATTTTGAAGTAACAAAATTTATTTAAAAATTAATGATGATTATAAAACATATTCATTGTTATGATTTGATTTTGTTGATTCATTTCAAAGCATTTCCTGGCGTTAGTTTAGTTTATTGTTTCACTTATTACTTCTGCAGAAATCTTTTTGGCAAATCTGTCATTAATGGTTTGCATTAAAGATTTTTGTATCGATTTTTTCTTTCTTCTTTTATTTTTATTTAACGATTCAACGTTTGATATGGAAAAATAATTTTTCTGCATGCTTATACTATGACGTTTATAATAAGAAGGTTTAGGTGCATGATTGTGTTTGCAGTTATGTTGAATAATTCGTTCCATTCCACACTCATCGAAACCTGTAACAACACGTGCTCGACAAACAGTGGCATTCTAAAATTGTAAATGAAAAAAAAAAACAAAAAACAATCATTATTTTGATTCTGTTAGATATCGTGCCGTAACTGTCAAAATAACTTAACCAACAAAAGGCAAATTTTACAGAAGGTTTTTTTTCTGTATTTCTTATAAGCTTTGGAATTTTTTCTATGAAATTTTTTTTATAGTCTTTAAATGATGTTATATTAGTTTTAGATGAGTACTAACGTACAAAAAAAATCTAACTGAATTATTTGACCAGATTTCAATTTCTAGTGGTAAATGGATATTTTAGAAAGTTCTTATGACATTATGAATCGGCGAGAAAACTTAATTAATATTATCTGATACACTTAGGGCCACTTTATGGGTTAGAAATCAGAGATTACTTTAATTTGCCAGTTGAAGCGGCAAACGATGGTTGTTTAAAAAATCGTTTCGAAATGGCGATGTAGATGCCACACTATCATACAAAATAAGATTATGCAACTCTGATCGCCTGGAAAAATACTATTTTAAGGCCAGGATTCACTATCCTACACAATCGTACGATTCAATCACAAAAAAATCTGTCCTACTCAAAAAAATCGTCTCAAAATGGCGTTGTAGATGGCACATTATCAAACAAAAAAAAAGATTTTGCAACTTTGATCGCATTGAAAAATACTGTTATGAATTATTTTTCAAAAGATTATCAAATCGTACAGACCTGTCAAAAAGTCTGTCACTCACATGGATTTCTAATCCACACTATCATACCTTTTGAGCACACATGATATTTTTGTCATATCGATCGACTGAGTATGATAGTGAATGGCCTTTATGAATTTTTTCAAAAGATTATAAAATCGTACAGATCTGTCAAAAAGTCTGTCACACACATACACTTTTAATCTACACTATCATACTTTTTGAGCACACATACAATTTCTGACAAGTCGTATGACTGAGTATGATAGTAAATCATGACCTTATGAATTTTTTCAAAAGATTATAAAATCGTACAGATATGTCAAAAAGTCTGTCACACACTTACACTTTTAATCTACACTATCATACTTTTTGAGCACACATGCAATTTTTGACAAGTCGTACGACTGAGTATGATAGTAAATCATGGCCTTAAATAAGCAGAATTACTTCTTCTTCTCTTAAAAAAAAAAACATTGTGAATTTTGTCATTCCCACTTTTTGTTGTTATTGTTGTTGTAACAGATGATTTACATAACTTTCGGTTGGTATAGCTGTTGCTGAGTTGACAATCTTTGGCCGAGTAAGACTCGAGTCGTACTGGAGCGAAGATCCAATTTTTTCTCCACGTTTTGTTGTTCAGTATGGTTATACCACGCAAAAATATCCACATCAATTAATATTTGATTAATATATGCATCAGATAAGCTAACTTAAAAATTTAACTGCAATCTAAGATCAATTTTTTAAGATCGAGATTAAACTCAGTTTAATTTCTCAATTAGCTAATCTGATAATTTAACTCAATATTAACTAGAAGAAATTGGGCTTATTTAATAATATGTACAAAGAAATAACTATGAGTGTATGAATAGCCTACATTGATTTGAGTTTTATACAATTCTTTTATATTTTTTAAATTGCTGTTTAGCAAATTAAAGTAAAAAAAAAAACAGTCAACTGAAAAAGGCACATAGAAAGATAAAAGTTAACTTATTCTCTGATCTGGCACCCAAAAAGTGACCCTTAGTGGTTAAAATTCCTTTAAACTCACCTTTTTTGAACAAATCCAATATGTGCGCGAATCCGTTTTGCGATTCTTTACAAAATTTTCACTTTTATACACCAAAACCTGACATCCTCCCTTACCACTAACATAAACTGGAAAATCTGTAAATTGTAAAGTTATGAACAAAAATAATTAAAAGGAAGAAAAACATCAGGTGAGCATAACAAAAAAACGTTTAAAATAAAATAACTAAACATAATTGAGATATTAGAATATTTTTCATTTCATTTCAAATTTTATTTTATATCTATTGTTGCTAATTTGTGCTATTTGTTGTTATTATTATTTCAAACTATCTATGACACCCTTGTCAGCAACATCTCACTCAACATTTTGCCTTCTAAGCATCCAATAATATTTTCCTTTGTTGCCTCTGATATCAAGGTGAATTTTTGATCTTTTTACTTATTTCCTGCACAAGTTTTGTGTTCTCACTTAAAAGAGCCTCCGTTAAGGCTATAGCTGTTGATTTTCTTTTCTTGCGCATCACAAACTGTGAATGATTGTGATGGTATGATTCTAAAACAATCTGTGTAACACCATTCACAACATCAGTCACAATGCGGGCATTGCATTTTAAACTGCCCTAGAATACAAAAAAAGGTTAAGAAATTATTTTAATATATAAATAAAAAATATAAAATATGTAAGACAGTTGAAAATTCATATGCGGTGTGTTATTTCTGATTTTCTATACTCGTGAGTTTAGGGAATAAAAATTTTGCTAGCGCAACGTCGACACACATGCACTATGTCTATTGCTTTGTTTACATGTCAACATTGGAAATTAAATGAGTTGCTTGCGCTGCTTCTAACACAAGCATAGGATTTGATAGTATGTATTTGGGCACCAATGGTTTAAACCCATTAATTTTCTTATAATAGACAAGCCTACTTTACTTTATAAACCCAATGTCGATACAATCTAATTTTTATATAAATATGTACATACATGTATATTAGGTCGGGTCGATTTGTATGGAGGCAAAAAATCGCTCAACGTACAAGGAAAATCGTATTCTATGGATCAAAATAAGAAACTTTGCCCAAGGAACCATTCCTCTAAAATGAATTTTGATGTCCCAGAATTTGAGCCGAAGGTCCAAATTTTGAATCCCACTAAATGGGTCAATTTAGAGTGCCCCAATCGAGTCCAAATGTATGACGGACCCCCACTAACTTTGGAGGGCTGACCCACACATGCCAGTGTCACACCCCCTGGAACCAAAGTTAGTGGGATCCGTCAAATTTTTGGACTCGATTGGGGCACTCTAAATGGGTTAAAGTTGGATTCAAAATTTGGATCTTCGGGTCGAATTCCGGGACATCAAAATTCATTATAGAGATATGGTTCCTTGGGCAAAGTTTCTTATTTTGATCCCTAGAATACGATATTCCTTGTACGTTGAGCTATTTTTAAATCGACCCGCCCTAATGTATATGTACATATAAAATGAACAAAATGTATTTGTTTGTCGGAAAGCTATAGCTGCCTACACCGTGGACCGATATTCTTGGAATGGGTAAAATAGGGTATATATTTTTTTAATATTTCAAGTGGTTTTGGCTCCTTCCATACAGAGTAAATAATTATCAACGTGTTACGACTTAACTGTAACAGGTAGAATCTTGAAAAAAATGTGCATAGTGTGGATTGGAATAGTGGGTGTGGTAGCTCCCATACAAAATGAAAAATTATTGTTGTGTGCATCAGGAACTGTAATAGCTAGAGTTTTTTAATTTTGCACAAGTAATCCACATATTATTAAGCAGAGTCTAGCAAAAGAAAACTGGCTGTATTGAAACAGTGGGCTTGATACCTCCCATAAAAAATTCAAAATTATTATCATGCTCGTGGGAACTGCAACACCTACTGTTGGAATTTTGCACGACTAATAAGCATAGTGAAGTAAAAAACTTGCTAGATTGAAACAGTGTGCGTGGTTTCTCACATACCAGTTAAAAAATTATTATCGTGTACCCATCAGAGAATGACAAAAGTATCATTTTTAGGACTTATTAAGTATTTGAGGCAAAACATGTATAAATGTGTATAGCTACAGCTCAAACAACATACCATACACACATACTCATATCAATTTGAACTTAAATAACTACAAGTATAGGCAAAGAATAAGTGTTCGCATACTTGTTAATTTTTTTTTTTTCGCAATACAACTAAGTATAAGTAAAAGTTGGATAATGTATTGGCTATACCCATACTTGTAAGTATAGAGTGGGAATAAGTACAAGTATGTAAATACTCTAAGTATACTTAGAGTATTTTATAAATATATGTAACTATATGTATTAATTATTTCACAATTTAAAAATACGTTCATTCCTCCATCCTTATATAAAAATTATTTTGGTTTTCCATACTTAACCAATGTTCGGTTATAAACAAAATATTGCCAAACATCATACACCTTTTTATACACACAATTCCTAAAAGTAATAGTTTTACTTATAAGTATACTCAAGAGTATTATAACTACTTTTCCATACTTGTAAGTATTAGGTAGTTATAAGTATGGGTATGACAGATACCCATCACATTATCTACCTACAACCAGTTGTAATTACGTATACATTTTTAAGTTCGTTGTGTATAAATAATATTGGTTATAAGTATTGAGTACACCCATACTTAATTCACTGCAAATGCGTATGTGTAGGTATTTTCTGTGTTATAAGTATAAGTATAACTAATACCCAAAAATATGTGTAAATACTTAACTACATTTATTTAATAAGTACTTTTTGTCAGTCTCTGGTACCCATTGGCGTTGCCAACCCCCCCAAGAAATTTATTGTTTTTTATAATATAAAACATAACTACAATTGCATTTTTTTTTTTTTTATTTATTATTACCTTTTTGGCACATATCCAGTAGGTTTTCACGCCACTTTTACGATTTTTAACAAATCTATAACCCTTGTACGCCAACAAAGTACAGCCTCTTTGACCCACTATATATGAGAAATCCCCATTTTCGGTATTTGAATCGCCTACAAAATACAAAAAAATAATATTAATAAAAAGCAAAAAGAAAAAAAAACAAAAATTGTCAAACAAATGCTACTACAAACTCCCAAACCAGCCCAAAATTACAATGAATAAAATTTTACAATGAATTAATAACATTTTATAGTTTATTATAAAATTGTTGGAATTAAAAAAAGAAACAAATTATATATAAAACTTCTTTCACCAGGAGTTTTTAAAAAACTTTCTTTAGCACTTTTAAAAAAATAAAGAAAAACATTCAATGTATGATGACACAAAACATACTGCCTAATATTTGACAACTATATACTTATGTAGGTATACATATGTGTGTCTGTGTGCATTTGATTGTTCCGATAATTAAAAAAAAAAAACGTATATATATTGGCCGTTTTTTTTTTTTTGGTATGAGCCTCTTTAAAACGGTGGATGATTGTGTTTGCCACATTTTAATACCACATCATGACGAAAATCTTCGTCTATGGTAACGGCACGAGCTTTGCATTTATGAATACCTGCACGGGCACAAGACCAATAGGTTTTATTGCCCGATGCTTTATTGCGCGTAAATGTATAGTCTCCAACTTTAAGTTTGCGACTGCCACGAAAGCCGGTTATATAAGTGATGAAAAAGTTGCCAACTAGTAAAAAATTAAAGAAAAGAATGAAAAAAAGGATTAGTAAAAAAAGTTTAATTAAATTTTCATAGATTGTAGATGAAATAATAAATACGAAAAAAAACTTAATATATAGAGTAAATAAGTAAATAAACAAGTAAAAGTTGAATACCATTTAATTATGCTCATCTTACTTACATTTTTTTTATTATTTTTCAAAACAGATTGTTTTATTGAATTTTTTATAAAATATAAAAACTTAAATTAAATTTAAAGAAATTACAAATATTTTATCTTATTTTGTAAATCACTAAATAAACTAATATTTTAGTTATTTTAAATAAATTAAATTACTTTAAAAAAATCTTAATTATAAAATAGAAATTTTTATTTATTGAAATTATTTTTTTAAGTTATTTTAACTAAACCTGCAATTGTGCTGAATGCTTCTTCAGTGTGTCTTCACAATCAATCTTTTCTTTGGAATTTTTCTTTGCATTCTGTTCAGCTTTGAGAGTTTTTAGCGAACCATATTTTCTGGCCCTAGTTATGACTTCATGATTATGTTCACTATTCAAAACTGTCAAAATATTGCCTTTGGTTTTGATACGGGCGCGACAACGTAAAACGGCAAATTGACTGCAACGCCAATAGGTAACATCTTCACGGGTGACATGGCGATTAAAGGTGTGCTGTTTTAGCAACAATTGTTTCGAACCATATTTACTAACCACAAACACCGGTCCATTGTTACTGTTGCGCAAGGTGGATGCTGAGAGTCGTTGGACGCACGATGTTGAAGCTCCTGCCTCTCCAGCCACCATCATCTCATCCTGAACTTGTGCTTGAGCCTGCATAACAACCTGATCAAAGTACACAGTTTCTAGAAGAAATATTAGGCAAATAAAATGGAGACAATAAAATATGAATTAATAAAGTATTGGTTTTTAACAAGCTAATGTGATTAGGGAGGCAAAAATGAAACACAATATTCTTAATTAAACAAAGTCCTTTATAATTTAAATTTAATTTGTTTTTATTATAAATTTTCATTCATCATTTAATAAACATTCACTCAAATGAGTTTTACATTTGATCAGTTGACCGCCTTTTAGATCACTCAATATCACATAGGCAGGACACATAAGCGTTAAACAAGTCCAGTAACTGCGGAAAGCTGTGGAGCGGATCTTTTGATATCTTTTGCCATCATAATCAATATATTCCATATTGCCACATTTAGTAATTTGTATTACTAAATTTTTGTGAAAAGAAAGAAATAAAAATTATTTACTGAATCATAAGAATATCTACAACATAACAATAATTTAAACAAATGATTTTAATAATTTATACGTATTTCACCTTTTAAATATAAAACGTTTTAAAGTTATTATTTATTTATTTATTATATTTAAGTATGTAATGAAAAAATATGAAAGCCTTCTGAAGCCAAACAATTAATCTACATTATAAAGAAAATATATATTGAATATTACAGAAGTATAAAATAATTTTACTTAAGTATAACTTATATTTATTGATCCTAAATTATATATGTATATATATGCTTTCAGACTAATTAAAAGTAGACTATAAATACGAGTCAAGAGAACAAAAGTAGATCATTATTCGTATAAGCATAGCATTATTTGTATAAGAAAACACTCGAAGTTCTAGAGGCAAATAAATGTTTTTTTTTTTGTTTCAAATATAATTCATCTAAAATATTTATGAATAAATGAATTTAGTTAAATGCAAGGGACACAATATTTTTAATCCTTGCGAACATTTTTAATTATAATAAAAAAGGCCTTTATTCTTGACTAAATTCGAAATGTTTTTAAAAATGATTTTAAATTATTTCTATAAAACACTCTGGATGTTTTCTGCCTGTTTTCAGCCTTTAAAAACAAATTGAGGAGGAAGAGGGTCGAAAAGGGGCTCATACAGGTATGTTCTGTAATCCGAAACCTAGTGAAATTAAATCCGAATGAAATTTTAAATTGTCATAACTTTTAAGTCATACAACATTTTGATATTGAACATTTTTATACATTTGATTAAAGGCCATTCACATAACTTCCTTGATTGCTAATGTTTTAAAATAATAGGCGCAACTAAGTTATATTTTTCTTTAAAAATTTATTCGATTTCAATTTCACTCGGTTTCGGATAACAGAACATACCCGATAAAGTTAGCTACCGCCCCTAGATGTATATATGCTACTTCTTCTTTCACGAAAGAGCCCAGACGTTTTAGTCGGAAAATTGAAGAACCAGCCGTACGATAAATAGCATTATATACAACAAAACAGTAACCTTTCTGTCTGTCTTTTTTTGTGTTGTTTAACAAAATTTTGTGAGGAGGTACCTTAGTATCCTGATTCCAATATAGGATACTTTTTTCCGCTAAAAAATCTCATTTCTAAGAGAAAGTGGAGAAAAGGCAGTGAAAGTACTGCGATTTATTTTACCGATTTAAAGGTACTTTCAGGCATCTTTTATTTTTAAAAGCAGTATATTTTAAGCAATGTTGCCCAACAGATGGGGCTCTTTTAAAATAATGAGTAACTCATTTCCTGTCTGTCTTTTACACAGTTTTACAATAATTTTTAGAATTTTAGAATTTTATATAAATTTTGGAATTTTATCCAGGGATGGGTATCTTTATATAAAGTAAATATTTAAGAGTCGTAAAATTTGGTGTGAATTACTTTTTTTACTATAGATACTCCTATTTGTATGCACACAACTGTATGTAGTATAAAAAAGGTACCCATCCTGGAACAACAGGATGGTACAGGATATAAAGTAAATACGTAAGAGTCTTAAAATCTGGTGTGGATTTACTTTCAAAGCAAAATCGAACAAAATATTGTCAGGACGCACAGAAAGTGTGTGAGCACGCACAGCTAGTAACAAATAAAATAGAAAACATGAGCATTGCTTTGCCCACTTTCTTAAAATTATATGCAAATTTTGAAAGAATCATTTGAAAAGAAGTCCTTAAAAAGCTTTTTTATAAAAATAGTGGCTCATATTTATAAATTATTTTAGCTATATCGAAAACCGGGATGTGGTTTAGATTAAGGTTGCAAGATTTTTTAAGAGACACTGATACAAATTACGCGTAAATAAAAGCTTTAATAAAACTAGTTTTCAGTGGTTAGTACTAGACACCTCCTTTCAAAGACCCATTAGTCCCCTTTTACTATTTTATATCCGGAAGAAACATGTGGGCGAAACTGTGAAACAACCTAAAAGCTAATGTAGCTGCTGTAAGGGATACACAAACGCTTCTTAATTTAAACGGTAATTTTTTTGCAAAGTTAAAATAGCAAAACTTTCGCAACAAATTTTTTTTTTTTTTTTTTTTTGTTTTTTCTTATCTGCGGTCATTCAAGGAGAGTATATCAGACGCATCTCTTTAGATTCTCCTAATATTGCGAACTTTCATATTCGTCTTTAAATCATAACGCTAGGGAATCTATCACTATTTATTGTAAAACAAAAACGGATTAACTTTCCTTTAAACTGTTTATTTACATATTTTGTTAACAAATGTAATGTAATGTTGCCAATTTTTCAAAGAATGTTTGAAAAGCTATGCGAAAGCTGTAGTTTTTGCATCGCTATATAGAGTATTTCGCTGTATAGCGGTTCTATCTCTATTTTGCATTTCTATTTATTGAGTTCTATTTTACAAAATAAGTTAACATTACTGTTCCGGACAGAAAGTTGCGCTCTAATTTAAGTCATTGCAGCGTTAAAGCTAGGCAACGTTACGCTTAATGTGCAGTTTTAGATTTCTTATAAGTCTTGCATTTTAGAATAGCTAAGTTTTGCAGAGTTGCGCTGATGATTTTTCGAAACACTGCATAATAGACGCAGACCAGTAGTTATGCATTTCCGAATTATCAAGTAACATCAGTCTATATTTTTTAAGATTTATAGCTAAGACATATTTAACAAGACAATAGTCAGAGTTTGTTATAACAGTTCGAGCCTGTGTTTTAACTTATAACTTCTTAGACGGGATTTAGACGATGATTTAAAAACTTGTTGCTTTGTTCAGGGTAGAGAAAAATGTAGGATTTGTGGTTTGAATGTTTTTTTTTTTTTTTTTAATCGTACCTTTTTCTTTATCCTGAACAAAACAGGCATACTTTTAAATCAGCGTCTATTTCCTGTCTTATACTACCATCTATTTTTTTTTTTTTTTTTGATTTAAAACTTATTTAAATGTATCTATTAACTTAACATTATAATTAATTTAATATAAATTAAAATTGATTTTTTTTTTATTTTTTGTTTGTAATCTGTGGCAATGTTTTCATTTAACACATTTCTAACGTCGTGGCAAAACTCCATCACCCTTTATAAGATTGGTAGGCAATGCATCATCGGTAAATTTTGGCGGATGATTGTGAGGATTTTTTCCTAATTTCAGGCCACCTTCTAGCTTTGTTATGCAGCGTGCCGTACATTTGTTTTCTGATACACGTTTACCATTGCCACTTGAACAAATCCAATTGGTGGTCGAACGAAAACTGGCTTCCTTTTTATACATATAACCGCGAAATATTAGATTTAAGCCCTGCTTCTGATTAGGCATATAATAATAGGTTTCATTTTCCAACCAGACGCCAATAGGCAAAGGTAACGTGAACTGGCGTTTTTTCTCCGAAGTTAGGGCTGTAAGAATTTCAGTTAAGAGAAATTAGTTAAATAAATATAAAATTATTTAGAATTTTTCGGTTATTGGTAAAAGAAAACACATTGTAAAATTCAAATATTTAACAAATTCTTTTATTATATAGTTTGTTCGTCTTTAGTTTTGTTATTTTTGTTTTTTTTTTTTAATTTTCTTACTTTAAGAATCTTCTATCTCTAATATTTCTTGCTTAATTTCTTCGTTTATGGCCACATTCATTGGCTGTGTTTCGGTTGCATTTAGAATGTATTGCAGTTGTGGATCTTGAAATAATGTATGGGATATTAGTTGCTGTTGTTTTTGCTTTTGAATTGCCTTAAAGGCTCTACGTCCTAACTGTATTCTCTCAATTTCTTCCTCGTGATCATGTTGGCCAAAAACTTGTATAAACTCCGGCGTTAAAAACAATAAATGTGCCTTGCAGCGTTCTTTTCCCAAACGTATGCAGCGCCATGAACGATTACGATTTTTGCAATAGACAAAATTTCTATAAACTAATAATGGATGACCACGTTGACTATAAATATATTCAACTGGACCTAAAATAAAGAATATTTATTTTACGATGGCTTTAAAACAGAATTTTAAACTTAATAATAAAATACAAATTAATTTTTGAACTTAGACTTATGTTCGTTAAAATTGAAATATTCATCTTGATAATAAAAGAAGTAAAGATACTTATTCAAATATTCAAATGTAACATAAGTCAGAATAATTTAAGACTAAAAAGAAACACCAAGAATATTTTAACTAATTTACAGAGCTAGCTTACAATTTCTATTGTATAAAACAGGGATGGAAAATTCTATTTTTTAGGTAACACAAATATTTTTAAAAAGTACCGCTTTGATCCTTAGTGTATTTTTATTTTTTATATAAATATTTTTTTAACTTAATTTTTTTTTTGTTTTTTAATTAATTTATTATTTTTTATTTATATAATAGCCAATAAAAATGTTTATTTAACTCCATCACCACAACCATCTATATTATTATTATTATTTTTTTTTTCTTTTGTCCAGTGTAATTTATGAAAAAAGCGAAATCTACTCAAGTTTTCTAATTTTTGTTGCATTTAACTTCTTTGCAGTTTTTTAACAGATGGGGTATGTCTTACTATGACTGGGTTTAATAAAAAGTCTATTTTCTAGGTTTGCATGAGTGTGTTTGGAAGATACTCAACTCTTCTTGAAATAGTTCCACAATCTTTTTAAATTTAACTTACTATGGGAAAAAATTTCCTGAAATTTTTTTTTAACATATTTTGAAAAAACTGGACCAGGGTATCGAAAAATCAAAATTTTAATTTTAAAATGCTTATAACTCGCGCATTTTAAAACATAATTTACAGATTAAACCATCATTTTATAGGTATTAACTAGATCTTTAAGACCATGTATCAAACAAAAATTTAAAAATGCCAAACTTTAGAAGAATTTGCAACTTTGAGACAAGTAGGTGGTGCCCAACGTCAAAACTTAAGCTGAGATACTTATCTGCTATGTTCATGCCAAATTGTTGTCTACAAATGGCTGAGTTATTTCCAAAATATTTTGATTCTGCCCCACTGTGCGTTGAATATAAATATTCTGATTTTAAGAGACTTTGCATTTGGCTTCCATGCTAAAGAGACTACGGTAAATGAAATCGTAAGCAATAACAAATAAGCAGAAGAAGAGCTATCCTACAAATTACGGTTTTACTACGTTGGGAACCGGAATTGATAAAACTCTCAAGATATAAATTGCCTTTTTGTAGCTACTGTTAGTACCGTTCATTGTATTTCTCTGTGATCTTATAGTAACACGCATGCATACAAGCAGGAACTGATAAAAGGAAAATAAAACAATCTGCAGTATAGTCATTAGGATGCATAAATTGGAGATATTTAATTACGTATTACGTATGTTTTATTTGTATTTAAAAATGGGCACGTTCATAAGACGTAACTGTTGCGCAACGGTTGAGTGTTTGTCTTAGAAACGGGTTGTTGAGTAGTTACGCTCAACTCAACAGTTGGGTATTTTTATAGTCAACATGATGTGCTAATAAAAGAAAGTTATGCCGTTTCTTCTCCACAATTCTCAGCTTAAGTAATTAATTTCGTTGATTTCGTTGATATTTTTCTTCGATTGTTTACATTTGGAAGCTCCTTATTTCGCAGTATATTTGTGAAGAAGTTTCTAAGGCGTAACTGTTGAGCTCAACAGTTGAGATCAACAGTTACGTCTTTAACTTATTTTTAAACAACAGTGAAATTAAGTTAAGAGTGCGGAAATAAGTGGGGTGAGTAACACGGTAATTTTGAGCGCCTGAGTTATTCCGCCACAGTGTTTCAAATCTTAAAATTTTTAGCTTTAATATCTTTATTTACAGGCGACAAACCAATTAAAACGATTTTGTGTAATAGGGAAAAATTGTTTACTAAAAATGTACTCAGATTTTTCTGTTAACTTCATCTGAAAAATCAGCACTTTTATTTAAAAATGTTTATAATTACAGTTTAAATGAAAATAAAATAATTATAAAAAATTGAAAATACAATAGAATACTTATTGAATGATCCAAAGTTAATTAAATATCTGATAAAAAAAATATCACTAAAAAATTTTTTGAATTTTTTTTATATGGATTTTAACAGTAATATCTATTTTATTCTCTCTTAAAATACATGATTAATGTCAAACTCCACATAAAAAAATTAAAAAAAAAAAATTTCTCTATTTCTCATTCTGGCCAAATATATTATGAGCTGATATTACTTCTAGGAATTATTTTACAAAAGTTCACATTAATTCTGATTTTAGTACGACAATAAGGCAAGGATGCGTTATGCAGGCTGGGTCGTCAATCCGATGTCACCCCAGTTTGGGTACCAGCACATAGTAACCGAACCACTGATATTTCCAATGCTGAATCAATCGCTATGGCGCTTGGAAGCATTTGAAACAATATTTTCGGATATAATCTTCAGAGAGCTGTGGTAAGATGGTGCAAATTAAACAATTATATGGTCGCAACAAAAATGTAGTCATGTTATAATGACAAACGTTTAGTCCAATTGACAAATAAAAATAAAAACATTCTAGTAAACTGGGACTTCCATATAATATGAACTGTGGTATCTTTCAGGTTCAGGGCAACGAAGACACAAATTTCTTGGAGCACGTAAAGTAGATGATTTGAGTTATCAGGAACTACTCTAGCTGACTTTATGACTACATATTTCTACGCAACGGAGATTTCATTGGAATCTACATGTGACTTTATTATCTGGACAATTACCCCACTTAAAACAGAATCAATTGATTTGACTTGAAAGCTTGGGGGGTAGAAATCAATACAAACCAACCAACCAATACTAATTCTTACGATTATAAATGAAAGTATTTTGAATATCTTTTAACAGATGATGCGATTGTCAAGTATGTATATTATTTAAAACTTTCCAATATTATTAGAGCATCCTCTAAAAATAATGCGATTTGTTCATTTTCGAATTTTCATTTTTACATGAGAAAAAAAATCATGAGGAGGCGAGGTTTAAGAAGCTCCTGTAGCCTAAATATATGCTCGATATACATGTAAGTGATATCAGAGGAATGCTCTTAACTTCTAGATTAAAAATATTATGATTTTTTTCTTTCTACATTTTTTAAATGATATTTAGCGCAAAAACTGAAAAAATCAGGTTAAGGTGCCTTTATTAATTACGGGGCTGTCACATCCTTTTAAGTTATCTTCGAATTATGTCCAAAATTAATCATTTTCAAACCACTGTGCGATGTCACATGTCATTCATCCTGGAAACAATATAATTACTAAGATATTTTCTTTTTGTTAGTTTTTAGATTAGTAGATCTAAAATTAACCCCCTAGGGTTCGTGTGATTTGTGAACCTTCAGAATTCTTTTTATGGGGAATTATGAAGTCAAATTTCACATAAATAATCAAACATTGAAAAAAGAAATATAACACTGCATGAATGAAATTTATCAATATTTATACGAAATGGTCACAAAAAATTTACAAAAACTGCAGTCATGAATGTCATTTTATAGATGTGCTATTCCCGTATCCTTTGAATAATTCAATAAATAAATAACGAAATTTTGGGTCACCCTGTATAATAACAAAAAAAATGGAAGTAAAAAATTTATTTCCTAATAAATTTATTTCCTAATAAATTTTTGTGGCTACGGCAACAGTTTTTTATAAAAAAAAACATTCAAAAAACCTTATGCTTGGTTTTCATTATGTCATATGAACTGTCAACAAAAACTGCCTCAAATGAATTGTCGTCATTTTGCGTCAAATGCGTTTTCACTGCATTTTAAGAACTGACAAAAAGTCGGTAAAGACAAACAAAAAAGTTGACAACTTGTTGTCAAATCTACTTTAAGAAAAAAATGATGCCATATCTGCTGACAAACTAAAATTTGGCGTTTTCACTTATTTGTCATTTAAGATGGCAGTTGGTGTGCATAACTGACTGCAAACATAGATGGCACCATATGACAATCCGTTTTCATACAATTGCCAACAATTTGGGCAATTTGACAACAAAAATGACATAGTGAAAACCAAGCATTACAATACATTTAAAAAAATAAACTTTAAAGGAATTTAAAATAAATTTTATCATTAATGTACACATGCAATTCATTAATCGATGCCAGTTTAATTGCAACCATCGTCAGGCTCTTCTATCTTTACTTCCACCAACTCTTCATGGCCACTATATTCCTGATATGGCGGCTTTTGTACTTTTTTGCGAGTAATTGCTTTTCTACAAACTTTCGTCGGTATATTAGGAAGTTTATAGACTTTTTCAGCAAAATTGCTCCAAGATTTAAATAGTTTTTTTCCACAGTTAATTTTTTCAAACTCCTTTTCGTGCGTATGCATTCCAGCAGTTTTTACTAAGCCAAATGCATCTATAATAAGACGTGCTTTACAGCTGTATTTGATGAAACGAAAACAACGCCAATATTTGCCACGATTTTTACGATATAAAAAGTTATCTAAAATGACTAAAGGTGTGCCGCGAGGAGTGTAAATATATTCCAATATGATGGCTGAAATTGAGAAAATATTATAAAGATGAAAAATGCCTGCAACCATCTGGAACATTTTGTTTAATTCTATATTTATTTTAATTTAAATTAAAAAAAATCGCACAATATTCTTTCAATTTATCTTATTTTATTTATTTCTTTTTGAAATCATATACATATAAATATTTTTGTTGTACTGAAAATAAAATATCTTAAAATCCTTTTATTTCGCACCTTCTTTTGATAACTTCATATGGCTGTAATTTAAAAAGGTAATTTTTTAGTTTTGAAAATATTGTTTTTAATAAAAACTCATATTTTTAATAAGTTAATTTTAAAAACTCCATTTTTTTTTTTTATTTTTTTATGAAGGGTGTTCCAAAATTTAGCCAACATTTTAGATTGTCGCCACTGATCGTTAAAGGCTTATAGTGCTATAAATTTGGGTCTGTCTAAAGATTTTTCTTTCAGCATGATAAGACCCACTTTTAAGATTGTTAAATGTTGACTCCTATATAATGTGCCAAAAATGCTGCCTATTCTCACATAACGCGTAAGACAATGCTAAAGAACTTTATAAAAGCAGAGTGTCATAAGATTTCGTCCTTAGAGATCACACCTGGGGGAAAAATATAACCTTCGATATCGATCGATAATTTAACAGAATTTAAATGGGAATTACAATCGATTTTAAATGCCATGATTAAACCCCTTATTAATTTAATTTAAAATAGCCTTAGAGCGGTTTTCAAAATTTGATATCATTACTCCGCTACTGTGATTTCGTTAATTTTTTATTTATAGTTTTTTTTCTTTCTAATTTATGTTTTTGTTAAGAGCAAGGTCTTTTGAGACATTATGCAGTAAACACATAGACGACAGCAGACTACCGACTACAACCTGTCAAAACTAAAATACACAGAATTATATTAACACGAAGATTTAGACGACATCAAAGCTACATGGCTACACGACCACCTTTGTGGCTGTAGCCAACTTATGCTAATTTCTATTTTTTGTAAGCGACAACAGAAGGGAATGTCACAAAATTAAAAAATATAAAATTATTTATAATGGGAAGTTTCAGACCATTCGGAGTATTTTTGGTAAAGTTTAAAATTTCTTTTTAATAAACATAAGATTAAATGTTAATCTACATAAAGACATTTGCGTTTTCTGATTTAACAAAAACCAACAATAGCTACAAAATTTTCAATCATCATTTTTCGATTTTGATAGTTTCAACATTTTTCCACAATTAAGGGCTGTGAACAACCTATTCACAAGAGATACCATGACCGCCCCCACGTTCCCACGACAATTGCTCCGGAACGACCCAAGTATCACTCGGTCAAAGATTGTCCACTCAGCAACAGCTGTACCAACCGAAAGGTTTTTCCTCAGGAAAGAACTTCCGACAACAGTAGATCTGCTACAACAACAATAACAACAAAATTTGCAATTTGCTGTTGGTTCCAAAAGCACGTAAGCAGATTTGGCTACAGTTATTTTTAAGTAACAAATTTTTTAAACAAAAAGATTCTACACCCTTTAGAGAAAAGCACAGAACTGTTTAAAAAAAAAAATGTTTTGAAACCCATATTTAAAAAATTATAAGTTTTTTTTCGTTTTCTGAAAAATGATTGGTTGGCGCTTACGTGGTTTAAGAAGAAATACGACGATTTTTAGTCGTGTAGCGCTGTAGCCGATGTAGTCTATGTGTTTAAAGCAATATTATTATTTTGACATGATAGCTACACTATTTTTGTTTGCAACAATTTTATTTTATTCAACAGAAGAAAATGTCACAAAATTAAAAATACATACATTTACATTCAAAAAGTTTTAAGCAAATATATGTATGTATTTATTTATTTTAATATGATAAAAGGAATTAAATTTTCTCAATTTTTCTTTAATACTAATCAGCTAATTTGTTATTTAAATTATTCTTCCTTAGAGAGAATAAAACGAACTTAAGTTTGACATCTAATTTCATCTATGTGCATACATACATACAGTGGATCAATAAAGTTTAGGCACAACATGATTTTCAAAAGTGTTTCGCCACTAACTTTTCATCTGCATAACTTTATAAAATAATTTTCATGCTGTTTTCAAGATTGATAGGTTTATTGACCCTTTACACGAAAAATTATTCATATCTTATTATTTCTAATATACAATGGCTTTTAAACTAAAAAATAAGGTAAGACTATGTAAAAAAAGTTTAGGCACACATGTGAAAATGTTCGGTATATTCGTGGTTTTTGCATGTCTAGTATTTGGTCGAACCTCCTTTAGCTTGGATAATTGCTTCTAAACGTCTACTCATACTTCTTACTAGGTTAGATGTTTCATCAGGAGTAATTTTTTCCCATTCTAAGCGAAGTCCCGCTTTAAGTGATTCTTTGGATGTAATGTGATGTTTCCGTATTTTTTTCTCCAGTAAGTGCCAAATATGCTCTATAGGATTCGTGTCTGGCGATTGCGGAGGGGTTTTTAACTGTTTGCAGTGGTATATAAGCCATTCCTGCATAAGATATGAAGAATGTTTTGGGTCATTATCTTGTTGGAACAAGAATTTCCCATTTAAGCCCAGCTTCGCAACACTTGGAGATAAGTTTTCTTTTAAAATATTTAAATAAGAGTGCTTGTCCATTTTGTCGTCTATAAAGACAAGATTTCCCTCTCCAGATGCCGCCATACATCCCCAAACCATAACATTACCACCACCGTGCTTCACAGTCTTAATAATATTATTATTCTTGAAGCTCTTTGTTTGCTTTTCGCCAAATTTTTTGTGGACCATCTGAACCAAAAATGTCAAATTTCGATTCATCGCTAAATATCACACTGTTCCAGACGGCTTCAGGCTGATTAATGTGGAGTTTTGCAAACTCTAACCGCTTTTTCTTGTTTATATCTGAAAGACAAGGTTTGCGACGGAGAACTCTTCCATGATATCCAGCTCTGTGCGACGTATTTCTTATTGTTTGTGGATTAAGGTCTTCACCTAAACTTTTCCTCATTTGCTGACACAATTCTACAGCTGAAATCTTAGGATTTTGAGCTACTGCAGCAACAATGTTACGCTCCTGACGAGATGTAAATTTTTTTGGACGTCCACTTCTCCTCTCACGCTCTAATTTGTTGGTTTTTCATAATGTTTTATGATGTTTCTTACACTGGTATAGGGCCTCTGTACAATAACACCAATTTCGCGATAGGATTTTCCATGTGCATGAAGATTTATAATAATTTTACGGACATCTACGGAAATTTCTGAACGATTGCTCATTTTGCTGTTCTCGTCGCGAATTATATACCAAGAATATTTTGTTACATTTAAAACTCTCGTCTACTGAGGATTTAACATGTGCATAAACATGAATTGAAATAAAAAAATGGAAATTTACCGTTATACAAGGGTTTAAATGCAGTTTGTGCCTAAACTTTTTTTACATAGACATAGCTTGTTTTTTAGTTTTTAAAGCGTTGTATATTAGAAACAATAAGATATAAAATATTTTTTGTTTTAAATGGTCAATATAACTCTCAATCTTTAAAACGATATCAAAATTATTTTATTAAGTGAACCAGATGCAAAGTTATTAACAGAACACTCTTGAAAATCATGATGTGCCTAAACTTTATTGATCCACTGTATAACAAAATTTGTTGATAAAACTTTTTTTAGTAAAATATGTATTTCTACAATATTTTCAAAGTTTTGAATTATGTCTTCATCATAATTCAGGAGCTGACTACGGCAACAATTGTAGCCAACGGCATTTGTAGTAGTGTAGTGGCTTAGCCGCTATCATCTATATGTTTAATGCATTAGTTTCTTGTTTATAATGTTGTTTTTAAAATAAAATATTAAATTTAATTTAAATAATATTATTAATTTAAATAATACAAAAAAGTGTTAATATCAAATACCTATTAATATTAAATTATTTTATTTTCAATTTTTAATTTATAAACATCTAACACTATGAGAGTGTCGACTTATGGCAACTAGTGCACATTTCAACATTTACTATAACTCTGTTTCTTACGTAAATTATTAGGACTTTCGTACTTTTTTTAACTAAAAAAATGTCAATGCTCCCGAGGCTAACAGTATCGAGAGAGCATATCTTTTATAAACGTGCTTACGAAATGCATCGGAAAAGGTTGTTCCAGAAAGTAAAATTTTGTTTTAAGAAATACCTACCTTGAGGTAAATCTGAAAAAGCTATTAAAAACTAATAATCATTTAGAAAATATTTGTTAAGAATGTTTAAGACCATTATTATGACGTCTACCTTTCCAATAGCTTCGAAGGCAGCTAAGGTTATGCCTATAAGAAAGCATGTTGGCAATGGTCCATATTGTTTACGACATAATAGTATTCTTCTTTTTTCTCTGCTGGTGTACATTTACTTAGTTTTTCTTGGTGAAAGACCAATACTTGACAAGTCAAATCAAGTTTTTTGGTTAACTTTTTGCCAGGTATTTTAAGTCGAGACTAATCTTATAGCATTTTATAAGATTGTTTTTTTTTTTTAATGGAACCAGTTATTTGTACAACAGCTTATCTACTCGCACCTAGTTCGTGCTCCTCAGAAATTTGATAAATAGAAATCATAAATTTATATGTATATGAACATTCTTTTGTTGTAAGACTATCACGAATTTGGAATATCCTCCTAAGCAATCTAAATACCTAAAGCCAAATTTTTCTTTTAAGTTTTTTTGGCATTACAGTAATTTGTTGCTCCTTGTTATAAATGGTTATAAAAAGTTATATTTCTTTTTTATATATAACGTTTGCTCTTTAATTTAAGGTCATTGTTTTATAAGAGTCTTATAGCTACATATCCACCTGAAATATAAAGATCTTATTTAACTAACTACATTCGTTTAACTCCCGTCTTCATTTGCTATCAACATGTTTAACAAAAGTCAAACTTTATATTAAAAAAAACCGGTATTAAAAAAATTTTTTTTTTCATATAAAGCTTGACTTTTTTAACGCATGTTAATATCTAATGGAGACGGAGGGTTAAGAATAGGTCACTGTCGTTTGACACACCAACACTTGATGGATAAAAGGCAATAACCACAATGTAATTTCTGCAGAAGTTTTACCTTGTCTACAAATTAACAAATGTCAATATATTAATTCTATATGTAACAAATTTAATGTCTAATTTAAAAATTTATTGTTAGTTATATCAAGAGAAAACATATATGCATAAGGTTGTTAACTTGTTAAAAATGTTAAAAATTTAAAAACTAAAGGGTATGATTCAAACTTAGTCGTACGATCTGTCAAAAATTGCATGTGTGCTCAAAAAGTATGATAGTGTGGATTAAAAGTGTATGTGTGTGACAGACTTTTTGACAGTCTGTACGATTTAATAATCTTTTGAAAAAAAATTCATAAAATAAAATAAATAAATAAATAAATAAATAAATAAATAAAAATAGTATTTTTCATGCGATCAGAGTTGCAAAATCTTGTTTTGTATGATAGTGTGGCATCTACAACGCCATTTCGAAACGATTTTTTAAGTAGGACAGAATTCTGGCTGATTTTTTATGATTAAATCGTACGATTGTATACGATAGTGAATTCTGGCATTAATTTAAACTTAAATTCTCTTTTTGATTTTCATCATTTTAGTTTTTTAAGAATAAGCTGATGGCCTTGGTTGCTAGTGCTCTTTTTTTGTAACTTTGTAATAATTATTATTAATTTTCTTATTAAATAAATAAAAAAATAATTAATTAATAAATAAATAATAAATAAATAAATAGAACATAAAATTATCTTTGCAATTTATAAATATTGGCTTAAATCTAGTTTAGTGAAGCTTGATCGATCAAAAAAAATTTATACAGGGTGATAGAGAATTAAAAAATAATAAAAAAAAATGTTAAATAAAAAATTGGCGGTCGCCCTTATTTTCCAAGTTATAGGCCTCTGAACATTTCATATGAAATTTTAATTGTGTACTACATTTTCGAACAAATTGAGTGAATATCGGTATCAATTTAAAGCTTTTGGAAATATCTATCAGGTCCTAAAATTAAAAAAAAAATTAACCCATTAAGAATCGGAGACATTTTTTTATGAAATTTTATGCATAGTACTTAGGAAAAAGGAGAAAATCCTTGCGCCCGCCCGAGGGCCGGCTGTGCGAAAAACCTTTAGTAAGCGAAGCCGGTGTTGGTCATACCATGAAGGAGAATATCTTTGCGCCCGTCCGAAGGCCTGCTATGCAGAAAAACTTTAGTAAGCGAAGCCGGTGTAGGTGTTCGATTTGAGGGTTTTATTTGTTGTTATATTTTTCTTTATTGATTCATTTAATTGCTTTTTATCACATTTGTTATTACGTATTACTGTACTTAATAGTGTAAAAATTTTAAAAATCAAAAAAATCCGTTGGCTCTTAATGGGTTAATTTTTTTTAAAAAAAAGTTTAGCATCACCTGATAGATATTTCCAAAAGCTTTAAAATGATATCCATATTGGCATAATTTGTTGAAAAATGTAGTGTAAAATCATAATTCAATATGAAAAGTTCAGAGGCCCATAACTCGGAAAACAAGGGCGACCGCCAAATTTTTTTTTTTACAAATTTTATTATTTTTTAATTCTCTATCACCCTGTTTTTTTTTTTTTTTTTTTTTTTGTTGATCGGTCAAGCTTCACTAAACTAGATTTGTTCCTAAATATTTTTCCCCATATTTATAAAAAACAAAACTTTTTCAAATATATTTTAGACACCTTTTGTAAGAAAAATTTGTTCTAAAATAGATTTAAAATATATTTTATTTTTTATGAATATAGGGGTTTATATTTAACTATTTTATCACTGCAAATATGATTTTATTACTCATAGGTATTTAATAAAAAAAAAAATCTTATAAAAATTTGTTTGACGTTAACCACTGTGTTTTAGTTTTTTAACGGGTCTGTACAATTAAACAAAAAAATGATAACTACATTCGCCGTACATTGTAAACTGTATTATAACGCATGGATATGCTTTGGTTTGCGACCAAATAAACAACACTGTTTAGAAACCGCACTTCTAGAATGATTTCTTATTTTGACTTATTCGAACTAAATAACATTAATGAAGATATTTGCAAATATATTCGTTTCCCACATTTTAATACAACTTTCTAACATGATATTTAGTTATTATTACAGTAATACTTTTTTAATAATACTGACGAAGACAAAACAATGGCCATTAAAATTCTCCTGTGACACTTAAAATTGGCTATATGTGCCATGTAATAATCCATTCACATTTATGGTAAAAAAAATTTACAAACAAAGCTCCAAAGTAAATAATATATTAAATGCACATCACTTTAATATTTGTTTTCATAATCATATAAGCGGAATTACATATCAGTAACTACATTTTTTTTTTTCATTTTTTCACTTGTACCCATTTGCTTGCATTTTTTGAGGACAACTTTTTAATTTTCATCCACTTTAAATATATCTTTCTTTTTTTTATAATTTATTTACCATTTAAACAAAAAGCTTTTAAGTTATAAAATAATTAATGGGAATATTAAGTTTATTTATTTAACACTTTTTTTTACAAAAGTTCTTAATTTTTAGACAATTCACAACACAATATATCACGGCGAATTTTATTAACAATTATAAAAATGTAATAGATGATACAAAATGGCGTAAGTCAATAAGTACAGACATGTTATGTGGTACAGAATTGCCAACTATTTTTAAGTTTATACTTTTATTAAAATCTGCCATATTGCCCGCTGCTATTTAAATATTTTAAAATTTTGGAAATAAAACAGACTAAAATTTATTTATTTTTAGTCTGTTTGAATTATGTAATATTATGATAATTACCCATAATATTTTATAATAAAAACGCTATTTATTTGTTGGGTGGAAAGCTAGTTCTTATAAGTATTTTACTGGTTGCTTAAACAAGATCTTAAGAAAACCTTTTCCCTAATTTTAGACTTCTTAATTTATAAAATATTTTTGGCTTTTCTAAAATCAGGAAAAATGGATAGTAGTTGTCAATGGGTAAGTAACCTGATAAAACTAAAAACGAAGAATTTTTTCTATGTTAACGAACTAACGAACGGCAATAGTTTTAGCTCTGAATCTTTCGACATATTACTTTAAATTCATAAATGTGGATATAAACACAGAACAAATGAGTCGGATCCGCTTAAAAATATAAATATGCAAATAATGTCATAAATTTCAATCAAGTTCTTGCTATCACTATAATTGTGTTGTACCAAATCTCTCAATACTTTTTTTTTTAAATACAAATGAGAAACCAAGCCCATAAGGCCAAGTATGGTTTACAAACTACTTACTTAAACTTATAATTGAATAAAGCAAACGAGATGACATAAAATATTGAATTTTTAACATAAAAATGATATAATAACTCTAGGCTGTGTACAAATTAAACGGAGATTAAAATAAGAAATACCTAGTATAATGAAAACAAACTGCAAAGGATCTTTCATGAATTGAGGAATATATATAAAATCCACTGGGGGTTTCTTAATGAGCGTGAAAAAACGAATTCTCGACATTCTTAAAATTACATTCTAAGAAATCTATAACATATTCAGAGACATGGTCAAGTAATTTTTTTACATTTATATTATTCGTGCTGGTTATTAGTTTCTAGAATTAAAAAAATTGCTATGTGGAGAAGTTGGTGTAGTTTAGAGAAAACTTTTCAAGTCATCTCACACACTTAGTGTTGGTAAATGGTATTATTAACATGATACTTTTATTTCAACTGTGTGTATTTCGTGCAAGGAGTGACGCGTGTGATTTACTAATTATTTTTTTTTATTTTATATACATATATTAATAATTAATATATTAATAAAAAATTAATTTACCCCCTTTTTTCTTGTTTTATTTTATTTTTAAGTTTGAAATTGAATTGCAATTTTTATTTTACTTACTTGCTTTATTTCTATTTTTCAATACGTCAGATTTACTGGAAGAGTTGACAAGACCTCTCAAAAGGGGCAGGCCACGCAACAAAGAACAGCCCAAAACTATTAAAACATTGGTTTGTAAAATTACAGAGGCCATAGAAAATCATCCAGGCCAACCAATATTATACGCCTCTACTACTAAGGGTACCATGAAACTAGTAGTAGATGGTCATCACTTCCGCTACACTTTCCGCAAGGGTAAATATAGTATATTCCAGTGCTGTTACAAAGAAAATAAAGAGGAATGCTTAATGCGAGTTGTAACCGATCAAAAGCTTGTTTATCCTTTGGATGGCGAGCACATACATTTCGTACAGGCCACAGATAAAAGTGTTACATCAGTTAAATTCTCACCCGGTGAAGAAACTGAGTCAGAATTTGTCACTTTAAATGAAGTCCAAAATATTGAACAGGCTCAGCCAGAACAGGAACATGTTACGTTCAATATTGAAGATTCAATGCCAACACCCATCCCAACTACTGTTAAAGAGGAAATAATTCCATCACAGGAATCGTTAGAATTTACCGCTGAGTTGGTTAACAAAAAATCGACGGAAGATAATAAATCAAAAGAAGTAACGTCGTCGGAAGAGTTTCGTGAAAAAATTAAGAAACGTTTACAAAAAGCATTGTTGGGAAAAAAGAAACAAGTTTAAAAATACCATATAAATAAGCAAACTATTAAACATCCAAAAGCAATATTTTATGTACATACTATATAAAGTACTAAAATCTTATTCCGAAATACATACATACATATATCATAAGTATAACAAATTTCTTTTAAGCAAACGAGGTTTTTATTAATATAAACTGTTAAAATATTGCAATTATAATTACATTATAATTATTTTGAATATTAACGCTCTGGTGCCTTTTTTAAAAGTTATACTTAATAAACTTTTCATTTCTAATAGATTTAAGTTTATTTTGCACTTAAAATTTAATAAACTTTTCTAAACCGATTTCAGATTTGGCTAAAAATTATTTCACTGAAAACACAACTTGTTTGTGTTTAGCAATATTTTATCTCACTTTTTTATTTTTACTTTACAGTTATGCAACATGTCCGTAATTGTGGTCCCCAATTGTTCATCATCAGCCGCAAGGGGGGCACGTTACTGGCCATTAATGATTTTATTTATAGATCCAATTTCAAGCGGTTTGGCCCCTTGGGTGATAAGGTTTACTGGGAGTGTATACATAACCGTTCAAAAAAATGTCGCAGCCGTTTAAAAACTATTGGAGATGATCTGTATGTAACAAATGGTAAACTTATTAACAAACTAACAGAATCGGTTTTAAAGCATTAGCTTTTTTTCTAGATATTCACAATCATTCCGGTGATGGCCAGCGCATTGAACTGGCGCGTAAATCTGGTATGTTAATCTACAAAAAATTTAGTGCAATTGGTCTGATACCAAATAAACTACCATTTCAATAAATTTAGAGATTCGTTTACATTAAAAATTAAAAATATTTTAGCCGAAGGTGATATTCTAAATAATAGTTTACTATTTGTTTTGATAATTTTTAACCGCTGTTATGTAACCGAATTAGATAATTTTTATTTTTAACTTGATAACAAATTTAAATTTGTTGATAATCTGTAAATCGAGTACAATTTGTTATATGAAATAGGTATTTATTCTTTATTTCTTTTCTATAAATAAATGTTTTTTATGTTTTGAAGTTTTAAATATTTTATTAGCACAATTAAATGCACAATATCGCGCAAATTACTGAACATTAAATTGTCAATTTCTAGTATTTTTAACACACTCGATTTTAAAAACTATTTTATTCTTTTTATACAATGTCAATTAAATCATACAAATTGTTGGAATTATGTTGATCGTCTTCAGTAATCTTAAATATTATTAGCTATATTTATTACTTCAGACTAAAAGATCACGAACTAGTATCGGTACATAAACTATTTACGTCGTTGATATTTTATTAATTATAAACTGCGATATCCTACTCCGCCCCTGAATAGCTTTTAATTTACGTCGTCGATCTTTTCTTAATTATAAACTGCGATATCCTACTCCGCTCCCTGAATAGTTTTTCTTTACTAAATAAACACGGTCGATTCAATTCGCAATCTGTAAGCGGATATGTTCAACAACATATTGGTATAACAAGATACAATAAACTGTTGCAAGTTTCTGGTTAGCTTTAAGCTTAATATTTATTTGATGAGTTATGAAAGATTCAATATAAGTTAATAATACAGTCAATTTATTTGAAGACAATAAAATTCCAATGCATCCTCTATTGTCTGCATTATGTGAAAGACAAAATATTATAATAGTATTTACGAAAACACTGGACGTCAACAGGCTTATACATATAGGGATTACTAATAAACTTTTTATTTTTAATTTAAAAAAATTTCATCACATTGTCCAGGTGAACATCCTAGTGAAATTATTGTTTCTTTTCATTTGACAATAGCGTCGTAAAGGTTACTTATTTCTTAGCCCCTATTATACATTCCGAGTAGAATGAAAAAGTTTGTATAAAAGAACAAACATACAGAAACAAAAACTTCGAAAGGATTTTATTTATAGAACCAACCTTAATATAAAAATAAAAATGAAACGTTTTTTATATTAATTAGCATACTTTGGATTTTCCATTGGCATTGAGATTTTGTTGTCATTATTGGAAGTAACGCAATGAAAAAATTTATGATGAAATACAATATTATATGAATGTTATATTATATATTTACATGTCATATACAATGTTCTGTTGTATACATTGAACACTTTTTTTAAAAACCATTATCATTATGGAAAATGATGGTAATGGAAACAAAATCATTAGCATTATTTATGCTAATGAAATAGGAAATTAATTAGTCAATATAATATTACTAGATATGATAATTACTATCTCAAATAAAGTTTAGTTAAAATATTATTATTTTTCATTACACATTTTTTTAATTATATTTAAAACGAAAAAAATTAACGAGTGGAATACAAGAAAAATTCGCAATATATGTATATAGTTTATTTTTTAATAAACCATTTTTTGGTCATTAAATCAAAAAAAAAAAAATATATATATATATATATATATATATATATATATATATATATATATATATATATATATATTTATTTATTTATTTATTTTCGAAAATAAAAGATATTATCCAAAAGTATTAGTTTTATTTTTTAATGTGTATGAAAAGGATGTGTAATTCTATAACGAATATCACCGCCAATTTGTTTGGTACACGCTCGTGCTTTACACAAATATTTTACATACATGGAACATCGCCAACTGGAAACATAAGCAGGTTTGTTTTTTGGTTTAGTATCACATACAAACGAATAATTTTCTATTAATAAAATAGGGCGAGATTTTTTAGATAATCCGAAATTTGCGCACAATTGGAAATTTTCCGACAAGGTATCTGGTGAATGGCAGTTTAATGTTTTGTTTTCCAATTTTTCTAAAAGTATAGCAAATAGGAAAAGATAAAAAGTAAATTGTAATTATGTATATGACTATATTATTGAAGGATAAATAAAATATACAGCAACCACATATGAAACTATTTATATATTTATTTACTTTTTGCAAAAAGTATTTTTTATTATAAATGTATGTACAGTACAAAAAATGTAAAAACATAAAAAAACTAATACGAATACATGTTTAAAAAAAATCTGATTAAAATAGAATTATATTTTAACTACATACCTATCGCAAAAATATATTTTTCGATATTTTCTAAAAAAAATCTTTTAAAACTACAACTTAAATCTATTTACTCAGTTTTATGGCCATAAAATAATTAAAATTTTGTACTTAATAAATAAAAACACTGAACATTTTGATACAAAAAAAGAACAGAACATAAAATAATAATGGTATCGTAGGTTTTTGCAAAAAAAAAATCGTAAGCGAATAATATAGAATATTTCTATATTAAACTTAAACTCGAGCTTGAAATGCAAAACCTCCTCCTCATCACCGTTACGTTGTTGGCTGCCTTATAGCAAGTTTTAAATTTTAAATCAATGTAGGCCTCAATGAGCCGATTTAAAAAAAAATAAAATTTAATTTTTAATAGTATAAATTCCTCCTTGTCCTTTTAAATGCGCGATGACGGAGAATGTTTAAAAATACCATTAGCAGGGTAGTTTGCATTTTCCACATTATTTGCATGGCCTGAAGAAGAAGAATCATTTCGCAAGAATCCAGGCATTATGTTCGAGTTTGATGTAGTTTGAGTTAATTGTTCTTGACCTTTCGTTTCCTTTCCGCAACTAGATGGCGTATAAGCCAGCATAATTGGTACTGAAGAATTTGTTGCTAAAGTCAATGGGAAATTTCCAGGAAATTTTAAGTCGGATTGATTAAAACAACTTAAGTTTTTCGCAGAACAGTATAGTTGACACGATGGTAAAATTTCTTTGTGCCGTCTTTTTATGTGACTTAAGAAATTTCCAGTTGACTTTGTTGTACCAGAAATAATACCGAAACAAGTAGTACAAGTGGCTTGTATGCCTCCCGGCGTTTTTGGATGCGGCTGAATATTACTATAAAATTTACCATCCAAAATTTTGGGCAGGTTTAAAGGTCTACGGAATTCATCATTGCTACCAGTTGAAGATTTTGTTTTGATAGCTGAAAACAAAGTACAAGAAAAAAGGAATTAGCAAAAGACATCAAAACAACGGCAAGCTTAAAAAAACACAAAAAAAACAATTAGTTTTTTATAATTTATCAATGTTATTTCGATGTTTAATTTATTAATAATTAATTAAATTATTTTGTACATCATTTAATTAACGCTACATTAAATGTCTATTGAGCACATTATACTATTCGCCCAATAAACTAACCATAGAGTTCATAAGACCAATCTTTGTATCTTCTAAACCAAAATCTGGAGTCATTTCTACCAGGGAGTCTGTTTTCATTTCTGGATCATGTGTATGTGGAGACCCTGCTACACGTATCGAAACATCATCGTTGACTTTTGAAGTGACGACAGTTGCACGACAACCATATTTTACATAGCGTGAACAGCGCCAAAATATATTTTTATGACTTTGACGGTTTTCTACATAACGGTACCCATTATAAATTAACATAACCCGACCTCTTTGTGTAGTTGAATATTGTATATATGTAGTGGCGTTTTTATCCTCGAATATATATTTGATATCTGAAATGAAAACCAATAAGTAATATTATTAAAATAGTTTAAACAACTTTTAAATAGTTTTTTTTTTTATAAATACATGGTAGATATAAATTTAAAAATAGGACATTATCTTTTATTAATATTTTATATTTATGATCATTATATATCTTAAATTGGACAAGCAATATGTATAATATTTTTTAACTTTTTGGAGTGCTTAAGTAATATACAAATATAACAAATATATTATTTTAAGAGCTGTCTTATGTTCTTAAGCCGCAGCTAGGCAGATGATATTCCTTTAGACATGTTAACAATTTTTTGCTCTATAAAATGTTTAACTACGTTATTATCAATTGTATCGCCTCGCAACTTGAAAACTTGAACAACGTGAGCTAAAAAAAGAAAAGAAAAATAAAAATTAGTAAATATAGTAAATATGCTTTATATGAATTAATTAGTTATTTAGGCTTAAGTTCTTTATTATAAACAGATAAAAAAATTAGACACCAGCAGAATGTAATGTATTTTCTGGATCGCTACAACGGCGTCAGCATTCTTCGTATCTATCTACAAGGTAGTTTCCATTAATTTGTGAAACTACCTTGAATAGAAATAAATAAAAACCATTTTATAAATAAATAAAAACCATTTTATACTTATTTTGCATTACCATAACTTAAGATTCGTAAATAATATTCAAAATCAATCCAACTTCATCACACAACGGTTTGGAAATAGATCATATCTAACTATTAATATATCTAACCAAATTAATGAAAAAAATTTGGTTTAGTAAAGATTTTCAACAAGGATTTTCTTCTCTATCACCTATCACTATCACCGGCTTCGCTTACTAAAGATTTCCTGGCTATTTTTCCAAATTTTTTTTTCTTTAATTTCACTTTAGTTGGAAATTACTTTTAATTACCATTTCATTGATATCTATATTGCCTCATTCCGCCATAAAATACGAGATATACCATACTTTACATAGAAACTTTAGGGGTCCGAAACTTAAATTTTTTGCTTAAAATTAAATTTTACACACTAGGCTACTTTTTTTAATTTTTATGATGTGTCCTTAAACTAGATTTAAGCCAGAAGTAAACAAGGAAGCCGATGTACCCTAGTGTAGTGTAGTAGTTGTTCTGCTTTCATCTTCAGTCTTAAGTTTCATGTAAGTGAAAAATCCCAACTTCCCTTTGTATCAATAGGTATTGCGTTTATCTTTAATATTTGTCCTATGGGTAATTCAACATAATTTTAAATAAAAAGACATTCTGTCCATGTTTAAATTCAAATTTCGTGGTTTCTTAACAAATAATCATCAAGAATAAAAAATAATTACTATTTCTTAAAAGCGATTGTAAAAAGCAAATCATACTTACTTATTATTGACTTTAACAAATCTTCATTTAATAGTTTCAGGTATTCTTTCGTTCCTGATTTAGCAATCCTTTCCAAATTTTCCAATCCAAAAACCAAGTCGCTTAAACGTGAAGTATAAATACAAGCATTTGGTATGAATATCTTCATTAATTCGTTTTTATCAACGTAAACTCTACTACCAGGGCACAATGGAATTTTACCAGGAGCAATCACCAAAGACGTTTTGGCCAAAGGAGCTAGAATAGACATTAAATGTGCTTAGAGTTAATGCTTTGCAAAGCAAATGTTATACGTTTTTAAAAGTAAGGAAAATAAAACACATTAATTTTTAAAGAAAATGTTTTTATTCACAGATTATTAGTATGAGTAAATTAAAAATAATTTAGATTTATCTTAAAGAAACAAGAAAGTGCTCTCAGTAAAACTATTCATAAAGCTTTTATAAATGAATTCAAATAATTGAAATTTAATAATTTTCATACAATATTACTTTAATTTTAATTAAATATTTCTTTTTTTACAAAAGTATATTGGCTTTTTTCTAAAATTCACTATTAACTTTTCTTCTTCTTCACAAATATCACAACATGCAGTCGCGTCTGGTACATTGACAATTAATGGCATATTTAAATTCAGTGCTGCATTAAGTATATAATAATATGAATAATTTTATTGGTTTCCCACAATATTATTGCAATCATAAAAAAATTTAATAATAAAATAGTAAAACCAATTTAATCTTTTACTTTAATTATATTTCTTATTAGTTTTATGCATAATTATTAACTGATTATAAAGCATATTTTTACGTTTAACAACACTGCAAAAAATATTCCGACGCCTTGTTGTTGGATGTCGGTTGTCAATTATTTTTTCTTGTGGTTTGCTTTTCATCTACTAGTGATAATTTTGTTAATTTTTCCTGTGGATTGTCCTATTTAATAAAAAATAAAAAAGTAAAAAGATTTTCCAAATGAAGAAAAACATGTAATTGAGTTAATTTATATGAAAAATATGAATGTGTTAACGAAAGAGTGCTGAAAAGAAAGTTAAATTTTTTAGATTTAATTATTTATCCAAACTAAATGCAATTACATATGTAAAAAAGAAGACTGACCAAGTAATTTAAAGAGCTTTAATAAGAACAGCATCGTAAACAAATTATATTTCTATGTAATTCTTTTTAACAAAAAATAAATAACCCAACAACTATTGAATGAGTTTTACTTTTAAATTAAGTATTAAAACTATTTTGCAGTTTTATGTATGTATGTAACATTTATGTTTGGTTTCTATGGATATTGAAAAAGCAATAGCATCTCTATATACTTTACTACTATAAACTATTTTTTAAATAAATTTTATTAAATTACTATGAAATGAAATGAGTAAGAAAGTCTAATGAATAATAAAGTTTACTTGCAAATAAGTTAAGAACAAATAACTGCATGAAATATTTGCTCTAAAATGTACCTATTTCAAATAAGTTATGTTTAGCTTATAAATATAATACCTACCTAGTCTAATTTTAAGAATCCTTGCAAAAGTATTGACCAAATAGGCGAAAATTAAAAATCACTCAAAATTCTTAAAAAAAAACATAATAAAAATATTACATATTGTTCTAACACTTATTATTTTATAAGTTATCCAAAACAAGCGTATACTCTGCACATATTCTCAAATGTGTGAAATAAGTAATACATATTCTGAGTTGGATAAGCTTCAATATTCATAAAACCACATTATTTTGTAAACCGTTCCTCATACGTTTTCTTTTTCATTTTATAGCTACTTTCTCAATATTGCAACAGAAAAAATGTAACTATGATAATCTGAATGTCAGTTTTACACGAAGTGTACGCGGTAACAATTTGCTTACTATAAATGGTAAAAATTATACCCTAAATCGACGCATTAAAGATGCCTGCTATTGGGAATGCGTTAAAGTTCGTTGCAAGTATACAAAATGTTCAGCTCGAGTTATAACAAAATACAATCGTATTGCATCCTTAAGAGGGCAACATAACCACAATTAAATAAGTAGTTTTAAACAAAAGATATACAATAAAAAAAACAATTGAAGTTTTTTTTTTTTTTTTAATTTAGTTATCATTTAAAAATAAATATTTATATACATATATTTAGAAAACTGACATTACATTTACTAAATCATTATTTAGCTACTAAGTCTCTCATAGTATATGACTTGTATTCTATTTATTAAATACTTTTAGAAAATAATGAACAAATTATACCCCGATGTGGCATTTGGTTGAAAGATAAATACAGATTTGTAAGAAATCGGCGTGGTGGTTTCAATTTAATATGCAAAGGCTTTCTATATACAGCTGAACGCAAATATAATTCCACCATTAATTGGATTTGCAATAAAAATAGCAATACTACCTTAAGGTGTCCAGCTCGATGTGTAACCGCTGGCGAAAATGCCATAAAATTTGGGCGTAGACGACATAATCATGAAGCGGTAAACACACTTATATAACAATATAATAATTAAAGAAAAATTCCTTTAAATGTGAATCTTGTTTACTTTTTTATTAAATAACAATTTCTTTAAAGCAAAACTTGTAACATATTCTTTTCGTGTTAATTTACAACATATTTCATCAACTTTTGATAAATTTGAAATATTATTTAATAATGTAGTATATACTTTATTACTTTTATTGCAGTTGCCAAACGTAGACGACCTAAAAATTATACTGTAATCAATAATTATCGCTTTGTTATAAGTTCTCAATCAGCAAATGCCTACTATTTAAAATGTGCCAATTTTCGTAAATCATGCCGAGCCCGAGCTATTATTCGAAAAGATTCAATGAAAATACTTATCAGAGATAATAACCACAATCATCCCAAACATTTACCATCTAAAACTATACAAATGAAGCAAGAAGTTCATCATGGTAGTGATGATGCTGATGATGACGATGACGATGATTTTTATAAAGAAGAAAAATGACAATATGAACATAAAATATATAAATATTTGCATCAGCAATAACTAGTTGTTAATAATTAAACTGTTACTGATTTTTGTTCTTAATACTAAGGTCTAAATAAAAAATGTTGTAGATATTTTTATAAAACATATAAATAGAATATTTGCAGCAAACAAATATTTGTATGTTAAATAAAATATTTCAAGTATTTAATTATAACTATATTCTAATATAATCTTTGAATTTTTAGCTCTCACGAATCATATCTCTGCGCGTTACATCCTCTCCAGACGTGGTACTCAATTGGTACTATATAAACGCAATACTTATACGCCAAATTCCAAATTAAAACCCGAATCTCGAAGTCGTGACTGGAAATGTTCAATGTATCATAAAGCCAAATGCAAAGCTAGATTAGTCACAAAACTTACACCAGACGGCGATTTAATACATGTAACATCATCTGTCCATACTCATGAGCCCATGTTTCCAGTAATGTAAAAGCTTTTAATTCTATATTGAGTTAACAGCTCTAATAAGTTCGCAGTTTTAACATATTTTTTCTATTTTAAGAAAGTTTAAATTACTCATCCACAGTAAGGCAATTTTATATTTTGATTATACGGATTTATGTATACTTTTAATTAATAATGATCTCATTGTAATCTGTATTACCTTTATTAATGCAGTGTTTCTAAAGGCATAAGAAAAATATATTCGTCTTAATGTTTCAAAATGCTTAGTGAAAATAAAACTAAAGTTGAGTAAGTTATTGTGTTTGTGATGAATCTACTTATATGTAAAAATACTATAGCAGTTCAATATTTAAGAATTAAGTTAATTAAATTAAAATTAAAATTCTGTCAAAAGCTAGCAGTTACTTTATAAAAATTTTGTACTTTCGAAAGAGTGTATTTGAATAAATTGTAATAAAAACTAAACGATATAAACACATTGCAATACACTCCTTTCCGGCAATCAAAAGAATATGTAGATAGATGCTTTTAATAATATTACTTATTATGTATTTCTTTGTTATTTTCAGATGTAAAGCGCCTCTTGTTTCTTGATCTAAAACGTAGAATTAATAAAGATATTCTACCCGTTGTAAATATTGAAACAAAATCTTCTCTAGCAGCAGCAATGCACACAAATCGAGACTTGGTTTTTATACCCGGACAGCGTGGCAAAAATCTCCTATTTTATCAAAATTATACATACTCAAAAAATAATGGAACTGGCAATACCACCTATTGGAAATGTCGTATTGTGAAAAATGGCAAACCATGTAATGCTCGAATCACAACATTTTTAAGACCCAACGGGCTGTACAATGTTTTTCTAACTAAACCAGAACACAGTCATCCACCCTCAACGAGATTATTAAAACAAGAACAGAAACAACGGGGTTCCAAAGTAATTGATTCCAAAAATTTACTAATTAATAAAATACGTGAATAAAAAATATGTGCTCTAGTAATATTTGTTTTATTTTATGACCTATATTTTGTAGTTAGCAAAACATTCAAAATAATACATTTAACTAATACTTTTCGTTTTTATTTTTTCTCTTTTTTTCTTAGAACAAGAAGCTACAGTCGCTGTGTATTCGGCTACCTCTAGAGGACGCATACAGTTGATATATGGTGGCCAACCATTTATATTTGAAAAGAAAATTAAACTTGCTACCAACGAAGAAAAGAAATACTGGCGTTGTAACCAATGGTGGAATCAGAAATGTCGCTCTCGTGTATGTACGATTAATGATATGGTTATACCCTTAAATCGATATCATACCCACGAGGAAATCGTCAGGCGCAAGAAACGAGTACGTAAGACTATATCATGCGATAAAGTTATCGCGAAATCTGACGCGCACGATCGTGCAAGCTACTCTGCGTCTACGGGTGCTGGTAGTAGTGTTGATGTCATGCATTTAAAATACGAAGAAATTGTTGCAGATGTTACAGAAATTGTCGAACCCTCTGCTATTGTTATAACTAAGAAGATGAATTAAGTTAAAAAATCAAAATATTAGTTTTGCTGAAAATAATAATAATAATAATAATAATAATAATAATAATATCTATCTATCTAATTTTGACTAATAAAATAAACCTTAAATAGTTATTAAAACAATTATTTATTCTCTTTCTAACATGCATTTATTTATGTATTTAAAATTTTATATTCTAACTAATGCAGTTTCGATATTTCCCTTTTCCCAAATTTTTTAATTTATTTTCAGCGTTTACCTTTAATAATTTTTACTTCACAACTGGCCAACGATCTTCAGTAAAATTGGTTTATAATGGTTATCATTTTGTCAAATATATGGAAAATTCTCGTGGCACCAAATGGATATGTGCAACTCGTTCCTCTACAAAATGTCGTGCACGTGTACGTACCACAAAAGACTCGAAACTAGAAGTTTTACGACCAGATCATAATCACGATCTTGTTAAACAACGTGCGAAAAAACCAAAAGTTAAATTAGAAATAACTAGTGACAATAAAAAATGCATTCAAAAACTAAAGAAAATATAGAATAAAAATAAACGTTTTTTTATAAATATTTTTTCTACTTGTTTGCTTTTAAATTTTAAACTTAAGTGGAAAGAATGACTAAAATTTTATTTAAAAATATTTCCTAATGATGGTTTTTAAGGGTTTTTTCTAAGCCTAACCTATAAGTAGACAAATTTTTTTTCATATTTTATTTATTGTATTTGAAAAGAAAAGACAATTTGACTTGATTTGTCCAGCCAGTGTTTTGTATCATTTCCGGGTCATCCTTGTGATGTTCGAACAAGAGAATTAGTGTTACGGGTCAGTGGATTTGGATGCGTTTGAAGACTCTTCAAACACGTTACTGCATGTTTCGCTATTTCTGTAATAATTGTTTATTTAAAAATTATTTCCTTCATATGAGCTGTAATATTAAATTTGTCATATTAGAGGTATTAATAATTTCTTCTTATTATATCTGGCTATAATCGTTGATGCAGGAATCTGCAGATAACTACACAATTTAGTATTTTTTATTTGCTTTTGTTGTGGGTTTATAACGTAGCTTTAAGAATCTTAGGCCCATTATTATAACTTGGCTTTAGCTATAGTTAGGATTTTGTTGGAGCGATAAGTAGTTTTTCGTCATAATAATGAGGATAATGCTCATTGCTATAACTTGTCCTTATAGTACGTGATAGTTAAAAGTGGTTTTTAGCTTACTTTTAATAACGAAAAACTAACTTTAGCTAAAGGCAAGTTATAATAATGGGCCTTAATAAATTTAAAATTCTCCACGGCATTTTTTGGAAAACTTCGGTAAAATGAGAGTAAACAAAAATAATCTCTAAGAGACAAAAATGCTTAAAAGTACGGGAACACTAATAACCAATTTTATATACCTAAACTTGATGTCAAAGTGTTTTGCATGCATTCGCATATAATAAAAATTAAAAACAAATATTTTTTATGTATGACATTTTTAAGCATATTTTGGAAAATTAGTTTCAATAATATTTTATAAAAAAAAATTTAAATAACGTTTCTGCGAGCATATAACCATACATACTTGATCAACAAGAGAGTATTAACTAAAAATTTTTAAATGTTCACTTTTCCAAGAAATCAACTAACAACAGCAATATCTCGAAACCCGCATATGAGACAATTATCGTGATAGTGTCTTTATATCAACAAAAAGGTATTATTTTTATTTGGCAATAATAGCAAACAAATTTAAAAGAAAAATAGTGTAAATCATGTTCGGGTTTTTAAATTATCTTAAAATGTAATCACAAACCCTTTCTAACCTCTACTGAAAATTTTTAAATTTTGAGTTAATACCCTTGTTGATCAAGTGCGATATGTATGTATGTATAATTTTTTTAGTTTTGTTTATTTTCAAAACAATACCCCAAGGTAGATTTATCTTACTAGCTAGTGGCGTCCCTACAACAAATACAATACAAAAATACATGGCAACATGTTGCTTTTTAGTTCGAAGAACTACTGAATCAGCTGGGCGGACGACACTACCTAGTAAGATAAATATACCTTGATCTACCCAAAAAAGATTTGTACTGTGTCGTGCAAGAAGAAGACTTTTATTCTCTCAAAACTACTTTTTTACCCAATCTTGCTATACGGGAACCATTTTCTGTATAATTGGGATGCCGAGGGCTCCCAATGTTGAGTACGGGATCGCATCTATTTTTTTTATCTTTTGTTAAGCATTCGAGATCCAAATATTATGTGGCTGGTTCAAAACTGATTCTGAAAATTGATCGAAATGCAACAGACCATTTAAAAACGAACGTTTGCAAATGTATCGTTTTGAAATATGGTTATGAATAAAAATTCAGTAGCATTATTTATTAACTAATACTAATGAAATAGTCAATATAATGCATTCCTCTCATGTATGATTTAAATATAACTGCCAATTATTGTGAGCTAGTTGCTTTATATATTTTCTATGCAGTTATGACTTTTAATAAAAAAATAAGAAAATATGATTTTTATTTAAGAATAAGTCTGTACCTCGGAGGGATACAACACTATGTCCATTTTCATAACTTTACAGGAGAGGAGTTTTAAACACATGGTGTTCTATCCCTCTAAATGAAAGTGGACTTGGTGTTGTTTTAAAACATGCTATATCCGGTTCTAACTTGTTTTTGACATAGTGCTCTATTCCTCTATGAAATATGAGAAAAGCTGATTTTAACTCTGTAATAAAGTCAATATGGAAAAAAATGGACTTAGTGTTGTATCCCTCCGAGGTACAGAAGTTATTCTTAACTTTTATTTTATAGCAGAAATAAGCGTTACAAACAGGCTATTTTTTATTTTTAAAGCAAAAAAATAATATTAATTATACCTATATATTTTTGTAAATTGTTTAACATTCTTGGAAAAATTTTACTTCTTCATATGCTGAACTTTTTATAAAAAAGACCTTGTGATTGAGTACTTTATCAATAAGTTTACAAATTTATATATTATTACATACTTGAAAGCAGTCATATACATACATACATACATACATACATACATACATACATACATACATACATATGTGCATATGAATGAAATCTACTCATTTAAATGATGTATTTCATCAAAGCACGCTTCACACATCCAACAACCTTCTGGACACTTTGGACAAAACGATGTTACTTTAGGCAATTTCTTCTTGTCGTTCTTCGGATTTTTCAAACAATATACACATATACCTAATAGTCGTTTACGATTGACAACATTCAATGTATGATCATTATTAGCCCTTTTTAAAATTAACTTTGAGCTGGTTAACTGATTCTGCACCACTTTCTTATCAGCCGGCTGTATTATACGTTTATCCAGTACAATCGAGGATGTAACAATTAATTCTTCATTTTTATGTTTAGGGACTATCTTCATTGTTGGTTTGCGCAATTGTGGTGCCTTTTTATTCAAATACGGTCTGGATTCTTGTAACATAGAGTTGAGTAAAAAGCCTAAAAAGTTGATACAATAGATTAGTGAACGATTAACAAGTATTATTTCCCGAACAAACTTATTGACATTAAAATAAAATTAATAACATATTTAATAAATTTAGATTTAGGAAATTCGAAAAGCTTTATTTAATAATACATATTCAGAAGATATTTATTTATTGATAAACTTGTGGAATAAAAGTTTTTTGTTTTTTCGACTGGTGATTATGTTGATTTCTTGTGTTTAATAAATTTTTGCCTTTTGTAGTCAACACAGCTGGACATTTTGTTTTATTGTAGCTGGTGCAACGCCAGTGAACTACACATGATGCTGTAGTTTTGCTGTGAAAGTAGTAGGCATAATCATTATAAACTAAATGGCCAAGATAATTGTAGGTAAATAGAGACGTTTCTAAGGAAATAAAAAAAAAAAAATAGCCAAAATTAAATTGCTCACAAAACCGATTAAACTGATTAAAATTATTTGAAGTGACAGATTAATTTGTAATTTGTAGAAAGGTTTTAGTTTATTTATTTTTTTTTATTAATAACAAAACACTAAGCTTTTCCTTCTTTGGCCAATTTTCGTTGCTCATAAACAATTTTAAGCGATCCTTTTTTGCGTCTCTCTTTCAGAATACCATGATTATGATCTTCATCGACTATAGATACACGATCACCAGAGGGATTTGTTCTAACGCGAGCTTTGCAACTGAAATAAAAAGCTTAATTATATAAATCATAAATAAAACATAAAATTAAAGTAGTAAAAAAACACCCAACATACTATACAACAATCAAATTATAATACAACCTGAGTATAAGCTTATAAAGCTTATATAGTGTGTTTAAGCTTTAATTAATTTCGCTCATAATAATATTTTATTTATTTATTTCGTAATAAAATTTATAAATTCACAAGAATTTTTTAACAAAGCTTGATAAACTAATATACATAACTGTTTCTAAACAATTAGTTTTGTTTCTTGGCAAATTCTGTTAACAAAATTATTTTTCTATATATTCTAAAGCCTGTTGAAAGCGTTAGGCTTAATAACCTAAGCTTTTTATAATATTTTTCTCAAGACATTTGGTATGTTGGGTATATTTATGAAGTTAACATTAATAAACTTATGCAAATACAAAAGCAGTAAGTTTAATTTGTTAATAAAAATTATAGTTCTTACTTCAAAGGGCGAAATTGTACACAACGCCAATAAATAGTTCCTCCTCTAATACGATGTCTTGTATAAGGAAAACCATCCAAAACCAACTGGTAGGAACCTTTTAAACTACTACGGTATTTAACACGATTTTGATCTGTAACAGGCTTTTCGGCGAAATCATTGCCTAAAAAAGATTTATATAAGATAAAACAATTTAAATTAGTATTGATATAAAGCAAGACACATGGTTATATTTAAGATAATTACCAAATCTAAAATTTTATAATTTGTCACATAATCCAATATGATATAAAAACTAATTTTATTTTTCCTTGTTGCAAAAAATCCTAAATAAAATTAAAAATTAGTTGAGTAAATCTGCTATTTTAATGCAATTTTAAATTTAATTTTAAATAAACATTTACTAACACTAACAATACGTATACAAATTCTTATCTAATTACTATAAATTGTAATTATAAATTTAAGCACTTTACAGTTTAGATCATTTTTGTATTAACATAATAGTTGAATGGGTCAGTAATTGATTTTGCTCCTCCGAAGTAGGAGTGATAAATTCTTCTGCACCATCTTGTGATTGTTGTGTTATATATTGGCGTATATGGCGTTGTGGTGTAATTTCTGTGCAGTCTAAATGAGATCTATCAACTTTAACACGCTGCAGTAATGTGCCAGTGTTTTGACCGGTCATTCGATTTTTTACAATCATTTTAGCAATTTTTTCTGTATGAGGTGGATGGTTGTGAGGTCCGCCGGAGAGTCCTTTGAGTTTGCCATTTTCTAAAACACATCGAGAACGACAACGTTCTTGTTGTAATTTTTTGGAATAGTTATGACAACGCCAATACTCTTTATTACTTTTTCGACTATGGCAATTATACATGAAATTATTCAAAATAAGGCAGGGAGTAGCCCAAGGGCTTTCAATAAATAATAGCTTAGAATCTAAAGGAAGATAAAACAAAGTTAAATGTATATATTAGTAAAAAGTTAAATAAACATTTTACAAAATTCTAAACATACACTAACTATTTAATAAAGATTTAGGGTTAAAAAATATTTAAACAATTGTAGAGATTTTCAAATAATACATTTTATTTATCCTTATAATGATTTTTAATTTAATTTAACTAAACTAAAAACTATACATAAGATGTACAAATCCTTCTCATTCTAAATTCCATGGAACAAAATTAGTTTTTTAATGATACGGATTAAAATTTAATTTTAACTTAATTTATCGTTACGGAGATCTTAAACCTGTAACCCCCATACAAACACACTATCAACCAGGGTCACTCCCAACTGATTTTTTTATACGTGAGTTTTATTATGTTTTGCGCAATATTCAATTCAGTATTTCAACAAGTCCTTTGAAATTATAAATATTAGTGATTTTTATAAATGGTCAAAGGACTCTTAGGAAATAAAGATTAATTTATTTTTTATATATGTATGTAGGTATAAGGATCATTAATAAAAGTTGATTACATTGGATCCCTTTTCAAAATAGAATGAGTTTTCATATCCAAAGTAGCACAAGCAGTCGGCACGTATAATTTATATTCCTTGCCACTTTTCTGAGTTAAAATATCAATATTGGTCATTGATATAAAATCATTAATCGATGTACTATCAGGTTTTAATTCAATGTAATCGCCCAAATCTTCTTCCACACTGTAAAGTGGTCTTTGGTTTATTCTCTGCACGTGATCTTCATGATTGTGCTCCCTTCTTGCTGCTATCAATTTATTTTTCTTTGTAATAACTACGGCCTTGCAACGCAACTTTAGCACGTCAATGCAACGCCATGTAGTATGACCATTGGCCTGTGTTAGTTTCTTATTGTAAATAAAATCATTAAACACCAGCTGAGCATTTTTCTTCTGGCTGCGTATGAATTTTACTTGTCCTAAAAAGCAAATAAAATTAATTGGATATTTATTTTTTGGATTTATTTTATAGAATCACTTAAGAAACCTAATTATTTTAGAAATGAAACAACAGCAAAAGTGTAGTTTTGGTTTTTTATTAAATGTTCGTAAAACAAATTCATATAAATCCATCCTTAACTGAAAATCCAAATACTCCATTAATATATGTAAGTTTTTATAGAATGTACACAAAAATTTATTGTAATTGAAAATATTTACCAGGATGTATGTAGGTATATTTACAAAGCTTAAAGTTATTCCTGAAAACTAAACTTTGTTCTATAAATATAAAACATTTCACTTAAATACACATTTTTTGTAAAAGCAACAAAAAAAATATACATTTTTCACATTTAGAGCCAATATTTTCTATACAAATTCCTAATTTGCGATTTTCTGTACTTTTATTTTCATCAAATAATTGCTGACTGGGGGTTTTCACACTAGACTAATTGTGCTGGTATAAAATCGCAGTTTGTTGGCTTTTTCGGTGAAGAGAGTGGTTTTTGGTTGGCACAATTTTTCAACCAGCTTCAACCCCGCACAATCAGAACAAAACTAACACATACACACTTATGAAAACACAGGTTCTGCAAAGAAAATACTAACCACACAAAGCTGTGTATATGTGCACAATTTTATGCCAGCATAATTAGTCTAGTGTAAATACGAAAGAACAAAAGTTGTGCGGATTAAAAATTAGTCTAGTGTGAAAACCCCCACTAAAAATAGTGTTGGTTAATATTAAATAAAAATGAATTATTAAAAAACGCAGAGTTGTATCAAATAGCATTGCGAACTTTTATTTAAAACATATTATTGTTGTTTCTAAATCAACTAAATTTTTCATACTTCATAGAAAAATAAACAGTATTTTTGTTAAAAAAAATTGATGACTATTGTAGGATACGGCAGTAACACCAATCTACATTAGCCATCTAACAAGGTATGTACTATGTTTATGTCTTGTTCAAATCGCTGGCTAGTAAATTCCGGCTGTAAAGGCATAAATTGAAGAAATCAAACTTCATATTAATAATGCTTTTTTTATATAAACTTTGAGAATTGTTAAGACAAATTGATGGCTAATGTATACGTGGCGAAGTGGTGATGTTAATACATATTCGACTTTTAATGTTGTAACTTCTTTTTATATGTAACCTAGTGTCTATATCTGATAAAAATTTGTCTTGATAAAAGTGAAACTTCATATATAAAAAAAACATTACTTTTAATACTGATTTTTTTTTTTTTTTATATGAAGTTTGACTTTTATTAAGACAAATTTTTATCAGGTATAGACACTAGGTAAAACCAGGCACTCTGTTCAGTTTTTTATGCGGAATGCTGTCAAACTACATACATACAAAATTTTTATGAAAAAATGTTGCAGAATTAGTACTCTGTTTTTATAGTGGAAAAGCATTGAAATGTTTCTGTCAACTTTTATGAAATAAAGCAAATAGGCATTGTTTCATGTGGATTTTTTTTGTGAAAATTTTTTTAAAACAATGTGGTATATTTAAAAGCAATAAAATCATAAATTCTTACAAATTGCCGCATTTTAATTGTCAAATTTTCGTTGTGAAATAATAAATGTCGCTAAACATTTTTCACAAATCCGAGCAGAGTACTAGGCTTAATAGTGCATTTACACTTGAGCGAAATCTAGTACTTATGAGACTTCGATGGAAATCTAGTTGCTTTTATTAGTTTCCCATACAAATCAAAATCTACTTCACTAGATTTTGATGAAATCAAGGTATATTTATCTTACTAGGTAGTGTCGTCCGCCCAGCTGATTTAGTTGTTCGACATGTCAAAAGTTGTGTGTTCATAAATTTTATAGTGTAGAAGTGAGAAAGTAATAAAACACATATACGCCTTCTCAATTTTCTTATGTTTTTTGACATTTCGAACTACAAAGCAACAACAAAATGTCATGTTGTTCTTGTATTTGTTGTAGGGACACCACTACCTACTAAAATAAATATACCTTGGACGAAATCTACTCAAAATCTAGTAGTACTTAAAGATGCAACTGTGGTTTTGCCCAAATTGTACTAAAAAATACAATGCTGTACAAGAAAATATGACGTTTTATTTCAAAAAACAAAAGGTGCGTTTCGAATTATACTCCGTTTGTCAACTATGGTATTCCGTGTTCCGTTTTGTTTAAAACGGAACACAAAAACAGAAATAAACAAGGTTTGGAAATAAATTTAATTTTTATTAAAATGACAAATAATTGTTTTTTTTGTTCCTCTTTCATTCGTTTCATAGAAAAACAGTTGATTTGAAGTCTTCTTTTTCTTTCGATTTGTGTAACTGAATGCGGGAACGTAATCGAAATGCAGAATAAGGGTGCTTGTCACTGTAGTGTAAATGCACCGTAAAGGGCGGTTTGCATGATGTGAAGATTTTGTTTTGTATAAAAATTAGCTTGTGCTAATTTTTTTTTCTAAATTCCTCATTATTTTTTACTTTTATCTTCTGGTATATTTTTCAAACCAAAATGTTAAAATCGATCGAAATTCATCACGCCCTTTGAAAACGATCGTTTTAAAATAATTGTTTACCCGATTATTTTTTACACTATTGCAATAAAGTTCTACGAGGTGTATTTGTGTGAAATCACACAAATCAAAGAGAACCCATAATCATCCATTGCATCGGTAATGCATTTCCGAACAAGCGCAAAATTAAATAGTTCCTTATTCTGTACACGTTTTGTTCATGTGCAAACAAAACAATCTTAAGACACATCACATTGGGGGTTACTGTATATTTTGATTCAAAAAGGAAATCATTCGAATTTGTACGGCCATAAGATTTCTTTTGAATCATTTAGAGCCCACCGCAAAATGATTAGATTTCACGCCTCTTTTTCGAAAACTACGTTTAAAAATCTATTTTGTTATAGGTATAAAGCAAGATTCGGCATTAAATGCCGTTGCTCCATAATTAGAGCAACATCTGCACGTCCGTTTGGCGGAAATATTACGGTTCCACAAATTTATTTCTATTCTAGGTATCCATCATTAAAATTTTTTTAAATGCGCAATATGTTCTCTTCCAGTCCAAAAATCTTTTGGCCACCTCAATCAAGTTATCATTCGTTTGTCGCGTTACTATTTTTTCAATTTCGTTAAAAATTTCTCTATAGCGGTATCCTACGCCTAGTTTTTTTAATAACACATTTTTCAGATCTGAACGATTTTTTGAGATAGGAAAAGTTGAGAGTTCTAAAACGTTTAAACACATTAAGTGATGCGATCAATGCGGTTTTACTACTGTTTCAATACAAGGCAAACAAGTGTGTTATTTTGTATTAAGGTAAATATAAACTACACAATAATATTCACCCTTATTCTGTTTGGCGTCGGCAACATCGTCGTCGATTTTGAGGCAACATCACTTTAACACAACCAGGGGTGTCATAGAATCCAAGTCGATTTTACTAATTGTCGGTTTTGCAAAACAATATTGGTTTCATTTGGTGTCATGAAACCAAGTCGGTTTTGTTATTTTCGAATGCAAATAAAACCGATGTTCGAATCAGCTGTTTTGAATGCTAATGTAAATGTTTACATTTTAGTTTAATTTTTTTTGTCAAATACAAACTGTGTTTATTGAAAATATTAAAAATTTGTGGTTTTATCAATTTAAAATATAAAAATTTAGTGTTTAATTAATTAAATTGACGAAATAAAAGAAACTTATAAGTAAATAAATGAAATGGCCGCTGCTGTTCTTCCATTTTTACTATTAGAGGAAGAGCGTTCAGAAAAGGTAAAAAGAAAAATTTTACGTGACTATAGCAATCCCCTTGAGCTGCCGGAGACAACGTAAGTAGTCCTCTTATACTTTATATACAAACATACTTAAATCTGCTTTGCAGATTTGTAGGTTGTTACCGGTTAAATAAAGACGCTTTTTATGCTTTCCCCTGTTGAGGAATAAAAATTTATGAAAAAATTGTCTTTTTTAAATAAATAAATTCAATTAACATATATCCGTACTTACATTTTTTTAAAATATCAAAAAAAAACAGAATTAAATGAAAATGGACGTGAACTTTTTTAATTTGCTTACAAAAATAAAAAAACCGATAGCTGTTTGCTGCTTGGTTTATTTCCAATAACAAACCGATAACATTGGTTTCTGTGACACCTAAAACCGGTAAAAATTCAAGTTCGAACACAAAACCGATAACATTGGATTGCATGACACCAACAAGATTTTTTTGTCGGTTTCAAATCCAATTCCAATAATATCGTTTTCTATGACACCCCTGAACATCAATGTTAATTTGGTATTCCCTAACAATATTGTGACGACGTTGCCAGTTTATCGATAAAGTTAATAAAATACACCACACATATCAAATCCTTGAATCAAATAATTCATTTTGGTTCATGTTTTCGAAAAAATTAAAGTATATAAAACAAAGTGTATAAATTAATATATAAATTAATATACATATAAATAAAGGTGTTTACATTAAAATAAAAATATTTTCTATTTCCGATGGAAAACATCTCAAAGAAAAATTAAACATCTTTAAATTGTGATCAGGTATAAAGTAAATTAAAGTGGTAAATTAAAAGTCGCCAATGATGTCAAAATTTTGTCTAAAACTGAATGCCATGACATGAAAAGCTAATCTTTTTAAAAATTATGGATGAAGATCGACATGACACATGCTAAAAAAAGGAAGTCAAACTGCATCTTTTAATGGACCCACTCGCACACATTGTAGCCAAGTAAAAAAAACACATAAAGGATATTTTTCAATTTGAACAAATAAATTAAATAAAACAAAAACATAAGAAACAAAAATAAACAATTAAATTTTTTCTAACAACTAATTATATTTACATATGGTAAACGTTATTCAGTTTTTAATTTGTTTCATTATTTTGTTCTACACAACACCAAAAACACTGACGACAATATCAAATCCAATTTATGGCAACATCAACGTCACATTTTCTTAGTCGCAATTTACATTAGACAGAAAAATGGGCAGACAGACGAGATTTGTAGGCAAGGGGTTGAAGAGGTAGTGTGTATTTCATGACTAGTGTACTGGACATTTTTTCGTTTCTCTTTTCTGCTTTTCGCTTTTTTCTTTGTTGCTTCACTTTGAAACACACAAACATGTAAAGAATATAACACAGAAAATAAAAAGTGCAAAAATCTGTCTGTCTTGTTTATGTCCAATGTAAATTGTTTAAGCAAGAGCAAAAGAGAATTCAAAAAATGTCTGCCCTGTTTCTGTCCTATGTAAATTGCGACTTACAAAATACGAAACACATGTTGCCAGTCATCGATAAATGGCAATATTGCCAACGGGAATACCGATTTACAACAAACTATAAAAAACGACGTCGTTTAATATTGCCGTCGCCAACTAGAATAAGGGTGATTATTTTATTGCTTTAATTGTTGTCGTTTTGCTTCACACTGCTAAATAAGTGAATCAATATTTTTAAGCAAAAAATGTCGCATTTTTTCGTGGCAGTTACATAACGTGTTTCAAGAAATTGTAGTTATTCTTGATTAAAAAATAATTTAAATAAATACAAAGATAATGTTGTGACATAAGTAAAGAAGAAATCATCATTGCACAATGGTGTCAACACATTACAAAATATTCCTTTAAAACTAAAAAAAATTATTTACTACCTTTTCAATGGCCATTGTTAGGCTGGATTCATTAATTTGTTTCGTTCAAATTTTTTTATATGAATTTTATTTTTCTCCCAGAGAGAGAAAGAAGTTATTTTATCTGGGCAACTCTCAGCTTGAATTGGTTTAATTTTATCTTTGTTCGGACAAAGTTGAACCGAGTTGCCACATTTACTGCCAGTTTCTCAATGTCGAAAGAATTCGTTCTTTCGTACAAATATGTACATAAATTTTTTTTATTTGAATTCGTTTTAAATATAATTAAACTTCTTTCGATATTGTGAAACAGGCCGATAGTTGAAATTGTGGATTTTATTAATGTTATTGAAAAATGCAGTTTCGTACGATCTGTCAATAATAGCATGTGTGCTTTAAAAGTATGATAGTGTGGATTAGAAATGCATTTGATCTTTTACAAAAATTCATAAAATAGTATTTTTCCATGCAATCAGAGTTGCAAAATCTTATTTTAAACGATTTTTTGAGCAGGACAGAATTCCGTTTTTTTTGCGATTAATTTGTACGAACGTGTAGGATAGTGAATCCTGCTGCCATATTCTGTAATTCTCGTAGCTAAATCTATCGCTAAAATTCTAAAAATGCACAAATTATGAGTATTGTTGTAAGAATACTGTAAGACATGATTAATAGCTCATAAAAATGAGTAATTAAGTAAAACAAAGCATTTGGAAGGTATTACCTAATGCATCTCAGGAATCAATATTGGAAAATAGCTCTTCTTTCCTTTTTTAATATTTTTATTTTACTTAATGTTTAATTAATTAATATTTTGTTTCTGCTTTTTTTTATAAATGTTCTTTGCAAATAATCGGTATTATGTATTTGAGTAACTATTAACAGAAGCATTCGTTAAAGTAATATAAAATTGGTATGTTGTTTCACACGGAAAAACCATAAAATATTATAATATGCATTGCAAAATACCTGCTTCCTTAAGAATCAACCAATCAATGTCATGTCGATTTCATACAATCACTTAACAAAAATGGTTCTCCATGGTACGAAAATACACACTTGTTTGCTTTGTATTGAAACAGTAGTAAAACCCCATCATTGCAACGTGTTTAGACGTTTTGAAAGTCAGCCTTCATTACACTTACTGCAAAGTTTTTTGCTCGTCTGCAGAAAAAAAGTCTTTATCAGGAATCGAACCCGCAACCCCCATTCTCATAGACTAGCGCGCTACCAACCAGATCAGTCTATCGAGGCGCTAAAATCATTTTACTGAACTAGGTCGGTGTCTTAGTTCATTTGCTCAGTGCAATTTTTGTGAAACAACTCTCGAGCTTAATTTGAATCAGTATACTACAGCAAGTGTTTTTGTTTGCTTATTTAAACATTTGTGTCCGTATGCAAAAGAAATAGTCTAAAACAAATTTTATATGAAAATTTTGTCTTTTTAAAGTACACTTTATTTATTTTTTTTTTACAAGGGCATTGTTAAATAAAGAGGCAGCCAAAAATGTTAGAATGCTGACAATAAATTATGGACATTAAGAGTATAAATTTAGGAATGCAGCAAAACGTATCAATACAAAGTTTTATACAGTTGCGCTATCGTATTTAAATCATGCACACATGCAAAGTTTCGAAACAATGCATCAACTTTAAAATTGATGCCGGTTATTGCGTTACTAATACTTGTCTACGGTGTTAGGTATACATTGTCGAAGTTTTGTACTGCGGCGTTATGAAACACTATTCTTTCTTCGAAGACAAAGCAATTGATGTTTTGGAAGTCAGCCTAATTGTTAAAAGTTGCAATAGTACCTATTATGGTTCGAAAATAAGGCCAAATACATGCAAATCACGTTAGTAAGAACAGTTTTAAGTGATCCCACATGAACTGAATAAGGAGTTGACTGAACTAGTGAGCTGAAGCGAACTAATGACCTGAACTTAACCAAGAAATTCAATTGAACTAAGGAGCTAAATTAAAAGAAGAAGCTAAAGTGAGCTAAGCAGCTGACGAGCTCTGGGAGGCTACTGCGCATTTCGATTCGAAAGAAATCCTCTTCGAAACACAACGTTAGCCATACAAATTCGAATCGTAATACGCAGTAACTCCTCAGCTTACTTACGACAGCTGAGCAATTGGCTCAAATGAACTACTCTAAATCGTTCTGAATTGAAATACATTTCCAAGCATTCGATATGACATGAATGCCAACTTACAAGTTCAAGCTTAACTTGTATTGTATATGCGGTTAGAAAGTTATTTAACGGAACGAAAGCATATTTCTAAAATCAAAAGTCATCGACCCCAACATGTTCACACATTGTTAAAAGTAATTTTTAAATGGTGGAGGAGATAATTAACTATCATATCACCTGTTTTGAAAATAACTTTTATAAAGTGATTTGAAATTACGTGTGTAGAACAGAAAAAAATTTTGAAATCACGTGATTTCAACTTCAGTTAGCTAGGTGATCGTGATTCCAATTGCCTACTTTTCCCCGAGTTCATTGTTAATAATAAAACTAATTGCTTGACTAAATAATTTTTTTAATTTTTGTAGTAAAATTACCTAATTTATGAGAAAAATATTGCACATCTTTATCTTGTGTTGTAGTAAGACCTATTTCATATTTTGAAATTATTTCTGCTCTCCTTTTTTAAACGGTTAGTAGATTTTAGGTTGCTTTTATTTTAAGTAAAAATTTTAGAAAAAAAAAAAAAACAAAAACCTGCGATGTTCTTGTGGTAATACAATTTTAGTCTCGCAAAAAATAATGTGATTTGCAGAACAGGGTAAAAACACGTGATTTCTAATTTTTTCTAATTTCTAAATTCTACGTTTGAAAGATCATTCTTAATAAGGACTTGCAGGATATGGAATGCACTCTTTATAAATTTAGGGACGTTTACCTATTCTATTTCAACCATCAAACTCAAATATTTGTTAAACTATAGTTAAATGAGAATTATGTGTTCCACTGATAATAATATTAAACTTATGTAAGAATCAATGTTAAAATTTCATAATTGTTAACCATTACATATGAAAGTTACTGTATTAATCATATAAGGCCCGAATTAGGGTTTAAGGAAATAAATTTATACGACAAAACGTAGTCTTTTTTTTTGTATTTGTAAAATAACCAAGGATTTAAAATATACGCTGGCGTGACGTACAAATAACAGAGTTTTGACTAGGATTGCCAAATTTTTTGGTTCAGAAATTTCTACAGCTCTTCGAGTAGTTCTTTCTTGTAATCGAAGATTGTATCTGCAGAATGTGGCGTGACATTACACGTTTGAAAATTAACATTAAATAAACTATTCGTTTAATAACAGAGTTTTTTATTATTCGTCTACTTTATGAACCCTTTTCAAAATGCACTCACATGTGCCTTGCTATCGTCACTCAGTGTAGGGATAATGAAAATAAACGTTTTTCTTTCTGACGTCACGTTATCTTAGAATGCTTTTAATAACAAATCAGTATTTTGCCGCTAATTGATATTTGTTAGCTCAGCTCTTATGTATTTATTTTACAGTTTAATGTTGATGTCAAAGGAGTTCCTTAATTAACCTTTTGTATACCGTTTTCACTTTGAAACGATACACGAAATAAAGAATATGTTTTCATCTGCGACTTCAGTTTAATTTCAAAATCGTCAAGTCAAAAGTATTAAAAATATTGCCAATAGTTTTATATAATCGCAAGATAAAATCTTGATTATTGATCATTTTTTATTTTCGAAATATAAAGTTAACAAAAACCCATTTCATATTATTATTAAACTACATACTTTTAAATTAGGTTAAGTGATGTTACAACTTGTTAAAACAATAAATTCTACATTATATTTCAATTTTCAAAACTATAGCTTCATTTTTACTTACCCCTTGTATTTTGAATTCACTATAATTATACACACATTGTATATATATTTTTTTAATGTGATAAACTTTTTTTAAACTTTGGATTTACGATGAAATCGACAAATTGTTGGCTTTACTTTTTTTTTTTTTTTTTTTTTTTTTTTTTTTTGGACAAACGTGTTCTTAAATTTAACAACAATTCTTATGTGTATCTTGAGCTTGCTTGTTTTCGCCATTTAAGGATTTTTTTTTTTTTTTTTTAAACAAATTCGAACAAAAAGGTCCATTTTGACAAACATGTTTTCAAAAATTTTAAATTAATCTTAAAATGGGGCGATAAAAACAACTCGTCGATTGTAAAGAATCACGTTTGTTAAATTATAAGAATTCCGAAAAATCTTTGCAGCAAATAAAAACTAATAAATAATCTATAAATAAAATGTTCAGTCTATTATACATTTAAATGTAAGTAATTTAAATTCAAATCTTGTACAAGTTTAAAAACAAAATCTCTAAACTCGGAAAAGATCTTGAACTCCAGACATTCAAATATATTTTCGTTTTATATTTACGGCAAAGACTTTTATGTTAGAAAAGTGTCAAAACTCGCGCACGTTTACTTTTCTAGTTTTTTTTTTTCATTTTGTAATGAACGCAAAGTTGTTTAAAATTAAATCTAAAACTAGTTTTTGTCTTATGTTCCAAAACCGGTCAATGAAGGTAAAATTTAATATATATAAAAATTTATGGAAAATCCTTCTTCATTGACACAGCTTTTGAAGCAACATGGAAGGAGAAGTAAAAAATCAAAGCGATCTTTGGTAAATAATTGTCAGGCGCATTGTATGCAACCGTTTTTCGTTATTACATGAATTTTCAAAATAACATCCGTATGTAATTTTTTCCATCGCTTGGATTTACTACAATCTCCACCAATTTGATTTAAAAGTAAAAATTATTTATGTTTTCATTTCAATAAAGAATTTCACAAAACAATTTGCATTCCACACTAAGATACTGGCGACTAGCGCCTAGATATTTTCTGTGGAATGTAAAAATTATTTTGTGTGAATAAAAAAGTGTCAACCAACCTTGTGCATCGTTATTGGCTGGATCTGCTGATGTATCCATGTATGACGAATCAGAGAGCGGTTGCTGTTTCACAATAGCTTTTGAAGTAGTGGCTGTCGTTGCACTTGGATTTTGCGTTGATGTTGTTGTTGCATTACCACCCGTCGCAGCAGCATCTTCATTTTCCGTAAAGTAACTTTCATCGTAACGCATGTCTCCATATGATTCATCTTCAACGTATGTGGCATCCTGTTCTGCCTGATCCACGTCGCCCGCCTCTTCAGCATAGTCCGGTTCCGATTTTGTTGGCAAATCAATGGGTAGGTCAATATATTCAGGTTCATTTGTTTGCTGTTGCGCTTGTTGCTGTTGGTGGTGATGCGTTTGATGCTGTTGCTGGTGATGGTGTTGAACTTGAGGTTTAGCATCAGTCACAACAGATGTTTGTACGTTTATTTGATGTGTTGCAGTAGTAGCATCTGAAGCTTCTAAGGGATCAATTGTACTCTTTGAACGTTTAACATGTGGTACACTGCCTAAACTAGTACGTTGGGCGGGTCGTTTTTGGGTCACTACTGTTGTGGTGGTGGCCGGTGGCATAGTAACGCTGGTAAGTTGATGTGTTTGAGTGTGTAGGTTTTGTTGCGTTAAATGTTGAGGCTGATGTTGCTGCTGCTGTTGTTGGTGTTGCTGCTGAGGTTGGGTGGTAATTGTAGCTTGGGGTGGTTGTGTTGGCGCCGTAGTTTGTATGACTATTTGTGTAGTTTGTTTTGCGTCATCGCCGGAATCTTCTACCGTTTCTATTTTGAATGAGCGAGCAGTTGACGTACGTTGCCGCACTCTAGGCGACGTTTGTATTTGTTGTATTTGCGGCGTTGGTGTTGAAGGTTCAGGTGGCGTTTGAGATTGTGGCGGATCACTCTGTAAACAAGAAAAATATTCATTTAATATATGTTTGTTATTTAAATTTTGCCGATATACATAACTACAAAACCATATTGATTTTTATAATTTAAACTAATTTCATTTGTGTTGAAAGATGCATCTATAAGACTAAGAGGGTAATTTAAAATAAACTTTTCAAAAACAGTATTAAATTGGTGTAAGAGTAATTTAACAATTAAAAACCAAAATCCTTTAATAAATCACTGAGATGCTATCAGATCTAAACTAAGTAAAAGGAGGGTTTAACGGCATATCCAATAAACAGTAGCTAACTAAGCTACAATTCCTCAAAATATTGAGAACGATTTAAATCTAAAAATGTTAACTCATCCCTCTACGAATAGGATGGTTTTTTTTCTGATTAGACTAGTTGTCGGCTGAAATCTAAAACAGAGCAAGAATACAAAAATAATATGAAACAAATGAAGAGGACTTTGTTTGCCAACGTCATGTTTCGGAAACATTAGGGCATTATTAAAATACATATTTTGTTCATTAGCATTTTCTATAATTTTGGTCAGGGCGGGCCGAGAAGAATTTTAAATATTTGTGTTTAGAAATGTTAACCTTTAAAAATCATTTCAAAAATTTTAATAAAATAATTTTAGAAACCAATGTGACTTAAATACAATTTATACCTAATTCACTTTAAAGGACTCCCAGGGAAATAGAGGTTTGCGAACTTTTTTACCCCACCCACACACTGTTTTTTATCTTTTGGTGCACTCTAAACTTGATTTAAGTTTATAATTTTTATTTTCGACCAACGGCCCCAACTAAAACTTTTCTATAATAAACAATGTTTTAGTCAAAAAACATTTTTATAGCATTAATTTTTATCTAAAACTCAAGTTTAACCAACATAATGCAATGTATTTCTTGTACATGCATATATGAAAACAAAAAATTAGAACAATCTAGTTTAGCGATAATTTTAAAAACTAAGTAAAAGGTTAAACCCAAGAATATGTTATAAGACTGGCAAGATGTCGAAGTAAGGCCCCTAGAGTTAAAGCACCGAGATCAGCAACTCTGAAACTGGCTGCTATAATCGATTTTGTTACATTTTTGCCTTAAAATTTCCTTTTATATCGCACATTAAATCGTAGTCATCTAGACTAAGCGGAGGAATTACTTCACCGTTTGCATGTGTAATCCCATATTCTTAATAAAATATTTGGAAAAATTATTTTAATTTAAAATAAATTTTTAGTAACAATTTTCTTTTAAAAGTTGTCTAAATTAAAGAGGGGCTAAGCAATGTGTACAGTTTGTACTAAACAACTAGCTTAAGAGTATAGAAGTATTTTTTTTACGAATGGTGGTGAAAACATAAAAAGAGCGGCAATTTTATTGAATGTGAAAAAAAACAATACTTACATCAGTTAGCCCTTTAATTTGTAAAGCCTCTGCCGTACTTATAAACGCTGGTAGGGCCTCCTGTTTAACATTTACCTCACCGCAATACATAAATTGGATGAGATCTTTTAGTGCCGTATGGCTGACATCTTTGAGAAATACTATAATAAAGAAAATTCCATATTAATTTATTAACATTATAAAAAAGTTTATTTAACTTACCAAAGGCATGTTGATTGGCTGGCATTTGAGTAAACATTTTACGAAAATAGGGCGAACAGACAGACAGTACTAGACGATGAGCCTTAACAAACTGTCCCTCTGCCGCCAGCGTCACATCCACTAGGTCACCACGGCATAGCGACTCATGGAAACCAGCCGATAAATTACTATTAAAATTATTCCAGCACAACGAGAATTGCTCGTCGTCCGCCATATTGAATGGTACCACTATTCACAGTTGCGTATCCTACCTCGTATGGTAAAAAAATGCACACACGCTCACAGTAAAAATCAATAAAATTTTATGTGTACAGAACTATGAAGTACTGCAAATGAAAAATGTAGAAATCATAAATTATTGTAAATATATTATACAGAAATAACAAACAAAAAATAGAACAAAATGTACAAAAGAATCTGGTTAACTTCTGAATTAAAAATTACTAGTTTTAGAATTAAACAACGAAAAAGAAGCCGCAAAAATATATAGTAAGTAGTTTTCAATTTCTTAATACCACAGCAGTTTAAGTGCAAAAAAAAATATATGCAAAACTTACATTTCTTATATGAAATAATATTCTTTTATAGAATAAACTTCCAATATTTATTTAAAATTATTTAACAGAAACTGCTACCGCTCGACACACAACTTGATAAATTCGTACACTATTCACAAATGAGACGATGCCTAAATTTTTCGATATTCGTAGAAAAGTGTGTATCCGTAAGCTAAATTTTTAGAAGCTTGTTTCTGATTGGCTGGTTATTTTAGAGTTGTATTAGCAACAAGGTTGTATTTATAGAGTTGAAATTCCCTCTTTTAGAGTTGTATTTTTGAGCTGTATTATCAACTAAAATGTTAAAGGGATTTTCAATTTATCTCGTACGCAGGAAAGTGGCACTGCATTTCCGACAGAAAAAACTTTTATTTAGTATTTTCTAAAACCGGAAGACGACAACAAAATTTTGTTTACAAAGGGGAAGTGATGTATTTATTATTTAAAATTATGATATGAACAACAAATTTCATTTGGATTTGTTATATCCTTGAGTTCTGTGTTTATTTTTTTTCAATGTAGATTTATAACTCAGTTACAGTAATTTTTAATATATATTTAAATAACAGGATGTTACATATAATAATAAATATTATTTACATGAGTGTAAATCACCCTACAAGAACAGTGAACATCAATTGAGTAATCTTTTGAGTGTCACTGATGAGAAATTTTTTCTCATTGCGTAGAACATCACGTTATTAAGGGCATGGTACAAAAATGAGGCAAACATTTGTGTTCGTGTGATTTTGCATCTCTCTCGAACTTTGGACTAATGAGCATATCTCTGTACTGCTCACTCTACTGCTTTTTACTAATCAACTATGCTGTAAAAATTAATCAACGATGACCACTCAAACTGGATGAATAAACCCCTCATAGCTGACTAAGCAAAATTGATGCAGAAACAGATTCAATATTTTTATATTTATTAAAATACATTTTAAAATTAGTTTATACATATTTATTTAATATATAATTTTACATATTTAAATATTTTTATTCGCTCAATGATGACTGCGTGCTACTGCCATTAGTAGGCTTTTTTGATATTTAATCGCTCCCTGCTGCTGTAAAACATCTGAAATATGAAGAAATATATAAGTTATAAAAATTTTAAGATAGAAGAAAGTATGTTCATACCTCGAGGATGATTATCAACTCACATAAGCTTCCTGGAAGCATTTTTTCTCATCTACCTTTCTCATTGTACTTCTCCAGCAGGTCTTTCGAACAGCTTGCGGGGATAATAGCAGTATTCCCCGACGTTGATTTTAGCTTATACAAATATGCATGTAGTCTGTGAAGAACGAAATAATAAAGTAAAAATTTGAACTAGTTACTATTGCTTGAGTGAAATTTCCTAAATTTCAGCTCTACCTCCAAGGGTCGTCAAGGAAAGAATGCTGGCTACTCCATGTTAACACATTTTTATAACTTTTTTATCCACCAAACTACTTTTCACATTTATTTTCTTTTCATATTTCATATTTATTTTAATATTTTAAAAACACACGGATATATTTTACAATTTACGACGCAATTTACAATGGCAGAGTAGTATTTTACAAAAAATTCAACTCTGCTACTCACATTCATTTTTTTATTTTTGTTTATGTATGAGTTTTCATTGTTCATGTGTTAGTTTCAATCAACCATTTCTTGTAGGGCAATATACAACAGGATTTAAATGCAAACCACCACACGAGCGGAAGAGCATGTCCTGTCTATCAAAATTTTGCCCTTATGAATGTGATGGGAAATTTATCATACGCAATGATGGTAAAATCCAGTGACTATCAAATGAGCGGTCAAATGACTGTCACTGTTCTTGTAGGGAGGTCATAAAAAAAAGAACAAAGAGTTTTAATGTTTAACAATCATAGAAAATAAATATTATAACTGAAAGTTACAAGCGCGACTACTTTATAAGAGGTTTAACTATTATGCTGTATTATCTCATTTAGGAGGTGTTTTAACGTATTTTAGAAAAACTTGAGATTTGTAAAATATCATCAGAATCATAGTGTTGGTTATGTGCATATTCAGCAAAACTTAAAAAAATTGCAATTATAATTATGGTAGTGCATAGATCACCTAGTAGCAGTACTGTTGAATTGTAATGAAATTAAAATAATTGAAATAGTTGAGGAGTTATGTGAAAAGAATATTGATTTTATAATAGCTGGAGGTTTTGCTATAAACCGGATAAAGGATGTAACTTAAAAAATAGCATTCAGAAAATAATAAATAACACGGAATTAAGACAAGCAGTAAATGAGTACATAAGATTCGCAGCTAACACGAAAAATTGATCTATAAATGGGTTGTGGATCAGCAAAGGAAAATGATTTAAGAGCATATCTTATGAACGTTTTTTCTAAACGTACAATATGAATACTATATTAGGGTTTCTAAATGCCACAAACATATTCTTACTTACACCATACAAAAGCTGTATACAATACTTAACGTATTGTTACGTTTTTACTTTTGTTACGTTGGGTTCTTTTAATTGCAAAATAAATACACACTGTTATTACTTTTACTGTAAGTCACTTTATTTATTAATACCACTGTTAAAAAAATACAGCAAACTGTTAAACATTCTTAAAATTCGACAACTTAACTCTTCTTTTAAATTAATACTGCCATTAATATTGTTGTTGTTGTTCGAGAGTATTGTTGTTCAGAGCTTATAATGAATAAATACTTCTTTCGTAACACTACCCCCTTCTCAAACCTGTTCGTCCCGAACAGACACAGATGTACCTTTTCCATAGTTGGCTAGCCGCTCCAAGTGCACAACTTTCATTTTTGATCTTGGGCTCTGAAATTTCTGTATTCTGTAAACTACGTCATTTAGCCGTTTTATTACTTTATAAGGTCCATCCCAATGAGTATGTAGTTTGGGTGATAATCCTTTCTTCCGTTGTGGGTTAAAAAGTAGAACCAGTTGTCCCTCGTTAAATCCCTCAGAGTTGGCAGCTCTGATGGCGTATTTCTTTTATTTTCCTCGGCGCCCTGCAGTTACGCGCTAAGTGTCCCTCTTTACTGCAGTTGAAGCATTTTGGTGTAGCCTTTCTCTCATACCCGATTTTAAGTGGTATCTTCACCTTTCTCCAAATCATTATTTGCTGACTCATACGCAAATCGATTCCATTATAAATCATAAAGTCGACTCCGATAATTACTTCATCCAAAATATCAGCCACAATAAATACGTGCTCCACACTTAGCCTGCCGATGGATACCCTGAGTTTTATCTTGCCATAGACCGTTGCAAATTCTCCAGTGGCAGTACGCAGTCTGACATAACTTAGCGGCTCCATTTCTCCTTTTATTGCGACGCTCCTGTGTCTATCGTCAGAACGTGCTTTTTACTGTTGATGTAACCCAGAGCAGTCAGATTCTTTTTTTCCTGCTGCATGAGCGAGATGGAAATTAATGGTTCCACAATTTCGGATTTTGGCCCATTATCCATGATGCTAGCACTTTTTACTTCCAACGGTGGCTCCTGTGATGGCTTGCTCATAGCCTTGTCATTCTCTGGTGGCGAAGCAGATCTCATTACTCTTTTTGGTGCCTTGCAGTATCGCTGCAAATGGCCCACTTTCCCGCAATTGAAACATCTACCGTAAGTCCTTTTATCCCTAGGCGAAGCAGATCCAGTCTTCCTTGGGGACTTGCAATCTACCTGAAGATGGCCAACTTTTCCGCAGTTGAAGCACTTGGTTTTTCTCTTGCATTGGTGTTCTTTCAATACTTCCTTTAGCGATTCTAGTAATTGCTTAAGGTCGCCCCTTGTGTTTTTTCATGCTCAGCAGCAACTTCCATTCTTTGTACTTTGTATAACCGCTGCCCCGAAATAATTTTAGCTGTCTCTTGCATCAGCGCATAGGCGACTGTCTCCGGAAACGACGACTTCGGCTTAGCGCACACCGCGTATTTCACGTCAGAGTCGCGGATACCATTTACAAACGCATCCACTTTGAACTGCTCTACAAGTGGATGGTTTTTCCCAGGGTAACTCGATGCACCAAGCGCTTTATCTCCATGGCGAAATCCTGAAGCGTCTCATTTGCTCTCTGCACCCTGCCACGTAGCTCCATTCTATACAGCTCCTTTTTATGATCGCCGCCATATTTGCGCTATAACGCCACCATTATGTCCTCAAATTTATTTCTGCAGCTAGTTGGTAGGCTTTCGAGGACTTCTGCTGCAGATCCTTTAAGTGTCAGAATCAGCTCAATCGCTTTTTCTTCATTGCTCCATAGATTTTTACTGGCCACTGTCTCGAATTGAAATTTGAAGACGTTTAAGGGTATGTTGCCGTCGAAACTAGGAGCTTTTATCCTATTTGTGTTTTCAGTCACTACTCGTACTGGAGCTTCTCTTATTTCCAGGCTCATAATTTTGTTTTCAAGCTCCTGCAGCTTTACATCGACATCCTTTACCTGTACTTCGACGCCACTAGTTTCTAGAAGACTCACTTTTCTGTTTAAACCGGACAGTTGCACTTCTATGGCAGAGATTTTTTCGTCGAACTTGACTTCTACGTAGTCTACTCGCTTATTAATGGTTTCAGAAATTTGTAAAAGGTTTTTGTTGACTTGTCCCAAAAGTTTCTCATTATTCGCTCTAGAAACTTCTTGAATCTCAGCTAGAAGTTGTTGATTTTCACCTCTTACTTCGGCTAACAGTTTTTCGCTGTTTGCTCTAGAAGCTTCTTCGCTTCTTTTAGAAGCTTCTTGTACTTCGACTAGCTTTTCGTTTACATTTTCTAGAAGCATTCTAGAGTTTTCCCCTATTTTCTCCATCATAGCGGCAAACATCGTATTGAAGTCCATGCTACTTGCTGTTGTTGTTTCACGGCTACATACCTCTGTCACCTCTTTTTCTTCGAACTCATATGCGCCAATGTCCATGCCAAGACGCTTTAATTCATCTATGAGCCTCTTCTGCAGTTCTGTTTTGTTACCTGCTGTTGGCAAATCCAGCTTACTCAACTCCTTTTTCAGCTGCTCCACATTAAGATCTTCAAATTTCATTTCTATTTATTATTTTATTTACAATTCATTTTATTTTACAATTTCACTTCTGTCACCAATTGTTACGTTTTTACTTTTGTTACGTTGGGTTCTTTTAATTGCAAAATAAATACACACTGTTATTATTTTTACTGTAAGTCACTTTATTTATTAATACCACTGTTAAAAAAAATACAGCAAACTGTTAAACATTCTTAAAATTCGACAACTTAACTCTTTGACTTTTAAATTAATACTGCCATTAATGTTGTTGTTGTTGTTGTTGTTCGAGAGTATTGTTGTTCAGAGCTTATAATGAATAAATTCTTCTTTCGTAACAGTATGATAGTCTGTGATATCAGAACAGTTCCTTTTTAAAAAAGGAAGCATACATACATACCATTACATCAAGTACAAAACTAATGTAGCTGTACACAATTAGATAGAATATCATATTTTATATAATCTTTCTAAGACTAAAGGTAATATTTTCTATATGATTGATAAGTATCCAAAAGCGTGTTAAGATTATGAAAACAAGAAATTTTGTTTGTAATAAGGAATTGCAGCATTTTAAAATCGAAAGATGTTTGTAAACCTTAAAAAAAGTTTCCAGTTTGCACAATAAAATCATCTTTACATATGAAAAACATTTTTAAATATGAAAATACCTATTTTCATGAACTTTAAATAAATTTATATGTTTCGAAACAAGACATATTTAACAAGGTGATAGGGTAAGGGAGAGGAAATATCTGGAAATTTTTTTTACATGGATTTTGACAGTAATATTTATTTTGTTTTCTCTTAAAATAAAAATTTAAAAAAATGTCTGTTTAATATTAGCTCCGCCTTGTGCTGTCACCTGGTTAAATATACCTAGTTTCGAAAGTTTCCGATTTCCAGAAGTAAAATCATATTTAAATATGAAACACAATTTACTTTTAAAACTTCAATTTCTTTATTATACATATTGATATTCCTTAATTCAGTATCTAATGTTAGCCAAAAGTCAATGAAAAATCGCGAAAAAGTCGTCATGTCGCCAAATCTAAAATTTGATCGCCAAATAATATTGAAAATCGCCAAGTTTGCCGAGAAATAGCCATATCTGGCAACCCAATCTGGGACTTGTTTTTGTCAGCTGATTTAAATCTTTAACATTTCAGTTGATTATTTCCATATGTCAAAGTGTTTTTCTCAAAGAAACATCAATTTGTGTTCAAATGTTATATTTTACTCCACCCCTATTTTTGAAAATTATTTGACGATTACGTCCTCCATCAAATAACCATGTCGCAAACGTTTCACTTAGTGTTTGTTGGGATTCACTACCCACAAATGGCAGCCATTTTTATATTTGCCTACATAGTACGATTTTATGATTGGCTGTTGGAATACAACAAACAGATGTATACAGTGCATAATAACAAGTTTTCGTATTTTTATCCAATGTATAATATAAGTATGTACCAATATTGTCATTTTGATGCCAATAGCAAACATATAAACTAAATTTAAAATTTTTAAGCAAGTATGCTGAGAAAATTTAATAAACAAACTTAAGAGAAAGAAAATTAAATTGCTGTTTCTTTTAGCATTACTTCAAAATTTGCAAACTTATTGAGGGCATCATACAAGTATGTTAAATCCGATTTTCGATTACTATTTTTTAATAATTTAGCACGTAGTTACCAATTATCTTTAAATTATATGAAAACATAATCAAATGAATAACTTTTAATTAGTTAGAAATCAAAATTTTTAAGTTATTGAAGAAAAAGTGTTTGCTTATATATTCTTTATCGTAAAATAAATTTTAGAGTTTTATATCAATTTAGCTTGATAAATATTTTTTATCCACTTATGCAATAAAGCAAACATTTTCTAAGCTTCAGAGCATTTTGCTCAGTTTGATGTTTTTTGAGATATAACTGTGTTGTTTATTTTTTTCCAGACATATTATTTTTTAACAAATTAGTTATTTAGGCTTAAGTTCTTAATTATAAAGAGATAAAGAAAAATTAGATACCAGCAAAGCAGAATGCATTTTCTAGACAGCTACGTCCGTCATCATTACTCTTCGTATCGATCTACCCGGTAGTTTCAATTGTTATTAATTTTCTATTTAAACAAACTTATCAAAGAAATAGAATCTGAGAAATTTTTAATTTTACATTATATTTCATAGAAGATAGAGCTTTTTGAAATTGTTTTACACTTGTAAACTCTATTTTCTTTTTATATTATACTACCAAGCAAACGTTTTTCTTTAATTATATTCTCTATATATTTTCTTTTATTTGAAAATGGTATATAGTATCTGTCTTGCTATTAGCTATCCTTTGGTTAGCAATTAACACAATTAGATATTTTTTATTTTACAAATGTATATTTTTGGTTATTAACACAATAGTGTTAAAGTAAACAATGTCAAAGCCGTGCCCGCTCTGTGAAATTATATGAATTTTATTTTAACTATTTTTGAATTAATAAATTAATTATTTAGGCTTAAGTTCTTAATTATAAAGAGATAAAGAAAAATTAGATACCAGCAAGCAGAATGCCTTTTCTAGACAGCTACGTCCATCATCAGTACTCTTCGTATCGATCTACCCGGTAGTTTCAATTGTTATTAATTTTCTATTTAAACAAACTTATAAAAGAAATAGAATCTGAGAAATTTTTAATTTTTACGTTATATTTCATATTATTTTTTAACCGACTTCAAAAAAAGAAGGAGGTTATCAATTCGTCTGAATGTTGCTTTTTTTTTATGTTTGTGCCTTCAGAACTCGGTCATTTCTGAACCGATTTTAAAAATTTTTGCGCCATTAGAAAGGTTATGGCTACAGAAAAAAATTAAATTAAAGGGTGTCCCCATACAACATACACGTTTTTTACGTGTATTATGAAATTTGTAGGTCACCCATTTAAAATTAGAAAAAAGTGCGTATCACTATAGCTCCCAATAACAAAAAGTAATAAAAAATAAAATTAAAAATTAAAGGGTGACCCCATAGGTGACGTAATTTCACCTTTATGGTCCTATCTTTTGAACCGTTATAGACAAAAACTTGAAAGTTGCACAGAATGTTCGTTACTATGTCTGTTATAATAAGTATAAATATTTAAAATTAAAAATTAAAAGGTGTCCCACTAGTTGGTTTATTTTGATATATATATGGCCAAACTTTTGAACCGTTATAGACAGACAGTTGAAATTTACAAAGAACTTGTATTGCTAAGTCCGCTAAAATAACAAGTGTAAAATATGAATTTGGAAATTAAAGGGTGTCCCAATAGTTAATGTAAAAGTGATATATATGGCCAAACTTTTCAACTGTTATAGATAGACAGTTGAAATGTACAAAGAACCTATATTGCTTAGTCCGCTATTACAACAAGTATAAAATTTTGATAAATTAAAGGGTGTCCCAATTATTGATGTAATTTGACCATTATGTCCTCATCTTTGGAACCGTTATAGACAAACACTTGAAAAATAGACAGAGTGTTCACTACTATGTCTGGTATAACAAGTATAAATATTTAAAATTGGAAATTAAAGGGTGTCCCAATAGTTGATGTAATTTGATGTATATGGACACAAAGTTAAATTTTACAAAGAATCTGTATGACAAAGTTCTCTTTAACAAGTATTTATATTAAAATTTGAATTTAAAGGGTGTCCCAATAGGTGACGTCATTTGATATATATGACCCTATCTTTTAGTTATTGACAAACACTTAACAATTAGACAGAATGTCCATTACTATGTGTGTTAAAATAAGTATAAATATTTAAAATTATAAATTACAGGGTGTCGCAATAGTTAATGTAAAAGTGATATATATGACCAAACTTTTAAGCCGTTACAGACAGACGGTTGAAATTTACAATGAACCTGTATTGCTACGACCGCTATAACAAGTATAAAATTTGAACTCGGAAATTACAGGGTGTCGCAATAGTTAGTGTAACTTTATGTATATAGTCAAACTTTTTATCCGCTGTATACAGACAGTCGTTTGGCATTGGTTTGACCTGAAAAAGCACAGAAACCTGGGGTCTTGTGGCCCTATATACTCCGGAAGTACTGCTCCCCAGGTAGATAATCGACTGATATTTGTTTTAGATTATTGAATTCAAAAATTAGTTTTTTTTTATCTGAATTGACAGTTTGTGCAATGACATTTAAAAAATCCTGCTACAATCTTCCTCGAATATAATATAATCATTGTATAATTACCGTCTTAAAGAAACATGGTTTTAAGTTTGTCTGTTTTGAAGTCGGTTTTTTTTTTGCAAGAATTATTGTTTTTAACTTAATTAACTTCTAAAGAAAACTGAAAAAGTTAATTTTATAAACAGTAGTAGGCTGTAGTTCTTCATACCTCTTGTGTTAGTGTAAAAAAATTAAAATCTTTCTGTTTTCAAACAATTATTAGTATTTTTTGACCTTTTTAATAATTTCATAATTAAGTTTTTAAGCTCTAGGTCTTTTTTATAAAAACGTTTTCAATTAATTTTTATACTCAATATTTCGCTACATCATTGGGTAGCATCGTCAGGAAATAAAAATAGTTTTATATTATTTAATTGAATGAAAATATTTTTATTTACTGGCGATGCTACCCAATGGTATAGCGAAATATTGAATATAAAAATAAATTGAAAATATTTTTATAAAAAAGACCTAGAGCTTAAAAACTTAGTTATAAAATATTTATGTTTTCTTTAAGAATTTCGCCTATTAAAAAATTACTAAAAATTATAAATATGAATTCGAGTCTAACTAAAAAGTGTTTTGTTTTTATTTCTTTCGTTCAACACTGTCTTTAATAGATGTTTGATGGGTAGGCTTGACGAGCACTTTCTGTGTCAGAACATTAAAATCAAGCCTTGGATAGTACTCTCCTTATTTGATTATAATGATTATTTGACTATAATGATAACGGTTCAACAAATAAAATAAATAGGTAGGTATAATGTTAAAATATTATAAATAATTAAACAAAATTAATTTAATTATATTTTTAGCGATACGTCATATTTTATGGTAAATTCACTGAAAATTATTATTGTAGGCATAGGCCACTTCTTTAGTTAATTTGCTGTTTGAAAAGTCAGCTCCTCCAATTGAGAATTAAGCCAACTAAAAAATGTAAAAGCCTCAACAAAAATCAGAGTACTATTATGTTTTCTTTATAACTATTTTACAGAGGAAAATGAATGAATGCAGTTGTGATATATAGAAAAAAACAACTGCTACGTTTTCGTTTATTTCAGATTATTAAGTAATAGCCCCTAAGTACCGCGACCCAAAAGATCTGTTGTACAGCCTTTGTATTCACCAAATAAACTTTTACTACGAGAGTTTATTCTTATCCCCTGGAGGCAATATGGAGCCTTCTAGGAAGATATATGTTTGTTTATTGCAAAAAAATAATACATACATATACACATAAATATGTTGATTAAGTGATGGGTTCTGGTTGAAATCAACTTTGCCAAGAAGACAGAAGAGCTACACAAAAATTTAAGCTACTAATGTGTTAGGTATAGTTTTTAAAATTTCTCTATTGCACTGAGTATGGTGAAGATATTATCAAAAAAGGAAACTGTCAAGTTTTTTTCTATTTTTGAATTTTTATTTTTGTATTTTATTATTACTTTTACTTCGTTGCATTGAAAACCAAACGGTCAGAGAAAAACTGTAGATGGCAAAAAATTGGAATTTCACTAAGTAATCGAAATTTCTGCAAAATATCACATTTTCACAAAAAAAGTTATTAAAACCGACAACCCTTAAGAAAAACAAAATATATAGAACTATCGAAAAAATCAATTTTTTTACCCAGGAATTACCAAAAAAATAAATTATAAACAAAGCATGCGAAATTAAAGAACAAGTGCTTAAGTCGTCTTAAGAAAAATTTAAGTAGCTGGCACTTTTATAATCTCTGTACTCCAAAGTAGCCATGTGCAAAGATTCAATTATTTTATACCATTTTTCAGAAAGTTATAGCGAAATGACTTTCTGTTTATCTTTTTTCAAAGTCTAAACACATTAAGAAGTAAGCGTATTTTTGGTAGATATATGCAATTTAAAAAAATTAATTTTTAAGTTTAAAATTGCTCTTTTTATTGCCATAGATGTTTTGGCCATATTTAATTAATATGAATTAATTTTTACTTTTTTTTTAGAAAAAAAAAAAAAAATCAAAAATTCAACAAAAAATTTACTATTGAGTCATTTAAGTTATAATTGTACAAGCGCATTAAAGGGAATACAGTAGGCTTTTTGTGGCAACATAATAATAAATTAGATAAGAGATTCTATTACGAATCTTCCATATGGAAAGGTATGTTTTTTGTGGACCCGGAGCAACTTAAGCATTTTAGGAAATGAGAAAAAATCTTAGCGAAGGATTCTTTAAGACAGAATATATCAACAGAATTTTAGTGTCAATATTCAGATTATAAACGACAGATTCTGAAATATATATTCGATCTCTGGAATAATTCATGGCAAGGTAATAAAACTACTAAATTTTTAAAAAACATAAAGATAGAAATTAAATTTAAGAAAACTATATTAGCAAAAACAGATTTTGTTAAACTTAACAGGCCTAAAATAGGCCATTGTTTATTTTCCCATGAACGTTTAATTAAGAATATTCAACCTCCAATTTGCGAATGTGGCAAAACGCTAAATGTTTGTCACATATTTAATGAATGTAATCTTTTACAAACAAACCGAGCATCATAGTATAAGATTTGTGGTATTGAAATGCTTTCAAAAGAACATGAATTTAAAAACATTTCTTGATTTAAATCTAGAATCTATATGTTTATTTATAATTGAATTAGATTAAAAAAAAAAAATTATTTGTCAAATGGCCTATAATAAATAAATAAAAAATTGTACAAGAAAAACAAAAAATAATTATTATTAAAAATTTAAAAGTACGCAAAAAACCAAGTTTCGCAAAAGTCACATTTTTACCCAAAAATCACAAAATTATTAAATTATAATAATTCAGGCACTGGAATTTTGTGTTGTCCCGCGTTTTATCTCTGTTTAAGTTCAAAATATAAGATATATTTTTGGTCTAAAATTCGAATCATATTGTAAGGCAATATATCTCATTACTACAGCGAAGTATATATAAGATTCGGCAGGGGCGAATAAATCATTCTTTCTTGTTATTGTTATAACTACAGATTATTATTATTAGTGTTAAGGGAAATTAATTTAACTACCATCGAAATACTTTTGGATCGAATTGTATATAAAACTAGCTGACCCCGTCCGCGTTGCTGGCCCTAAGCAAACATTAGTGTTGTATTACCACACGATTTAAATTGAGCTTTTAACGAAATTTACGGCCTTTAAATAAAAATTCATGGAATACCTATCATAATGTTTTTTTTACAGAATAACTTACATATGGTGTAGATATGGGCAAATTGGAAATTATATTTATTTATTACTGCATCTTAAGGCTAGCGGATAGACTATGTTTTTTGTTTTTTTATTTGGTGTAAAAACGTATAAATTTTTTGGCGTGCCAACTCGGGAGCAAGGCACATACAACTGACCGTGTGAAAAACATGAATTTTACAAAATTAAGCCAGCAATAGTCAAAGATTGGCCTTGTGCTTTGTTGAGGGTAATAGCAAAGGCAAGACGCAAAGGGAACAGGAGCCGCTTGAATTGGAATGGTAAATCGTTGGAAATCATCGGAATTCGTGGAATAAGTATGTCTTGGCCTTTGAATCTGTCATCGTTGATTGTTGCCTCGATTAAAATTGTTGAACAATTTTTAATGTTCAATCTGGTTCCGTTGCATGGTGCGTTTAAGTTGCGAATAAAATTTACCGGTGATCCAACCTTTAATGTTAGTACGTGCGGTGGCATTCCGGGAGGTTCCGGGCGGCTTTAAAAGAAATAAAATTAAATTAAAAAAGCAAAAAAAAAAAAATATTCATATGGTGGTGCAATATGAAAAATGGATTTTGCAACGCCCCTCCGTCCGCAGACCGAAAATCAAAAATCAGACTTCACAGTGTCACCCGCCTGAATATTCTGAAGCTTCCCTGAAAATTTCATCAAAATCGGCCCAGCCGCTTTGGAGTTCATATGTTACATAAATACACAGATCCTGTTTTATATATATATATATATATATATATATATATTTAAATTAAGTAAAATGCTGCAAAACCTTTGTATATAATCATACTAGCCATCCCCGGTGCGCTTCGCTACACCCATCCACAAAAAATACAATAAACTCTTGGAAGAATAGTATGCTCAACCTCTAATCGAAAACGCACGCTATTCTCACATCAAAAATGTTTTAGTTTATATGTAAGGTACGACGTCTACTGTTCCCAACCAATCTGTTTTTTGCTCGACTATACATATTAACACGATAATAATTTTTAATTTTTATGGGAGGTATCACTATCCCAATCCAGTCAGTATTTTACTACACTATGCACAATACTCTGAGGGTTACTTGTGCAAAGTTCACAAGGCTCCATCTATTGTAGTTCTCCAGGTACACGATAATAATTTTTCATGGTTACTCATGCAAAGTTTCAAGACGTTATCTATTGTAGTTCGCCAGGAACACGAAAATAATTTTTCACTTTATATGGGCGCTACCACGCCTACTATTCCAATTAAGTCTGTGTTTAGCTACGTACATGGTACGTTAATATGATGGTTACTTGTGCGAAATTCCTAGGCGCTACCTATGGTAGTTCTCTAGATACACGATAATAATTTATCATTTTGTATGGGAGGTACCACGCCCACTATTCCAATCCAGTCTATCTTTCTCTAAACTATGCATGTTAATATAGAGTTTTCTGTTGGAAAATTTCATGGCGCTAACTGTTACCGTTACCAAGATATACGATGATAAATATTTACGTTGTATGGGAGGAACCACGCCCAATATTCCAATTCAGTCTGTGTTTCGCTAAACTATTACCGTTAATGTATAGGTTACGGGCGCCAAATTTCAAGACGCTACCTATTACTGTTACCCAGATATACGATGATTAATATTTACTTTGTATGGGAGGTGCCACGCCCACGTCGAATATCAAAAACATAAGTACCCGATTTTACCATCCGTATATCCAATAATAAACTGTGAAAATTTCAGAAAGATCGGTTCACTCGTGTAGGCAGCTATAGCTTTCCGACAAACAAACGAACATACAAACAAACAAAGAAATAAACAAACAAACAAACAAACATACAAACAAACACATTTTGTACTTTATATATATATATAGATAAATAGATAGATAGATAGATAGATAGATAGATAGATAGATAGATAGATAGATAGATAGATAGATACAGTTAATTTATTAATTAAAAAATATTTTTAAAAAGTTCTACAAAGGTTGATTAATTTAGTTAGTCGAAATCTCTATAAAATTAGAAAACTTAATTTATTAAGGCCCATTCTAATAACTTGCCAATAGCTAAAGTTAGGATTTTGTCGGAGATATAAGTAGTTTTTGTCAATATAAGTAGGCTAACTGTCACGTACTGTAAAGGCAAGTTATAGTAACGAACCTTACCCTCTTATTATACCGAATCACTAGTTATCTCTCCTATAAAATCCTTACTTTAGCTATTGGCATGTTATAATAATGGGCCTAAGAATATTTTTAATTGCCTTTAAGCTGAAAACATATAAAGGAGGCTTTTGTATTATTTTTTATAAATAAAAAAAATACTCTAAATAATAAACATATCCAGCCTTGGCAAAAATTCAAAAAGCATACACTCACATACTCTTTGTCTCCATATAACGGGTTTCATCTTTACATTCATTGGTTGTTATTATGTTATTAATGGCGGGTGTGTACTTACTTCTCACTCTTGTTATTGTTGCTTTTAGTTGAACAAAGAAGAAACGTTAAGTAGATTTTTGTGGTGTTTCTGTTTGTGTATTCTAACTGCTGCTTGCTTGTTGTTGGCTCAGCCTTTTACAGTTGCTTTTAATTTACAGCATTCATTTTGCTTGTGTTTAGGAATTTCTCAATCAGTTGTTTGGATGTGCTGACAAATTGTACACACACGCACGCGTCGTATTCGTATTTACTTTTATAAGAATTCTTTTTTTAGTCTCTTTCATTGTATTCATTTTAAGGTGTTTTAATTTGGGTAATTAAATGAACAAAAAAAGAAAAAACATTGATTGAATTAATTTGACACTTTTGTCATGCAGAAGAAGAACACACAAACCATAATTGCAAGTGGAAGTACCTACATACCTATTAGTTTAAATTCTTAAGTGAGTTTTTAGTGGTTTAATTATTGTGTTTGTTTTCGTTTAACTAAATGTTGAGTGGATTTCAAGTGTCGCTTTATTATTAAAACATTTTCAATGATATTTTTAGTGCCAATAAAAAAATTAATAAAGCACATCCCTATGTACATATAAATAAATAAAAGTAAAAAAGTTATTAATAATATGTTGCAACATCAACAGCAGTCATCACAATTATCTCAAGGTTATTATGATTATAACCAACCTAGTCCAGGAAGTATAACAAATACCGATTCATTAAACACTACTCCATTTTCTGTAAAGGATATTTTAAATATGGTTAATCAAAATGAAGGTTATGAATACGGCACTATAGAAAGGTAAGTAGATATCTATTGTTATACCTATTAGTATTAAAAAAAAGTAAACTATATTAGCAGCATACCTAAACGCCTTTTTTTGGGGTAGGCTGTAGCAGTTTTGGGAAAAAATTACATTCCTTTTATTTTCTTCATCAACTCACAAATCTTGTAGATTTTAAAACATAGTTCTTCTGAGCAAATACCTATCATTCTAAGCTAGATTGTTTTCGGTGTCTATGTTTGAAAATGGATCCTGGCGCCTTATTGAGCAAAGTCAAGTTATTTGTTTAAGTATAGACAGTTTAGTACAAGCTAGCTAGTGAAGGCCGGGGCACATAGAAGCCGTCATACATTATACTTTGACGTATTCAACTGAAATCAAAGTAACGACGGAAGAGGTTGACAAAATGAGTACTTTGTTGATGGAAAGGAAACACTTCAAAAGCTTGTTCTGCCAAGGCATATTTAACCAGGTGACTGCACAAGGCGGAGCTAATATTAAAGTTTGATATTAATTGTATTTTAAGAGAGAATAAAATAAATATTACTGTCAAAATTCATATACAAAAAAATTCAGAAATTTTTTTGCAGATATTTCCTCTCCCTTACACTATCACCTTGTCAAATATTGATAGCTATCAAACTGCTCAACGTACATCAAAAGTTAAAAGTTGACCAATTTTCGTACTTTGCGTTGACGGATACCTACTGCTTGTGACAACGCTCATAAGAAAGCCTGTATTTCAACTTTCTTGTCCATTGAAAATGACGACGTTTGACGGATTCTATGTGCCCCGGCCTTAATAAAACTTTAGATTTTACCGATGATTCAGATTTTTCCCTTCTTTTGCTTCTTTTTTATTTGGTTCAACTTCTTCATCAGACTTCGTAAAACAGTAAGAAGTTAAAGAGATTTTATTAAAACAAACAATCTGGAGGCTAAATATGACTAAGCTTTCCCAGAGCTATCCTATGTTAGCCTTGGCGTAGAAAGGCCGCAAAATTTTCTTTTTAGACATTTTTATCCAATAAAAATTAGTTTTGCCCCCCATAAAAAACATATTTATCTACGCTAATGATCAGAATTATTTAATGAAAACTAAAATTAATTGTAAAATTTTGTGGGAGACATTCGAATATAAAATTTTGTTTTACATTGATGACACCATCTGTCGAGTCGAATATGTTAGGTCTGAGATCAAGAGTATACAATGAAGTCGGTTTTATACAATACCTAGTTCGTTTTTTGAATATAAAGATCTTTTTATATTTTAAATTTCATTTAGTCTCAAAAAATGCCCGTTTTCTTTTCTTCCCGCTGGAATCGCGTTGTAAAAGGAGTCATAGCCTATTGCATCACTCGACAATGACCATTCCAGAATCATTGGGAATATTACAAGCAATATTGGCGTAGAAAGACCATTCTGGGGGGTGAAATTCTTCCTCGACTTAATTTTGTTTCATAAAATTATTACTCAATAAAAATGGATTTTGCCCCCTAGAAAATAGGTCCTCCTACGCCAATGACAAGTAACAATTTTCACATATGTAAAAGCACTTCATAAAAGGTAATTCAATTTAGTACTAAATGATCTAAAGCAAAAATACGTTGAAAAGAGATATGTCTGAAATGCTGCTCGAGCATCACAAGACGAAGCGTTTCTGCTGAGACAAAGCAATCAGATCACGGGAGAACAGCACCGAATACAATAAATTCGTTTAAAGAGAATATTAAATAAAAAACTGTCAGAATTGGTGACCAGATATATAATGATTATATATAATGATATTGTGGAACAAGATTAACGTGAGTACCTGCCTACTCGGCCTAACCTCACGGTGGTCTTACCACTGAGTGAAACTTAGGCGTAGACTAGCGCCCCCATTGTGTAGTAGAACAACACTTTACGATTGCCACCAATCGCTTTTTGTTGATACAGTTACAGTCACAGTCACAATGATTATATATGTATATATATATAATTATTATTTACTTTGAATGGAAGATGCCCCTCCCACCGTTGCAATCCCGCCCATTTTTCCTTGACGAATGAAGATATAAGTTAATTATACAAAATTAATTAATAAATAATTTATAATCATACGTTTTGCCACATAAATGTGTGATGTGGGTAACGCGCTATAAAAACTTTAATCCAATAATTTCAACAAAGTTAAGAATTTCGGACAAAATCCAATTAATTTATAAATAAGGATTTTCTTCTCCTATTTAAATATTAATTAATTTAAAGGAAAATAGTCAAGCTTGAGACCAGTTTTTATACTTTACCATACGTAGTATAAGGTAAAGTATAGTAATCATGAAAAAAATCGAGGTCGGGATTTTGACGGATTTATACGTTTAGAGGTCTCCTGAATCCATTTTGACTATTTTCGCGATGATGTCTGTTGGTGGGTGTGTGGGTGGGTGTGTATGCCACTATTTTTGTACAGGTCATACCGTTTGACATATCAAAATGAAATTTAGTATATGCCTTTGGTATGCGGAGATGAAGAGCTGTATAGTTTTTGGACATAATCGGGAGGGCGCAAGGGGCAGTTTCCTTACCCCCATATTTTGGTCTACAGGTCATACCGTACGACATTTTAAAACGAAATTTAGTGTGTACCTTTGGTTTATGGAGATGAAGACCTGTATACATTTTGTGCATAATAGGGAAGGGGCAAGGGGTAGTTTACTTACTCCCAAATTTTGTAAACGCTCTACAGGTCATACCGCATGACATATCAAAATGAAATTCAGTATGTGCCTTTGGTTTATGGAGATGAAGAGCTGTATAAATTTTGGCCATTTCGGGAAGGGGCAAGGCGTAGTTTACCTAACACCCCAAACCGAAAATAATTAATATTTCGATTCGAATATACTTTGAACTTTTATTCTTTATGTAATATATCCATAAAAATATCTGTTACCATTGGGTATGGTAAAGTTGAGTGTAGGCCACTCCAGTTTTATTTAATATTTTTATTATAATACATTTATTTTTTCTTTCAATATATCGATAAACATTGGATATCATTATCAAAGGTGATAGAAACAATATTAAGCCGCTTGCATGATTTTCCGTTATATGACGTAGTCTGTCCGTTGTAAAGGTTAACAAGTCAGTATTCAGCAAATAATATCGTCAGAAAACGGTATATAATATGAAATAATTGGTGACCATGCAATTAAAATTACAATTGTTTTTTTTTTTTTTTGAAAGTGGTATAAGTCCACTTATACAAAAAAAAACCTAGTTAATGGTTTATTGAGCTATACACACCTTCTCTTTATATTTACAATTACAATTTCAATAGAGTTCTATTTTGACATAAAATAAACAAAAACAATTTTGCTTTACAATGCTATCGCATAAATATTTCTTTTAAAAGATGAATAAGTCCATTCCTAATAAATAAAAAGATAAATAAAACAACTTTCTTTTTGCAATCATTATTGACCATTGCTACTTCAGCGCAAGCTGCTCTTTAGCAGATATTACTAAAGTCCGTTTTACACTATAATGCTGTGTATTAAGATTTGCATTGGATTTTGTAAGAAATAATTCAAATGAGAATTACTGTAATTGCTGTGCTGACTGTAAAAGAGAACTAAGTTTAAAATATATTTTTTTTTATTTAAAGATCTTAACGAAGTAATTTTAATTTTTGTATCTATACATATAATAAAATAGTAATTGTCTTTTTTGTAAAAACTAATGAATGGATTTTAACAAAATTTTGTGAGGAGGTACCTTTGTATCCTTATTCCAATATAGGATACTTCTTTTCAGCAAAAATATCTTATTTTCAAGAGGTGGTGGAGAAAAAGCAGTGAAAGTACGACGATTTTTTTTTACGATTTAAAATGTACTGCATACTTTAAGACATCTTTTATTATTGAAAACAGTATATTTAGAGCAATGTAGCGCAGTAGATGGCGCTGTTTTAAAATAATGAGTAACTCATTTCCTGACTGTCTTTAACAGAGCTATTCAATAATTTTTAGAATTTTAGAATTTTATATAAATTTTAGAATTTTATCCAGGGATGGGTTTCTTTATATAAAGTAAATACATAAGAAACCTAAAATTTGATGTGGATTACTTTCAATGTAAAATCGAACAAAATATTGTTAGGACGCACACAACGTATGTGGGCTAGTTTTTAATATATATAAGTGAAATAAACTCTTAAGAAACTTGGGTATTCGTGTATATAAATGACTTTATTTTAACTATTACTTTTTACATAAAAATCCATTTCATTTTCATTTCATTGTTTTTATTTCTAGTAGGTATTATGTTATTTTTGGAAGTGGTTTAAGTCCATGTGGAGCTAAAAAAAACGTTTATTTTGTCCAATAATTTTAGTAATTATTATTTCACAATAAAATTTAAAAGTGGTATAGTGTAAAAATCATTCATTGAATTGATTAAAGTTGGCTTATATTTTTAAATTGATTAAAACGCAAACCCTTAAATATCTCAATATATGAAAATAATTCTTGCAAAAAAAAAAACGACTACAAAACAAATATATATGCGCATCATTTCTTAACTAAAAATTTAAAAGGAAGTAATCTGTAAGAAATAGTACTCAAATCAAATACTTTTATACTTGTTGCTCTAACGGACTTGTTGCTCTAACTGTACATTCAAATGTCTATCCATAACGGTTCAGCAGATAAAGCCACATACGACAAATTACCTCAGATATGAGGACACCCTTTATTTTTTACACTTATTATTACTGACACAGCAATCAAAAGTAACGGTTCCAAAGATATGGCCATATAGGTTAAACAATATCACCTAGGGGACACCCTTTAATGTAAAATTTTAAATTAAACACTTATTTTAAAGGATAGATTTTTAGTCAACTTCAATTGTCTGTCTAAAACGGTTAAAAAGTTTGGCCATATGCATCAGTTTACATCAACTATTGAGACACCCTTTATAACTTTAAATATATATAAATGTTATTATACGGGACATAGTAGTGGAGATTCTGTCTAATTTTCAAGTGTTTGTCTATAACGGTTCAAAAGATAGGGCTAGATAGGTAAAATTTTATCATTTAAGGGGACACCCTTTAGTTTCCAAATTTAAATAATATACTTGATGTTATAAAGGACTTAGATATACAGGTTCTTTGTAAATTTCAACCGTCTCTCTGTTACGGTTCAAAAGTTTTGCAATATACATCAAATTACATCAACTATTGGGACACCCTTTAACTTCTAATAATAAATATTTAATTTCTGATTATAAATATTGGACATTCTGTCCAATTTTCAAATGATTGTCTACATTGGTTCGAATGGTTCATATATTTAAATTGACGTCACATATGGGGACACCCTTTAATTTTTAAGTTTATTTTTTTTATTAATTTCAGTTATTGGCAGCTATAGTGATATGCAGTTTTTTTAAATTTTAAAAGGGTGCCCTTTACGGTTCATAATACACGTAAAAAACACGTATGTTGTATGGGGACACCCTTTAATTTTCAAAATTCTGAACTTTTAAAATGGGACCAATCTGTAAGCATTTCCTTTCTAATAAAGAAAAAATTTTTAAAATCGGTTCAGAAATGCCTGAGTTCTGCGGGCACAAACATAAAAAAAGCAACATTCAGACGAATTGATAACCGCCTTCTTTTTTTGAAGTCGGTTAAAAATGACTTATACTGCTTTCAAAAAAACTAGTTTAATTATTAACCAATCACAATCATTTATCATTTTGACAAAAGACGTCTCAGAGGTTTCACATTAAATACCCGTATAGTTTATAACGCAAGTTTTGAAAATATTTAAATATTTTTTTGCTGCACTGTAAATAATAATTATTGTAATTATTAATATGCACTGTGCATATTAATAATTTATTTTCTCAAAAATTCAATTATATACATATCGAGTAAAAAAAATAATTTTTAAAACCTATATTTACATTCTCCAAAATACTTGCTTACAGTGCCTGCGAAATTCTAAATTATTAACTGGGAGGTATTATAACAGTTAATAAGAAAACAATGCAGATGAGTTTATGTATTATTTTTCCTAACAAATCTTCTCAAAAAGTTAATATTTATCTAATGCTAAGCCAGTAGATCTACACGACTGCATAAATACAAATTATTATTATTTTTCCTTAAAACCCAGATGATCTAGTTATTTTCTTATTTACTCGTGTACCTACATATAAAAACGCCTTTTTTAAAAGTTCTCAAAAGGCAATGAGACATCAAACCAGAAATAACAATTCAACAGACAGGGCATTTAAGGTTTTGAAAAAAAAAAAAACACACGAAGAAGAGACACAAAATTCCAAAGAATAATATTATTTGCTTAAAAAAATTAAGAAACAAAAAAGAATTAATAAATATTCAAGAATAACAATAATAACAGAAAAAAAATATGAAATCCTATAAAAACATGATGACAGGCAAACTTACACATCATTTCAGAGACAAAATCTCGTACCTAGATACACTCACGTGTTTGTATTTAAAATATATAGGTATGTGAATGTACAGTTGCGAGCAAAAAAAAATAAAAAACTCAGGATCATATGATATGTTTTAAAATAAAGACAGGCAATTCATATCTTTTTTTGGCGTATTATTATTTTTTTTATTAAAGTATGCAAAATACAAACTTTCTGTTTTGCTACTTCGTTACCGTCCTGGCAATACTTTATTCGCAGACTTTTATTTTTACAGTGATGCAGATATGGTTTATGTTTTTTTCTTTATATAGAGGTACCCATCCCTGGGTAATTACTCAGAATGTTGCAACATACATTTATATAAAATTCCAAAATTTATATAAAATTCTAAAATTATATAAATTTAATTTTAAAATTAGTTCTGTAAAAAGTGTCTAAATTTTCCCGCTTACAAAAATAAAAGGTGATGCCAAGTTTTTAGTACCGTTAAATCGGTAAAATCGCGCACTTTCAACTTTTTATCTCTACTTTCTTTTGGAAATGGAATATTTTACGGGGAAAAAAGTAGTCTTAAGTCTAGTTTAACGAAGCTTCTCCAATAAAAAAAAGTATTCAGTGTATCTGCATCTGAACTTCTCATCAACTATAATTGTGCACCACATTTTTACACTTATTAAGGAAATTTGAAAGCTTTTGAAAATATCTTTCAGGTGGTGTTCAAATTAAACAAAAATGAACCCATTAAGAACCGATGACTTTTTTTATGTAAATTTGTATATAGTACGTAGGAAATCGTTAGTAACCGAAGCCAGTGTTAATCATACCATAGAGAAGAAAATCCTTGAGCCCTGCCAAAGGCCGGCTATGCAAAAAATCTTTAGTAAATGAAAGTGTTGGTCTTACCATAGGAGAGAAAATCTTGCGCCCTGCCGAAGTCCGGCTATGCAGGAAAACTGTAGTAAGCGAAGCCGGTGTTGGTCATACCATAGAAGAGAAAAGCCTTGCGCCTGGCCAAAGGCCGGCTATGCAGGAAAACTGTAGTAAGCGAAGCCGGTGTTGGTCATACCATAGAAGAGAAAAGCTTTGCGCCCAGCCAAAGGCCGACTATGCAGAAAATCTTTAGTAAGCGAAGCCAGTGTCGCTCATATCATAGAGGAGAAAATCCTTGCGACCGCCCGAAGGACGGCTATGCGTAACATTTTAACAAGGCGAGAGTTTTATTTCTTACTAGCTGTGCCCGTCACGTCGTGGGCGTCCTGACAATATTTTGCTCGATTTCCACACCAACTGTAAGACAACAAAGTAAAATACAAAGTAAAAATACAAATCAAATGCAAATTTTATTCAATTGATGCCTAATGTGGCGCAACAGTTTTTAAGATATCCCAGTTTTAAACCGAAAATGCCAATACCTTTAAACCTGAAATTGCGTTTTTTCACTGCTTTTGCTCCACTTTCTCTTGGAAATGAGATTTTTTGCGGAAAAAAGCATCCTATATTGGAAACAGAATGCTAAGGTACCTCCTCACAAAATTTTGTTAAAATCCTTTCAGTTATTTTTACGTGATGCGAACACGAATGAAAAGCACACAGACACACAGACACACAGACGTAAATGAGTTACTATTTTATTATATATATAGATTATATTTTTCTTTATTAGTAAATTTAATATTTTTCATCACGTTTTACTGTACTTAAAAGTGTAGTAATTTAAAGAATCAAAAAAATGACCTTAATCGGTAATTTTTTTATTTTATTCTTATTTTTTAATTCTCTATCACCCTGTATATTTTTTTTCTGATTGGAGAAGCTTCGCTAAACTAGATTTGTTCCTAAAAGTAACCTATTTTTGAACCGAGGTACAATCGTTTTATTTAAATTCATCCAGTACGGACGGACCGACAGCTCTAGAACAAGGGAAATCCATGTGTAAAATTAGACAGCTCTTTAGGTTCAATTAATCTATTACAAACTGCAGCACAATTTTACTTTTTTCATAATATTTATAAGGTCTTTAATTATAGTTATACTACTACAGTAGTTTATAATCTTTTAGGTAAAAAATTTAATGTAAAGGGTGACGTCCAATTTTGGATCACTTTTTCAAGTACTGCTGGCCGTATATCACGAATAACACGAACAATGTTGGCCTCCAAAGCGTCAAATGTTACTGGTTTATCAGCATAAACCAGTGACTTCACGTAGCCCCACAGGAAGTAATCGAGAGGTGTCAAATCGCACGACCTTGTAGGCCAATTGACAGGTCCATTTATCGAAATTACCTTATCGCCAAGTTTTGATTTCAATAACTCAATGTTGCGGTCGCCGTATGGCACGTAGCGCCATCTTGTTGAAACCACAATTCGTCCGGATCAAAGTTATCCATATTTAAATAAAAAAAAAAAATCATTAATCATGGTGCGATAACGATCTCCCTTGACCGTAACGGCCTCATCTTTGAAGAAATAAGGTCCGATGATGCCACCAGCGTGTAAACCACACCAAACGGTGCATTTTTCTGGATGCAATGGAGTCTGTAGGGTATGTTGTGGATTCATCTCACTCCATATGCGGCAATTTTGCTTATTAACAAACCCGTTAAGCCAAAAATGAGCCTCATCGGTGAACACAATTTGGCGATAAAACCACGGGTCAGTCACTAACTGCTCTAGAGCCCAATCGGCGAAAGAACGACGCATATAATGGTCTCGTGGCTTTAATTCCTGTACAAGCTGCATCTTATACGGGTATAGGCCAAGATCTTTGCGTGAAATTTCCCACGTAGTGCACAGACAATTCCTGCGACCGACGACGAATCGACAAATTTGGATCTTCTTCGATACTTTCGTTTACAGCATCGATATTCTCTTCAGTACGCACATTCCTTCGACGTGTTGGTGTTATTGCATCCTCTAGAGAGTAAGTGGTACGCAATCATCGACAGTTCGACGGATGGCTTAAGAAACATCAATGACAATTGTTAAAAGTTTCTCAAATAGTTTTGACATATTTACTAATAGGGTTATAGGTCTATAAGATTCTTCATTTGTGTGTCTCGGTAATAAGGCGCAAATTGACATTAACAAAAGAATATAAATAATTTAATAGAATCTTTTTTACTTCTTTTGTTGGCACTGGAAGTTGCTTCTATAGACTAGTGCTGACAATTTCAACTATTTTTAATTACGAGATACTACTTAATACTTATTATTCATCAATCCGGACATTTATATCGCCACAAAAAAGTTTAATATAAAAGAAAAAATAAAAAATAAAAAATAACAAGAGTAATTGGATACCGCTATTGTCATAAAGACACACTTAGATATCATCTAGCCTAAGGTTGCATTTTTGCTAGCAACTGTATGAACATATGTACATATAAAAGTTTATACATATGTATGTATGTATATACAGATATACGAAGAAGAAAGGATGTCAGTCAGTCAAAAAAGAAAAAAGACAAAAATTAAATACATCTCACATCTCACACACCAACAAATTAATATTCATTTGTAAACGTGGTTTTTTCTGTTGGTTAAATTTTGTTTATTTTAAATATTTTTGTCAAATCATTATGAGAGAATTATAATTTCATGATCTTTAATAAAACAAAAAGAAGAAAAAAAAGCATTAGATAAACATTACCAAAAAATAAGAAATAAATACAGTGCGGGTCATTGGTTTAAGGGATTGTTAAGGGATGTTAAAAATAAATTACATTTTTTTGTTACATATTAAAACCAAAACTCTTGTTTAGTTTTGTATAACAAACGATTAAGTAAAGTATGTTCACAGTTTTGAAAGTAATTGCTAATTTTAACACACATTCTTGGGTACGGGTTGGCGTAAATACAAAATACGAAAATATTAAAGCTTAAGAGGAATATTTGTATGTAGTACCTATTGGGATAAATGAGGGCTATAAGTTCTTGGATTAGAAACTGAGAATCAATAATTCTGTTTATTAAATCTGTACATATCGCACTTGTTCGTCTTAAGAGAGTCAACTCTAAATTTAAAAATTTTCAGTAAAGGAAAAAACCTGTTTTTGTTGAAGTGAAAATTTCTTTAGGCACGTTGAGCACTTTTTGATTGAAAAAAAAAAAAAAAAATTATTGAACTCAACAAGCGTAACCGTCGTCACCATTACCATAATCTGTGTATAGAAACCATAACGTTGGTTTTTATTCACAGGTCGGCTCGTTTTGGTTGAAGATAAATGATTGAACTCATATCATCGTCACCATCGTCACCCAACATTGATTTCTATACATAGGTCTGCTCGTTTTGGTTGAAGAAAAATGATTGAATTCGCATCATCGCCACCTAATATTGGTTTCTATACATATGTAGGTCTGCTCGTTTTGGTTGCAGAAAAATGATTTAACTCACATCATCGCCAACTAACGTTGGTTTCAATACATAGGTCTGCTCGTTTTGGTTGAAGAAAATGATTGAACTCGCATCATCGTCACCTAACATTGGTCTCTATATATAGGCCTGCTCGTTTTGGGAAAAAAAATATAGAACTCGCATCATCGTCACCAGCGTTACCTAACATTGCTCTTTATACACAGGTCTGCTTGTTTTTGTTAAAGAAAAATTATTGAATTCGCATCATCGTCACCTAACATTGGTCTCTATACATAGGTCTGCTCGTTTTGGTTGAAGAAAAATGATTGAACTCGCATAATCGTCACCTAACATTGGTCTCTAAATATAGGTCTGCTCGTTTTGGGAAAAAAAATATAGAACTCGCATCATCGTCACCAGCGTTACCTAACATTGCTCTTTATACACAGGTCTGCTTGTTTTTGTTAAAGAAAAATTATTGAATTCGCATCATCGTCACCTAACATTGGTCTCTATACATAGGTCTGCTCGTTTTGGTTGAAGAAAAATGATTGAACTCGCATCATCGTCACCTAACATTGGTCTGCTCGATTTGGTTGAAGAAAAATGATTGAACTCGCATTATTGTCACTATCGTCACCTAACATTGGTCTCTATACACAGGTATAGAGACTCACATCATCGTCGTCATCGTCACCTAACATTGGTTGCTATTCATATGTCTGCTCGTTTTGGTTGAAGATGAATTATTGAAGTCGCATCATTGGATAAGGGCATAATTTTTTAAAATTGACATATGTACCTTTGACATTCTTTGTTGTACATAATTATTTTTTATAGAGTCCTAAAAAAGTTTAACTTGAGAAAAGTTTAATATTGAATTTGTATTTTTAAATAACTGTTTTTATTATTGTCTTAAAACCAAAAACCAATTTTTCATAAACCCACTTAAACTTATACTCATGACTATTTAAACTAAAATAACATTGGGCGCCCAAGGTAGTTCATGTTCATTACAAAAACACACAAAATACAAAAAAAGCAAAAAATAAAAGAGATGACCAGTTTTTTTGTATGAATACTCGCTTTGTAGCCTTTTGCTGTTTTTCAACTGTTTAACATGTGTGTAAATAGTATTTCTTTGTCTGTCCATTCAATTTGATGGTCATAAGAAAGTTACGTTTCAGTTTTAAATTGTAAATATCAATATGTGCGACTGATGGCTGAATGTGTCTGTCTTAAATTCATTTAAATTTAATTTTCACAAAATAATGACTTGTAGATGAACCATAAAATGATGTCACAGTAAGAGGCAAATAAAATTTCAAACACTATTTTTTCCTTCCTTTCTTAAAGACACATGACATCACATGTGGGCGCTTATGCAATACATCTAGACATGTGAAAGTATTTAATATATAGCATGACCGCCCAGTAGGAAGTAAAGGATGTGCATTAAGACGACCTACCTAAATTTAATTTAACTAAAATCATTTTGTTTTTTTGTTTTATTTTTACAGTCCCAACCAAACACTGTCCTCATCCTATGCTATGGAGTATGATGCACGTGTTTATGAAGCTCAAAACTCATTAGCCAGCATGGTAACACATCATGGTCATCATATACCCCATGTAGCAGCCGCCTCACATTTCTATCCAGGTTATCAGGACTATACAGGGCCTTTGCACACACACGCGCCACCTCCACCACCACCTCCTCCTCCTCCTCATCACCACCATCATCATCATCATGTAACACCACCAACACATCAATCCTTTCAAGGCTACAATGCGAGTCATCAGTATTTTATGCCTCCGAGCGCCACATATCAACCTCCCAGCTATGCAACACAAACTGCTCCCTCACAATCACTTTATAGTTACGCTGGTTATGTCGCTACTGATGCCTACAACAATACCAATACAGCTCAGCAATGTGTATCGCTGACACACCCCTCCACCACCGCTTCCACTCACATAGGTTTGACACAATCAAGTGTCAAAAATGAATATGTACCTACACCCTATGTAACACCCTCGCCCACTTTGGATCTCAACAGTTCAACAGAGGTGGAGGTTAACAATACGCCCTCTACAGCTCAAAAGAAATCACCAATCAGTTCTCAAACCACCATGCACAGTTTAATGGAAACCGCCAATAATTCGAACTGTTTAAGAAATATTTCAACAGGTTTGACAGCCCAGTTGTATGAACAAGGATCTTTGCTATCAAGACAGCAGGATATCAATAAGAAAAGTAAGTTTTTTTTTTAATTATTGTAACAAGAAATTGACTTTTCGTAGATTTTATGAAACCTCGTTTGTTTTGAAATCTAATATGATGCAATTTCTTGATAATGAGTTGGTAACAATTATACAATGATGACAAAAACAAAAACACAGAAAAAAATGTTTGCACCAATTAAAGGTTTTAATTAGTTCTAAATTGAAGTTCGAATAATTTTTTAATTGATTCAAATATGTATTTGTTGAAAACAAAACAAATAAATTTCATGACTAAACAAATAATTGAATAAATTTTTTTCTGAAATATCTGAACGATTCATGACCGAAATAATTCTAAAACTTTAAGGACAAATTTGTTTAATTCAAAAGCCTCTTTTGAAGTTGTTTTATTAAACTTAAACTTTTTTTAACTAAAAAAAATTTATAAATCAGTCAAGTCAAGTCAGTCAGACTCACATATGTAGGGTGACGTACTTCCTTCAATATTCAATTTTAAAAGAACAAGTTTTAAGTTTTTTTCACGTCTTAAGGGACATCGTTTAATTTTTAATTATTTTTTTACTAGAGCATAGTAATAAATATCAAGCGTCTGCCTATAACGTTTAGACGAGTAGGCCAAATTTCTCAAATTCGTGACATCTAGGGAACACCATTTCAGTTCCATTCATTTTATTTTCTTTACTTGTTGTTACAGTAGATATTGTAAAATAAAATATGTGAACATTTTAAGCCTATTACTGTTCAAATATAAGGTTATAAGGGGTGATCCAGGTTCCCAAATTTTTAAAGGAAAAAAAAAAATCACAGATAATTCAAATCTAATGGAGAATGTTTATTATCATTTGAAAGAACATTCTTTGGTATTTATTTTTTTGAAGATTATGTCTATCAAATGTTGGCCGTTACTACGTCGCAGATGGTTCATCCGTTGAGTCCAATTTTCGATGACTCATTCGAGAATTTCGACTGATAACTGGCAAATGACACGCGTGATGTTTTTCTCCAAGGCCTGAATTGAAGCGGGTTTGTCCGCATAAACTTTAGACTTTATATATCCCCACAGGAAAAAGTCTAACGGTTTTATTTATATTCTTTATGTAATATATTCATAAAAATATCTGTTTCCATTGGGTATGGTAAAGTTGAGTGTAGGCCACTCCAGATTTCTTTAAATTACATTTGGATTCAGGGAGTCAAGGAAATCTATGATATCTGAAGAAGTTATTTTTAGTGCCTTATTGGTTTGACATGGATCAACCCATACATATACATATATATTTGGCTCTCAATTGTCTGAATTATTTATTGAAAACTTCAGTTAAAAATTTGTCTTTAAAAATTATTTTTAATTTATTTCTTACAGAAGATACATCGCTGGTAACATCCTCAAAATCAGAACTGCGCAAAAATGGTAAACCGCGATCGAAACGCAAACCACGCGTTTTATTCTCTCAAGCTCAAGTTTTAGAACTTGAGTGCAGATTTCGTTTGAAAAAATATTTGACCGGTGCCGAACGTGAAGTTATAGCACAAAAATTAAATCTTACACCAACACAAGTTAAAATTTGGTTCCAAAACAGACGCTACAAATCGAAGCGTGGAGAAATCGATGGAGAAGGACCGGCGGCGCTTAAAATAAAAACAGAATTAGGGCCACAAAATATTTCAATGTGGCAGCACACAGCAGCAGCAGCAGTGACTCACTCGGCACAAAATCATTTAATGCAAACACGTCATCACCAGCAACAACATCAAGGGCTGCATATGGCTACACATCAGCAATTGTAAAAGGTTCTTTAAGGATTTATTTAATATTTTTTATTAAGAATTATTATGAATTATTATTTTTTTCCAATATTTTTATGAATTTATAAATACTGGGTGATCCATTTCGAGGTAATTTTTTCAATAGCCTTTTTTTGACAGATCACGCGTAAGTCATGTCATGTTATTTTTGTTTGCCATTTCATAATTGGCCTGAATCGCTTCGCTCTATGGGCTCTTGAAAAAGTCCAAGAACATCCGACGATGAGGCACATTTCTGGCTTAATGGGTGTGTAAACAAACAAAATTGCCGCATTTGGGACGAAGAGCAACCTGAAGAGATTCAAGAGCTGCCACTTTAACCAGAAAAAAAACAACGGTTTGGTGTGGTTTCTGGGCCGGTGTAATCATCGGTCCATATTTCTTTAAAAATGATGCCGGTGCGAACGTAACCGTCAATGGCGACCGTTGACCATGCCATGATAACCGACTATTTGATGTCTGAAATTGAAGATCGTGATCCCAGCGACATTTCGTTTCAGCAAGACGGCTCCACTTTCCACACATCGCATCAATCAATGGATTTATTGAGAGAACATTTCGGTGAGCACATATTTTCATGTTTTAGGCCGGTCGATTGGCCACTAAGATCGTGTGATATCACACCGTTAGACTTTTTCCTGTGGGGATATGTAAAGTCTAAAGTTTATGCGGACAAACCCGCTTCGATTCTGCCCTTGGAGGGAAACATCACGCGTGTCATTCGCCAGTTGCCAGTCAAAATGCTCGAACGAGTCATCGAAAATTGGACCCAACGGAGGGGCCATCTGCGACGTGGCAACGGCCAATATTTGATAGACATAATCTTCAAAAAATAAATGCCAAAGAATGTTCTTTCAAATGATAATAAACATTCTCCTTTACATTTGAATTTTCCGTGTTTTTTTTTTTCTTTAAAAAAGTAGGGAACCTCGAAATGGAACACCCCTTATTTATAATTAATTTTTGGCTTAATTTTGTAGTTGAATTTAAGCAATTTCATGTGTAGATTTTTAGTAAAAATTTAATTAATTTCTAATGCCCTCTATTAATAAAATGGTACCTTATGTAGTTTTAATTTATGTTTAAATTAAAATTAATATTTTAAAAATAATATTAAACAAATAATGTGCCTAAATGATACTCAATACGAGTATGTATTTGCAAAACAAATAGTATTAAAACACTTATGAATATTTCCAATGCAATTTGTGTTCTTTGTAATATTTTCTAATTTATATTTAATTTGTTATTGTAAATAAAATGCATCATCAGTCAGACATTAAATGAAAAATAAATAAAATTAAAAAAAAACAGAGATCATAAATAAAAACAACAAAAATGTAACGTATTTTTGATTTAACATTTGAAATGCAGTTGTAAAAAAAAACCACTTGAGCTGAGGTACATACATATCTATCGAACGAATACATTTTATTTTGTCTGTTTTATTTAAAACTGTTGTATTGGCAAACAATTACCAACAATATAATAGACTGGAAATAAACTAGGAAGATAAAACAAAAGCAAAAATAAAACAAAAGCAAAAATAAAATAAAAAAAAAAACAATAAAAGGATGCTTGTCGGCCGGCATTGGTGCTTTTTTAACAGCTGCTTTAGAATTAAATTCATTTTCATTTCCATTTGTAAATAATGAGTGCAAAGATTGTAATGATTTGTGTAATTCGTTATAATATTTAAGAGTGTTTTTATTGTTGCTGTTGTTGTTCTTTCTGTCCGTTCTTATCGTTAATCTGTGTAAAATATTTACTTTTTTATCATTCAATAAGTTTCATTCATAAAATAGTTTTTCAAAACTAAAACTCGCTGCTGCTTAAATAGAGAAGTGTCGCACAAGCAATTTGATGTTTATTTTCTTTCGTTCCGCCTAATTAAATGTGTAATTTTTGTATTTAATTTAACTCAATTTAATCTTTTTCAAATCTTAAGACCAACTGGCCAACAACTTTAGCCAATTTTGACAATAGGATTTTTTGCTGTTGTAATAATCTACATTTGTTATAACAAATTATATATTCATGGAGTTTAATAATAATAACGATCAACAATTAAATGCACCTTTCATAAAGTTAATAGGGATTTTGAGACAGAATTTTATTTTTTACCATCTTCAAATTTTTTTCTGAATATTAAAAGCCATCCCGGTTTTTATCTTCAGATTTATAATACTCGTCTCTATCACTGCAGTTTTTTATTCGACAAAGCCTTTTTGTTTGAAAGTAATGCATTGAACACATAGAATATAGCGGCTACACTGCCACACTACTGCAAATGCCGTTGACTACAATTGTCGCCATGTAGTCAGCTACTTAATTACATATATAGAAGACGACTGTTACATCGTAAACGCTGTAGAAATACCCATGATATAATAATAGAAGGTAATTCCATTCTCTCTTTTTGACGACATATTAACGTGTCTGACGTTTGCGGGAATTATTTAATTTTGCGTTTTGTTCCTTAATTTTAAATTTTAAAAATTAAAAAAAGAAACAAGCCTTAAGTTTATGTATCTAAACAAACAAACAAAAATTATTTTCCATACGGCAGTAATAAACTTTTGCAAAAATTCACAAATAAGATTTTTTAATTTCCCTATATCTGACAAAAATGTCTAAGTTCCCGTTAAGTACAACTTACCAAAGGCACCACTGGTATGTTCATTAAATAAAATATTTTTTTTTATACCCTTCGCCACAGATGGAAAGGCTATAAGTTTGTTATTCCGTGTGTCATTTCTACAATATTCATTTCCGACCCCATAAAGTATATATATTCTGGATCCTTATACATAGAGAAGTTGATTAAGTGATGTCCGTCTGTCCATTTGTCCGTGTTCGGGTAGTAATGTCATTTGCCAAGGCACCAGAAGAGATACAAAAAATTTAAGCACACCAATCTATCAGGCATAGTTTCGAAAATTTTCGTATAGCAATTCAGCAACATCGGATCATTCCTTTGGAGGCTGCGGACCAAAAACCACGCGCACCTATATTTTTTTCTTTTTTTTTTTAATTTTTTCGGCTTTAATGATTCTCTTTTGCCTTTTTTGTCAAATAAATATTAGACTGCGAAAGGTAGATCGCAAGAAGTGCATACAGATCTCGGGGGATCAATAACCCCCTACGAGGGCCGATTTTTGTTTGTTTTTAGGTTGGGAGGGTTTTGTTGATTTGTATTAAAGACCTTTACAGAGAGCAATATAAATAGAGGTAGCCAATGGACCCACAGGGTACCCACTGGTAAATAGGAGCAGTTAAAGGGCACATAGGGGGTTGATATGAGGAACATTTTTTAGAGATTTTTTTTCTTTAGTCTGACCATTCTAACTCAATATATATTTCCTACATTTTAAATTTAAAACAAAAAAAAAAAAAAAAAATTCAATAAAATTAAAAAAAAAAATTTTAAATTAAAAAAAAAATATTTTTTTTTTTAAATATTTACAAAACATTTTTAAAAAGATATTTTTACAGAAAAATATTAAAAAAATTTTTTTAATAAACTTGAAACATTTTTGAAATGGAATTGCCTTGTATTATTATATCATGCAAATACCTATTTAATTTAAAAAAATTTAAATAACTTTTTCAAAAATTTTTTTTATTATGTCAAAACAAATAAATAAAAAAAATACATTATGCAACTTTAGTCGCTGCAATTTTCTCTTTTCTTCTTTAGAATTGCTTGGAAATATTTTTTTTTTATATATTAAACTTCAAAATTAAAACTAGGAATGAGAGGACAAAATTAATTTCAAGAGTACATGCATATGGTACCACTGTTTCCAGACTTGCTGATTTCTCTGTATTTCGCTGATTTTCATTCATCGTAAAATTGGCTAGGTGGGATTTGCGGAATTTCTTCTTCAGATTGCAGATTTTTTTAAATGACTGTGTTTAGGCTACGCTCTTTTTTATAGATCTTTGTCAACTTAATTTCGTTGAATAAAAATTCTTCAGACGTTGAAACTTTAGCGTGGAAAATGTAATGAAATTCAAAGATTATTAGAAATAAAACATCTGAACATATTGTATCTTTGCCAATCTCATTAGCTTTGCGTTGTAAACTATATACTAGATCTATACGAACAGTCAAAGATTTATTTTGCATTAGTGGAAAACGTAGAAGCTAAAATAATTAAGATATTCAAGCAATTGACTCGAAATTCGGAGTGCTTAAATCACTTGATTTTAAAAAGATCTCAGCATTCTTCATATATAGTTATTTGGACAAACAATCAAAGTCAGTTAATAAAATACGAGAAAAGGTAGGTTAACATGTTTGGACAGTAAAACACAAAATTTCATTTGTGATCCTACTTGCTCATGCGTGCTCGACGATAAGCAGTGCAAGAATGATAGAAACAAGATTAGGCCTTCCCGTACATATAATTATAGTAAGAGTTGTCAGGCAAGTTAAATTCCAAAAAGTAACGTTTGGCTATTGCCTTTAAGATTCTACAAACGAATCGTACTACTTGTCGAGACGCTATTCTATCTTTATGTTTTTAATTCGATCATAATATCACAAAAATGACAGTAACGTTTGTCTTACAATAATTTACCCAATACTTGTCACTTGTGTCCTGTTTTCTTTAATAATAGTTCTAACAGCTAATCACTTTCCGTCGGCGTATTTTGAATATTATTGCCACAACAATCTCAATTTTTATTTGTTTTTCAACAAAACAAAAACAAATTAAATGCCTTAAAATGTTGCCGGTTAAGAAAAAACCTCTTCAAGTGGTATCTACAGTCGGCGGCTCCACTACAACTTGCATTACAAATTCTTAAAGTTTTTGTGTTGGTTTTGTCATTTCACCATTAAATGACACGCAACTGTTTTTTTTTTAAATAGACGTCAAAGATAAGAAGACTATGTACGAGGTGTGTTGAAAAAAATTAAATTTTTTTTTTAATTATTCCTGAAATATACAAAAAATGATATGAATTTTAATGCAGTACATTCTGCTGGTGTCTAATTTTTCTTTATTTCTTTATAATAAAGAAGTAGTCTGTTATTGAATTATCTCCCGGGCTGTAGGGCATGTACCAATAATGCCTCCAGCCTAAAATCCACAAGAAACAGTGACATGCATCGCATGCATTTGTTCTTCGACAACCACGTGTGGATCCTGAATACAAAAAGCGACAGTTTTCTAATGGTACCCGACGGCTTTAACGCTTTCAAAAATGAACACGAATTTTTGTGTCGTGTGTGGCCGGAGTTCACAATGTGCGGCTGAACGGCATAGTTCCGAAAAATTAAAACATATTGCATTTAACACATAGACAATACTCCATCGAGTTCGGTTAGTTAGCTGCCTAATTATATTTAAAACGATAGCAACATCGTAATCACCTGATATTGTATTAGAAATGCGTATTTCTGTGGTGCAATTTTCAAATTTTTAATTTTTACAAAAATATAATTACTAATTCAGAAAAATACTTTAATCATGTAAAAAAATAAAAAAAAACATATAAATTAGTTTGCCTAAAACGTCTTGAAATTAAGCGTCTAAAGCAATATCTGCTGATTGGCGCATGCAGAAATTAAAAATCTGACCATACAACCGTGTAGTTGTGATAGTGTTAGAGTAATCATCTTCATATGAAATTACATACATATGTATGTACATATGTATTTTGTAGTCCACTTGCTGTCGTCTATTGAAGTGGCCAGGAAATAAATGGTACACAGGAAGAAATATTTTCACCAGTTAAAGGTTTTAATTGATTTCAGATTAAAATTGAAGTAAATAATTAATTGATTCAATTAATTGTTTAATTAAGATTTTTTTTGTTATGTTGTAAACAAAAATATATTTGAATCAATTAAAAACATTAATTAAAATTTTATTTAAAATTGATTAAAACCTTTAATTGGTGAACATTTTTTTCTGAATGGTTTTTCTAAATGGCGCCTGTGATGATCGCTGAGCGGCGTAGAAAATAAATTACAAAAGTGACTGCAGAATCGAAAATATATAAATAACTCTTAACACCAGATCAAAACAGAAACCCAAAAAATAACTTGTGGCGAAATGGCGTTGCCTAAAACGTTTTTTACAGAAAGTTGTCAAATAACTCTAGAATTGGCAAATACGTTAGACGGGACAAATTAAACAATAGTTTGGATCATGTTTAAAACATGTTTCCATATAGGGCGAAATTTGAATGATCTCCTAACTTTCTTAAACATACCTCGTACATACTATAGTATGTATTAATGACTTTTTCAAAAATAATCAATTCCTTTATCTTAACAAATATCGCTCAAATTTAACATCCTCTAACAAATTGTTGTACCATATAAAGGGTGTCTCAAAATGAATGCGCAATTGAATTTTGTTACAACTCTAATATTTTACAGCTGTCACCTATGACTATTCCGAATATTAATAAAAATGGACTGTTGCACAAAAGAAGAAAGCGTTATTTTTTGAAAACCGATTACAAAAATGAGGAAAGATACGGTAGACCGCTTACAGACTTAGTGGAATTTTGCATCCAATTCAAGGGCGCCAAAATAAGATTCTACGTATGATTACAGTTGCTCCCTGGTGGTATATAAAAAACTCGAACATCCACAAAGACCAAAAAGTGACATTAGTGCTTCAGATATGGGTAATTACTAAGCAACGTAGGCGTTATATAAAATTCTAAAATCATATAAAATTCTAAAATTATTGTAGAGTTCTATAAATAGTGTTAACAATTTCCCGCTGACAAAAATAAAAGGTGCTGCCAAGTTTGCAGTAGCAAAAAATCAGTAAAAATGCGTACTTTCACTACTTTTTCTCCATTTTCTATTGGAAATGAAAAATGTTTACGGTAAAAAAAATCCTATATTTGAATTATCATACTAAGGTACCTCCTCAGAAAATTTTATTAAAATTAATCCAGTATTTTTTACGTGATGCGAACACAGACAGACAGACAAAAATTCTAAAAATTGCTGTTTTGTTTTCCGTTTCGATTACGAAATGCTCTAGAAACGAATAAAAAATAGTTTTATTTATTTTGAAAATATCAGCCATTTTGGATTATCAGTTTGTTTTTGACAGATAAAAAGGTTAGTCGTGTTTTGGTGTGCTCTTCGATTTTTTACTATTTCAAAAAATGGATCAAAGAAACTGTATTAAGTTTTGTGTAAAAAATTAAATTAAATGTGCAAGGACAGTTATGACCTTTTTGAGCAAATCTGAATCATCGTTGACGATGTCCAACATCTCCTGAGCGATGCCCATGCGACGTTGTTTTTCCTCAAAATTTAGCAATTTTCATGCCTAAAACATCCGTAAAAATTGCCGAACGATATGCCAACATCATCAGCCACCTCTCTAATAGTGATTCGACGATTATCAAAAATCATTTTCTTCACTGCTTCAATGTTTTCATCGGTTGTTGACGTGCTCGGGCGACCAAGACAAGCATCGTCATTGACATCTTCTCGACCTTCCTTAAACCGTTTATACCACAATTGAACTTGTGTTCTGCTTATAGTAGACTCGCCAAACGCCACAGTCAACATTTCAAATCTCGTAGATACAATAAATAAAATATGGAAAGAAAAACAAACGATTCAGTCCAGCCACGATTACCAGGCATTGGCGTAGGAAGGCTATTCTGGGGGGTGCAATGCCCCCCAGGAAATGCTGTTGCCCCCACCCCCAGAATTTTTGAAAATTGTACTAAATTTTTGTTTTCATAATACAATTTTCCAATACAATTTTCAAATACAATTTCCCCTTAGTAAATATATCCACCTACGCCAATCATCACGATAATTTCTGATGTCATGTGATATGAGATATTTCTTTTGTTTTTTTTTGTGAAATCAAAGATCTATTCGAATAAACCTTAGATCATTTGCCGGATATTTTATTCCATACTTTTTCGAAACATGTCTACTTTACAACGCAAAAAAATATCACAAGTCGTTCAAAAAATAGGTACGTGTTTTATTATTAACTTAAATTGTGCACTCTTCTTGAGACACCCTGTACAAATATTATTTGTAGAAAATAGTATTTTATTTTATTGTTTGGTGGTTTTGAATAATGTACTTTTCATTTTAAGCGCCGGTTTTGTAATAGTTTTGTAGGGAAAAACACAAATACATACACACTTATAATGGCTGCGATAAAGGATCAAAGAAACAGAAGCCGTAGACCCATTTGTTTGTTGTCATTACTGTCCTGAGCTGCTTAGACAAGCAATCCTTTTATTTTCAATGCCTGCTCCATTAAACGTTTCCTTAATTGACAAATGTGTAGCGGGTGGGTGTGAAGCGCCAAAGAAAAAATAAGGAATTTCAATTAAATGTTTCGTACAAATGTTATTCAATTTATAAATATTCTTTCAACAACAACAAAACAATCAATTTGTTTATAATTTAACAATTTCATTTCATTTTACAAATTATTTATTTATTTACTTTTAAAAATCATGGACAAAATCTTTAAATCATAATTTTTGACTTTTATGGTTGAGTGCTCGCTGGCTGGGGTTAAACAGTGTTTATTTTTTTGTTTTTGTTGGTTTAATGTTATATGCTCTCCTTTCCAAAGTCCCGCCCTTTTTGATTTCGTTGAAGATAAATATTTTAATGGTGACATGTCAAGTGTTTTTTTCTTAAATTTTTTATTCTAATTTCATTTTATTGATCCCTGCTGACATTTAGTATTAATTTTGTAATTTATTCATCAATTGTTGAATTGAATAAAGTTTTTGATTTGATTTTGATGTGGGAATTTTTCTCAAATCGTGAAGTTTTTATATCAATATTTTCTGTTTTATTTCAGAATTTTATTTATACACTTGTTGGAGATTTTTATTTATTTATTTTTTTGAATTTCAAGTGGCCACCAATGTTTGCGACAATTAAATATGAATTAATTTTACGACACTTGTGATTTTGATTTTTGTTGTTGTTGTTTTGATAGATTACAACAAAGCAATCTACTGAAACAAATTTTAATGAATTTAACTGCGAGCAAATATTTTTAAATTTAAGCGGAAGTATTAAGCCTTTTTAATAATAATTATATGTTAAAAGATTGATATTAATGGTTTGCTTAACTACAGTTACGATAAACATAAAAAGAATTGAATGTAAATGAACTATTTTTAAAGTCAGGATTAAGTTGTGCCTTCTGCTAAAATCCTAACTCACTGCAAGGTTGGTACAGTTGGTAGAATTAAAGCAATTTTGGTACCTTTCTTACCTGAAAAATACAAGGGTACACCCAAGGCATATTTAAACTCACTGGGTGGAGCTAAAAAATTGAGGCGAAAATTAAAATTCCTTTTTATGTAAAACTCGATATAAAAAAATATTTTTTTTTCGTGTAGCCATGTCCATGTATTTAATGCATCTAGGTTTTAAAACAGAGATCTAATCTATTTAAAAATCAAACGCATTTAAAAAAATATGTTACCCTATTTACATACATAACGAGTGATTTTTTAAGAGCTTGAGAACTTTTTTTTTTTAAAAACGCATAAAATTTGCAAAATCTCATCGGTTATTTATTTGAAACGTTAGATTGGTCCATGACATTTACTTTTTGAAGATAATTTCATTTAAATGTTGACCGCGGCTGCGTCTTAGGTGGTCCATTCGGAAAGTCCAATTTTGAGCAACTTTTTCGAGCATTTCGGCCGGAATAGCCCGAATTTCTTCGGAAATGTTGTCTTCCAAAGCTGGAATAGTTGCTGGCTTATTTCTGTAGACTTTAGACTTGACGTAGCCCCACAAAAAATAGTCTAAAGGCGTCAAAGGTGGCCAACTTACCGGTCCATTTCTTGAGATGAATTGTTCTCCGAAGTTTTCCCTCAAAATGGCCATAGAATCGCGAGCTGTGTGGCATGTAGCGCCATCTTGTTGAAACCACATGTCAACCAAGTTCAGTTGTTCCATTTTTGGCAATAAAAAGTTTGTTAGCATCGAACGATAGCGATCGCCATTCACCGTAACGTTGCGTCCAACAGCATCTTTGAAAAAATACGGTCCAATGATTCCACCAGCGTACAAACCACACCAAACAGTGCATTTTTCGGGATGCATGGGCAGTTCTTGAACGGCTTCTGGTTGCTCTTCACTCCAAATGCGGCAATTTTGCTTATTTACGTAGCCATTCAACCAGAAATGAGCCTCATCGCTGAACAAAATTTGTCGATAAAAAAGCGGATTTTCACATTTCGAACCGAACACTGATTTTGGTAATAAAATTCAATGATTTGCAAGCGTTGCTCGTTAGTAAGTCTATTCATGATGAAATGTCAAAGCATACTGAGCATCTTTCTCTTTGGCACCATGTCTGAAATCTCACGTGATCTGTCAAATACTAATGCATGAAAATCCTAACCTCAAAAAAATCACCCATTATATTCTTAATATTAAAATATATTATGTTACAGTGATTTTCATTTTTGTAGAAATATTAAAATTTATTTTTAATTTTTCGAAAATTGTTTGTAAAATTCTTTAGTAACAAAATATTTTTTGTAAAATTTTATTCGAAAATTTTTTGGAAATTTTTTTCGAAAATTTTTCTGTAAAAATGTGTTTTTGAAAATGTTTTGTAAATATTTAAAAGAGTTTGTTTTTCAAAAATTTTTTTTTAAGTTTTAAAGGATTTTTTTCTTTTTAAATGTTGGACCTGTTTGAAAACTATATTGGGTTAAAATGGTCAGACTGAATAAAAAAATCCTTAAGAAATTTTCTCATATTGACCTCCCCATGTGCCTTTTAACTGCTCCTGTTTACCAGTGGGCAGCCTGTGGGTTCATTGACTAACTCTTTGTGCATTGCTTTCTATAAAGATCTTTAATACAAATCAAAAAAGAAAAACCCTACCAACCTAAAAACAAACAAAAATGGCCCCTCGGGGGTTATTGATCCCCCGAGATCTGTATGTTCTCCTTGCGATCTACCTGTCACGATCATTAAAGCTGAAAAAAATTTAAAAAAATGAATAAATATAGGTGGGCGTGGTTTTTGACCAGCAGCCTCCAAAGGAATGATCCGATGTTGCTGAATTGCAATCCCAGAATTTTCGAAACTATGCCTGACAGATTGGTGTGCTTAAATTATTTGTATCTCTTCTGGTGCCTTGGCAAATAACATTTCAACGTCAGAAGGACAGACGAATCAACTTCTCTATGTATAAGGATCCAGAATATATATACTTTATGGGATCGGAAACAAATATTGTAGAAATTATACATGGAATAACGAACTTATATATACCCTTTCCACCTGTGCTGAAGTGTATTAAAAATTAAACACAAAAACCAAACATTATTTGTTTGTTTTTAGTCATACTTTGGTTACACAAGCAAATTTATCATAATTTGTTTCTAATAATATATTATGGTTATAAATACAATATTATTTTGCAATACCTACAAAACTTTAGTTGTGGTTTTAACATTATATAGTTCACATCAACCATGTTTTTAGGTGTAGACCATATTTTTTCGAGTAGGGAGCATAAATGCCTAAACGCATCTCAGGTACTGTCGTCACAGTTCTGGTATGTGGGGCTTGTATTCAATAAAAACTACAAGTTGTTCAACGCAACATTGTTACAGAGAACACAAGATGGTTCTTGTGACCATACCATAACCATGTTTTTTCATGAAAGATGAAATATTTTCATGGATTACTTTTAAAGCAAAATCGAACGACGTGGCGGGCACAGCTAGTAAATCAGAAATCGTTAATTTTTCTAAAATAAAAAAAAAAAAAAATTCAGATTTCGGTTCGTCTTTTGTTTTTGAGAAAATTACTTGACTTACCATCAAATCACCTCGTGTACGAAGTGTTGTGGTGTTTTCGCATGAAGATCTCGCTTGTAGTGGATGTTAAAAGGAGGAAGAAACTCACTGACCTGACCTTTTATGATCGACTCGTTATTTCTTGTAACTTGTCGCACAGCTGTTGCCACGTTATGCGAAAGTGCTAGCTATTTTTGCCAATCAATAGATTAAAAAGAAGTGATATTGATTTTCTTTGCTGAGAATTATTTAGAAATTGATGATTGAAACACATTAACAAAAATAAAGCTCAAGTATGTTGTTTTACTTTTGCACATATGAAAGAATAATTTTAATAAATTCGATGGATATGAAAAATTCACACGTACACAATGTTTACATCATTTTTAGCATTTTCCTTTAAAATGTGATGGGAAGTTTATCATACGCAATGATGTTAAAATCCAGTAACTACCCTACAAGAAATGGATGATTGAAACTAACGGCTCAACCTACACAAGGGCGTTATTAAAAATATAGAATGTGTTAACATGGATTCACCAGCATTCTTTCCTTGAAGACCCTTGTGGCAGCGGAAGAGGTAGAGCTGAAATTAGGGACAGCATATTTCACTCAAGCAATAGTAACTAACTTAAATTTTTTACTTTATTATTTTATTCTTACAGACTACTTATTTACATAAGCTAAATTGAACATCGGGGAATACTGCTGACATCCGCGCAATCTGTTCGGAAGACTAAGACACATGGTTAGTGTGATAGTAAAGCTTCGCTTATGGCAACACTGCAATAGCACGTTGTGATTATTTTTAGAACAGTGTTGCAAGCGCCTCTGGTGTTATTTAGGCGAATTAGTTTGATTTAGTGCTATGTGGTAATACCGGCGAACGAGGGCGCTGTGATATGCATTATTATAAAGAGAAATTAATACATATCAGAAAAATTGATGTTGCTACTTCTGAATATTGAACTCGTGACCATTGCTTAGTAGTCAACGTGCTAACCACTTGAGCTACAGCACCTGCTGGAGAAGTGCAGCAAAATATGCTTCCGGGAAGCTTATGTGAGTTGATAATCATCCTTGAGGTATGTACATACTTTGATCTATCTTAAAATATTTCTTCATATTTCAGATGTTCTACAGCAGCAAGGAGTGATTGAATTTGGAAAAAGCGTTCGTATGGCACTAGAACGCAGTCAGCAATGAGCGAATAAAAATATTTCAATATATGTTAAATTATATATTAAATTAATATGTATAAGATAATCTTAAAATGTATTTTAAAAATATAAAAATATTGAATCTGTTTCTGCATAATTTTTCTTAGTCAGCTGTCAGAGGTTTATTCAGGGGTTTATTTAAGTAGTCATCGTTGATTAATTTTTACATCATAGTCAATCACACAAATTTTTCCCTCATTTTTATCATATGCCCTTCATAAAGTGAAAGAAACTTTGTTCTACGCTGTGAAAGAAAATCTCTCATCAGTGACACTCAAATGAGAGCTAAATTGACGGTCACTGTTCTTGTAGGGCATCAAATGATCGGTCAAATGGCTGTCACTGTTCTGGTAGGGAATTAATTAAGTACATTTAAATTATAATTGAGGATATGAACGCTTATTGTTAGTTCAGTTATATTAAAGATGCAATAAATAATATGCAAAACGGCTGCTTTAAAACTTGCTTGGAAGAAACTGCAGCAGAATACATTAGTCAGTCGGCAAATCTAAGTGGTCAAAAGGAAAAAAAGTAACGGAATTATTTATGTAATATTTTAAATAACAAATACATATGTAAGTAATAGTTTTTTAACGTCTAGACTCTAGACTAAAAAACAAAAAAAAAAAAAAAATTCTAAACAGATTACTAAAGCACGCACTTTTGTAGTTTGGAAACAGCGTGTGAGTCCCTGTTGTTTAAGTTAAAAAGGAACAAGGATGTAGTTCACCATTTAAATAACACATACTGACGACATGTAATCCGAAGCCCAGACTAACAACAACAATGCGGTCAGTTACAATGTGGGCGCATTCCATGTGTGTCCTAATGCAACACACATGACAACCCTAAAAACAATTGACAAAAAAAAAAAAAAGAACAGAAAAACCATACCAGCACTACATGTGACACATTTAGAAAAGGGATAATCAGTTAGTCAATGCATAATTTCAAGGATATTTGTATCCCTATTAATGTCAGTAGGAGGGAATTGATGTATGACGACAATACGACTTTTAAGGCGTTTTATTTGATTTTGGCATCATGTCCAAGAAGGCGTACAGTTTAAATTTGTTAAGATTACTGTCTTATTGAACCTTTAAACAATTAATGACCTTTTTAACAATTACAAATTGTTAAGAAGTCAAAAGAGAATTATATTTTATAAATATTTTTATTAAGAAAATATTTTAAAATACTTTCGACTTCAACCCCAAAGATCTTATAATTTTAATAAGTTGTATTGTTTTACTGGCTTAACTTGGGTCAAAGTGTAATCAGCTGAATGCAATATAAAACTTCACAAATAAAAACATATCAAACAAGTGCATCTATAAATTACACCCACCCCACCCGCTCAGCTGCATTGTTGTGATCTGTCTTTCTGTGTTCCCCCACAAAAGAGAACACAAACGAAATAAAAAAAAATGCTGACATTCAGTCAATCAATTTTATGGTTGTGTTTATACAGTAATTGATATGCCACTCTGGCGTACTCCTCAGAAAATACTTTTCACTTTGTGCCCCCTTTGTTACCCCTCAGCTAAACCAACATCTTTTTATTTTTATTTGAAGTTAGACTGCATTCAATAGCCGGAGAGCAGCAGCATGTATTGCTATTTATTTCATGCTCCTTGTTTTCCATTGTAGGACTTTTGCTGGAACAAGCTGTCATAAATGTCGAAATGTCGGATTTTAATGTAAGTGAATTATTTTACTTTTTGTGTTTTTTTATTACAAAATAATTTTGTTTTTAAAATACAGTTGCATTTTATGTAATCCCCTACTCTTTTTTCACAAGGTATTGTGGGTTTAAAAACAGTTTTAAAACCTGCTTCTTAACAATCAGCTTTTAATAAAAAATTAATTGTCTCTTCATGATGTAGTCAGTACTATGTTCATTATAAAACTTTAAAAGTACAAGAAAAACGGCTATCAGAGTGATCAGTTCTTGTCTTCTATACATACATATAGTAAAATAGTAACTCATTTCCGTCTGTATATCTGTCTGCTTTTCATTTGTGTTCGCATCACGTAAAAACTACTGAATGGATTTTAACAAAATTTTGTGAGGAGGTACCTTGGCATCCTGATTCAAATATAGGATACCTTTTTTCCACCAAAAATATCTCATTTCCAAGAGAAAGGGGAGAGAAAGCAGTGAAAAAACGTAATTTCCGGTTTAAAGATACTGAAATTTTCGGTTTTAAATTTTGATATTTTAAACTCTATTGCATAACATTAGGCGCCAAATAAATAAAATTTGTATTTAATTTGTATTTTTACTTTGTGGAATTACAACGTTATTAAAATATTTTAAACACCTTTTACAGAGCTTTACAATAATTTTTAGAATTTTTTTTATAAATTTTAGAGTTTTATCCAGGGATGGATAGTTTTATATAAAGTAAATACATAAACCATAACTGAAGCACTTTAAAAGTAAGAGTTTACAATTAGTGTGGAATACTTTCACAGCAAAATCCAGCTAAATATTGTCAGGAGGCCCACGTCGCGACGTGGCGGGGACATCTAGTAATCAATAAAAAATAACTATTGTACTTCACAAATCTTACACTATTCTGTTTTGTGATATACGAGTGTACCAAAAGTTACAATAATTTGGTCAAATTAGAGTTGTGCAGGTCATGTACGACCTAGTCCAATTGAACGATCCAAGTAACTGAACGATTCTGACTCACTGTTTTCTTTTTTATCGTACATCGATTGTTGCGTTTACTTTTTTCGTTTTGTTCAGGTACTTGACATTTTGCTCTATTAAAGTTCATATAAACAAGTAAAAGTCCTATATTCGGCCGTGCCGAATCTTCTATACCCTTCACCACGGTGATTTTATTTATACAGACATGTACAGCATTATCCATATTGTTGACTCTTTACATAAATTAAGTCGTATGAGAAAAAACTCATTATTCATTCTGTAAAGAAATAGAAGACAGCGGCGACGCAGCTAAATGAAAACAAATTCCGTTGGCTACAATTATCGCCGTGTTGTCAGCTACTTAATGATATTGAAGACGACAGCTACATCGTAAGCTCTGATAATGTTGTAGAAATACTTACTTTACTTTTATAAAAT